>JAGTTD010000010.1:28444673-29023498 GCA_018398585.1 Simmondsia chinensis | reverse complement strand
AAATTATAGTAAACGAGCTAAGAAAGAGTAGAAAAATAGTCTAAAAAACATGATGATAAGTTTTCAAAATACAAGGGGATTTATATATATATATATATTGCCTTTATTGTATTATTGTTATTCAAAATGCAGTAAAACTTAAAGCATAGAAATCTTTTTGTTGGCCGACCCTATTTACATCCCCATACAAAGGCTCCGATCTCTGGGAGGCACTTAAGCCGACTCTAAAACATAAGACTGGAAAACTTTTTGAAAATGTTTTAAAATCTTGAAAACTGCCTTTCCCACTCCTAAATATAGAATTTAACATTTTTTTTTCTTTTTTATGTTAAAAGGAATATGCAGAGCAAGCGGGAGAGAGATACTTCCCCGGTTTGAGGATCGTTCTTTGATAATGCGTGTGAACATCGTGCCACCCCGAAACTTATTATGAAATATCTGTTAAAGAAAAATAAACATGAGACAAAATAGTGAAATAAAATTAAATAAAAAAAAATAAAAACATTTGTTTTTAAAGGAAAAAGTTTAATACCAAAGTTTTTTTTAAAATAAAAAAAAATAAATTTAAAGATAACAAACTTAACTTAAAAAAAAAAATTTCTCTAGATAGATTAAAAAGTTATATAAAGTAAAAATTTATCAGAAAACTTAAAAAAATAACAATCTACAATAAAATGAAATAAAATAAACAAATGACCGAAGATTAATTTTTAAAATATTTAACGAAATTCACAACTATTAACAATTTCAAATTGTAAAAACAAACAAAATAATTGTTTTTTTTTTATATACAAATTTTTTTATTTGAAATTTTTTTTTGAATTATCTTTATAAATAAAATGAAGGAAAGAAAAGAAATTTAGATTTCAAATTTAACAAAATTTACAAATTATTAACAATTTCAAATTAGTATCAAAAAAATGTTGTATATGTATCACTTAATTATAGACAATCCCCGGCAACGGCGCCAAAAACTTGATGCGTATTTTTACTAGCAAGTGCACTGGTCTCTTCAAGTAATATAGAGTAAATAGAGTATCATCCCACAGGGATTGCTAAGTGATTACCAAAATTAGTAGTTTTCAGTACTATTTGAAAAGTCGAAAAAATTAGGGATTTTGATATGAAATAAAGTAAAATAAAATGCAATAAAAGTAAAAGCTAAAATTAGACAAGAATGAGCCGATTCAAGTTGTTTTTATCAGTTAATAAGGTCTAAGGCATCCGATTTCACCTTAGTTCCATAAATACGCCTTTTCTATTCTCGATATTCAAGTTGTTACTGTGTGTTGATGGCTGAAAATCCTGATTCACTAAACATTCTCCCTCGAGCAACATTTAGCGTACTCTTTAATATATTAACCCATCAGTTTCGTGCATGAATTTAAATAAGAAAAGAGTTATAATAGCTCTATGATTTTCTTAGAAAAACCACACAAATCACGTAAATCTCTTACGTGCATACGCACAATTTGTGGTGCTTATTACCTCAGCAATCATCATAAATCTCCTTTTGGTCTCATTATGAATCATTACGGGCCTTCAATGGTGATCAAGCATTTAAAACTCATCAAGAACAATGATAAACACTTCAACAAAGCAATAACATAAACTTTGAATATCTTGAATTAGAAACGAGCGTATTTTACAACTTAGGCTACATCGTAGCCTTAGATTAATAAATTTAGTTCATGTTAAACTTAATATTAATCATTATAATCATCAAAATACATGAACTAATGAAGAAAAATGATAAAACTAACAAAAATAACAAAAACAGAACAAAATACCCGAAACAGAACAGGGTGCTAACTGCACAGACCCGACTACTTCTCACCCGTTTTTCACTTGATTTTTTTGTGTTTTTTGATCTGAAAACTTGATTCTCCTTCTCCATGCATCATAATTGGTTGAAATTGAGGTTGATGCATCAATGAAGTTATTTTATATCTTCCTTTTAGCTGCACCGCCCAAAATTAGCTCAAACTTCATCTTTATTGGATAATTTCAGCTGCAGCTGCATTGTGACCTCCGAGCCACCTTTTCAACCAATTATCTTGCTTTTGCTCTTCATACCACCTCCCAAATACACCATTAACATGCTAAGATGATGTTAGACAACTTATTTAATTTTTGGGTTAATGTATTTTAGTAGGAAAATCAAGAAATATGGGGCTGTAAAGCAAGCTTGCTGCAGCAGGTGCATCAGCTGCTTTGTAACTTGTGATTTTTTTATATTTTCAATTTTTTCGGATTTTTTATGCTTAAACAAGCTTTTAGTAATGTTTAATTATATTATACAAGATATAAAAGATGATAATAAGGATAGAAGCTCGAATTTTAGCCAAAAATTGATGCAAAACTTGTAAAATAGGGTGGAAATTAGGTATTTTTGGTAATTTTATACAATTTTTGCTATTATTTTGTAAGATTTTTTGATTTATCTTGCTTTTACTTATTGATAAAACTAGCAAGATTTAATACAAAATTGGAGTTTTTGCAATAAAGTGGGTGAAATAGTCAAAACTGAGCAAAAACGAGCAAAAGTGCTAAAATTAGAAGTAAAATGTTTTAAAATGTTTTAAAATGATATAGATAAATATATATAAATTTAAGGTTATCAAAATACCCCAAACTTAAATCTTGCTCGTCCTTGAGCAAGGCTGAACATTTCAGCACCGTATCTCATATTTTTCAAGAATTTTTCTACTATTTAAAGCGAATATACTTTAATTCAGAAATGAATAACCGAAAATTAACATTTAAGGCTCTAAAGATAAAATCATCCTTTCTGAGGAAAAATCTATCAATCACCTAGGTAGCCAAGAATTAATAGTTAGGAAAGCAAATTAAGTTTATCCGTTCATTCAAATCTCAAGACATTCAAAGAGTATAGAGGACAAAAATTCATACCACTCATAACAAATCTTATCAAGTATGCCCAAAACTAAAATAATTTTTTCTTCTTTTTTTTTTTTTTTCTTTTTTCTCCAGAGGAACTTATTTGCTCAAGTCACTTTCGGCTCATGAGTTTATCTTCAGCGAGAATCAAGCTCCGACTCCTGGGCGATGACCCATAAGTAAGAGAAGCCACCTCTGAGATGTCCCGAATATTACCGAGTGAGTATATCTTTAGCGAGAATCAAGCGCTGACTCTTAACCGATGACCCATAGGCAAGAGAAGCCACTACTGAGATTCCTTCTCTATGACTCTCCTGAGTTTATCTTCAGTGAGAATCAAGCTCCGACTCCTGGACGATGACCCATAAGTAAGAGAAGCCACCACTGCAACGCCCTCAATATTGGGTAGCACATATCTTTATTTATGCGAGATAGTGGTACTAGAGATTCAGTTTTGTTTACTTTTTTAAAAAAAAATATATATATATATATCATATTTTTCTTTTAGGTTTAGGCATAACCCTTCAAAGCTCATTATAAGATGATAATCCTTAATGTAATCTAGTTAAATTTGAATATCTTTTAATAAGAAAGAAAGGTAAAATAGCTGTGCCAACAAGTGAACTCAAATATCATGGTTTTATCAAGATAATGCCTTACATTTTTGTTTCACTATTAAAGCACAAAAACAATCAATTATTAGGTTATTCCAATTAAATTATAGTAAACGAGCTAAGAAAGAGTAGAAAAATAGTCCAAAAAGCATGATGATAAGTTTTCAAAATACAAGGGGATTTATATATATATATATTGCCTTTATTGTATTATTATTATTCAAAATGCAGTAAAACTTAAAGCATAGAAATCTTTTTGTTGGCCGACCCTTTTTACATCCCCATACAAAGGCTCCGAACTCTGGGAGGCACTTAAGCCGACTCTAAAATATAAGACTGGAAAACTTTTCGAAAAATGTTTTAAAATCTTGAAAACTGCCTTTCCCACTCCTAAATATAGAATTTAACATTGTTTTATTTTTATTTTTTTTTATGTTAAAAGGAATATACAGAGCAAGCGGGAGAGAGTCACTTCCTCGGTTTGAGGATCGTTCTTTCATAATGCATGTGAACATCGTGCCACCCCCAAACTTATTATGAAATATCTGTTAAAGAAAAATAAATATGAGACAAAATAGTGAAATAAAATTAAATAAATAAAAATTAAAACACTTTTATTTTTAAAGGAAAAAGTTTAATACCAAAGGTTTTTTTTAAAAAAAAAAAAAATTTAAATATAACAAACTTAACTTAAAAAAAAATTTCTCTAGATGGATTAAAAAGTTATATAAAGTTAAAATTAATCAGAAAACTTAAAAAAATAACAATCTACAATAAAATGAAATAAAAAAAAAATGAAAGAAGATTAATTTTTCAAATATTTAACAAAATTCACAATCTATTAACAATTTCAAATTATAAAAACAAACAAAATAATTGTTTTTTTTTTATATACAAATTTTTTTATTTGAAATTTTTTTTTCGAATTATCTTTATAAATAAAATGAAGTAAAGAAAAGAAATTTAGATTTCAAATTTAACAAAATTTACAAATTATTAACAATTTCAAATTAGTGTCAAAACTATGTGGTATCAATATCACTCAATTATAGACAATCCCCGGCAACGGCGCCAAAAACTTGATGCGTATTTTTACTAGCAAGTGCACTAAGTCGCTTCAAGTAATATAGAGTGAATAGAGTATCGTCCCATGAGGATTGCTATGTAATTACCAAAATTAGTAGTTTTCAGTACTATTTGAAAAGTCGAAAAAATTAGGGATTTTGATATTAAATAAAGTAAAATAAAATGCAATAAAAGTAAAAGCTAAAATTAGACAAGAATGAGCCGATTTAAGTTGTTTTTATCAGTTAATAAGGTCTAAGGCATCCGATTTTGCCTTAGTTGCATCAATACGCCTTTTCTATTCTCGATATTCAAGTTGTTACTGTGCGTTGATGGTTGAAAATCCTGATTTACTAAACATTCTCTCTCGAGCAACATTTAGCGTACTCTTTAACATATTAACCCATCACTTTCGTGCATGAATTTAAATAAGAAAGAGTTATAAAAGCTCTATGATTTTCTTAGAAAAACCACACAAATCGCGTAAATCTCTTTCGAGCGTTCGCTCAATTTGTGGTGCTTATCACCTCAGCAATCATCATAAATCTCCTTTCGGTCTCATTATGTATCATTACGGGCCTTCAATGGTGATCAAGCATTTAAAACTCATCAAGAACAATGATAAACACTTCAACAAAGCAATAACATAAACTTTGAATATCTTGAATTAGAAGCGAGCGTATTTTACAACTTAGGCTTCATCGTAGCCTTAGATTAATAAATTTAGTTCATGGTAAACATAATATTGATCATTATAATCATCAAAATACATGAACTAATGAAGAAAAATGATAAAACTAGTAAAAATAACAGAAACAGAACAAAATACCAGAAACAAAACAGGGTGCTAACTGCACAGACCCGACTACTTCTCATCCATTTTTAACTAAATTTTTTTGTGTTTTTTGATCTAAAAACTTGATTATACTACTCCCTAAATCCTTCCCTATTTATACAAGTAGTGTTTGGAATAAAACACTAAGAGAAAATCTCAAAAATCGACCTCCATTGGAGCTTCCAGCGGCAGTTGCAGGTCTGCTGCTAAAAATCTGATTTTTTTTTATTTTTAGCTTGATCACCGCCCATATCTTGATCATAATTGGTTGAAATTGAGGTTGATGCATCAATGAAGTTAATTTATAGTTTCCTTTTAGCTGCACCGCCCAAAATTAGCTCAAACTTCATCTTTATTGGATAATTTCAGCAGTAGCTGCATTATGACCTCCTAGCCAACTTTTCAACCAATTATCTTGCTTTTCCTCTTCATACCACCGCCCAAATACTCCATTAACATGCTAATATGATGTTATACAACTTATTTAAGCTTTGGGTTAATGTATTTTAGTAGAAAAATCAAGAAATATGGGGCTGTAAAGCAAGCTTGCTGCAGCAGGTGCATCACCTGCTTTGTAACTTGTGATTTTTTTATATTTTCCATTTTTTTCTTATTTTTTATGCTTAAACAAGCTTTAATTAATGTTTAATTATATTATACAAGATATAAAAGATGGATAATAAGGATAGAAGCTCGAATTTTAGCCAAAAATTGATGCAAAACTTGTAAAATAGGGTAGAAATTAGGTATTTTTGGTAATTTTATACAATTTGTGTTATTACTTTGTAAGTTTTTTTGATTTATATTGCTTTTACTTATTGATAAAACTAGTAAGATTTAATGCAAAATTGAATTTTTTGCAATAAAGTGGGTGAAATAGTCAAAACTGAGCAAAAACGAGCAAAAGTGCTAAAATTAGAAGTAAAATATTTTAAAATGTTTTAAAATGTTTTAAAATGATATAGATAATTATATACAAATTTAAGGTTATCATGTTCATTACCCTGTTCCACAAGTCCTTTAGGTTGGTCCATGTAAATTTCCTCAACTTGGTCTCCGTATAAAAAGGCTATTTTTACATCCATCTGATGTATTTCTAAATTGTGTACCCCGGCTATGATGACTAGGACCCGAATAGAAGACACTTTTGCTACGGGTGAATATGTATCAAAGAAGTCAATGTCTTTCTTTGTGTAAAACTTTTTTCTACCCACCTAGCCTTGAATTTATCAACGGAACCATCAGGTTTACGTTTTCTTCTAAGTATCCACTTACACCCTAGAGTGTTGATGTATTTTCAAAATAGAGTACTTAATAGAGTGTTTGAAGTTTGTCCCATACTTGATTTCGAAGTGTAGAACAACAACAACAAAAAAAAACCCAGTGCCTCCAAGGGCTCCTGCATAAGCAGGGTTTGGGGGGTAAATGTACGCAGCCTTCCCCCTTCAGGGGGCTACCCTAATGATTTTGAAGTGTATTGGCCTGTATAATATGTGTCGACACACAGGTACCATGTGTCGACGCACAACCCAACTGAACTAATTTGAAGTGTTTGTGTGTCAACACACAGGGTCTGTGTGTCAACATACAGATCTTACAGAATTACAGTAACGTGGTTTTTTCAGTTCTTTTTGGCAGTTTTTGGATGATGTTTTGGGACATCTTTAAGCCCTCTTTTATATAAATATTCCCTCTAGTTCATTTAGAAAATACACATGAAATGTGTTTGCTTGCAAATATTGTGAAATATTAAAAAGGAAAAATGTCACTTCATGAAGGGACGTGTCTCTTCATGAAGAGACACTTAAAAGCTATAAATAACCCCTTCACTCTCATATTGAGAGATGATGATGATGAGTTTATGAAAACTAATCGCGAGAAACACTTGAACCAATTCATAATAAAGTGTTGTGAAAGTCTTAAGAACATCATTCTCATTCATCTCACTATGTCTCTCCTCTTACACATCTTCACTTCATTTTTGGTTGTCGTTTCGTACTCCGAAACAAGCCATAAGGAAAGTGATTACATAGCCTCGGTACCTGAGATCTTTTGGTTACCTGGTTCCCGGTATATTGGGGAAATTCTCCAACAATCTTAAGGCTTATGTTCGTTAATTGAAAATGGCTTCTTCACTTTGCAGGATTTGATGGAGAACCATGTGAGATTGGAGAGAGTGAATAGGAGAGACAGAAGATGTCTTCTTGGATCCTTCTATTATATAAATTGCTATGAATCAAGGTATGTTATTTAATTTTGAAAAACATGAAACCATGATGCACTAAGATGAATGAAAATTTGTGTTTTGTGCATTGTTGATTATGTACATGATTAATCTTGAATAAAATCAAGAACCCACGATTCTCAATTTAGGCATTGTTTTGATGTGTTATGTATCATGGAAGTTGATCAATGATGAATATACATGTGATATCAAAACTAATGTTAAATAGGCATTGATTATTTGGATCATGGATATATGATCAAGTGCCTTTGAATGAATAGTGGTTTTGACTTAGGAATTTTGATAAAATGATATATGAAATTTAATTAAATGATTTTGTATCATGTCAATTTAACAAAAGTAATAATCGAAAATTAAAAGTAGAAGAAGAGAGAAAGAGAAAAATTGCAGGAAATTAATTTTAAAAAGGGGGAAGAAGAAGGAGAAGAAAGAATCCCAAAAAAAAAACGAGGGTAGCAATTATGGAGATTCCAACCTGCATACCCCCAAACCCCTGAAGAATTCTTAACCGCTAGTCCAATTGTCATCCTGCACATGAATAGAGGAAGAAAATTATATAATTTAAACCTGGCGGATGGTAACAACCGCAAACATAGTTTGGTTAAAATTTGGTATTCTACCAATTTCGAAAAATAATCGAAATTAAAGTCCTATAGAACTAATTGTTTTGACAATTTTAAGTTAATTGGTTAATAATTAAATTATGAAATTTTGAGTTCTGGGTGGTTGTTGAAACCAGACGTCGAGGCGATGCTAAAAAGAAAATCTTTGTTTAACGTGGTTGTTGAAACCAGACGACTAGACGATACCAAAACTAATAATAATAAATAAGTGAATGAAGTATGTTGATAATGGCTCCTATATTCTGTGAATTGAAAAGAACAATGGATTTTTCATAAAATATGAAAATGCATTCATAGTTTGGAACAAAGTATAAATTATGCATTATATATAGTAAATTCAATGTTGTATGAATTTGTACTATGAGTAATTAAGTTGAGGTTTAATGCACGTATGCATGTTAATGATCATGAATTAATGCGATTTTAATTTATGAACATGAATGCCTTTGTTTGCTCAGTAAAACAAAGTGATGTGGATTTGAATGTATTTAGTGGATCATGAAGTATATGATTATTTTACATATGTTGATCCCTAATGTGACTAATATAAAAAAATTCAAATTGATGTTCATGATTAAGGATAATGAAAGAAGTTGTATAAAAGCACTTGGAAATGATGAGTCATAATTTCTTAATTCACTGCGTATCTCTGGTGGGTTTTCCAATTTTATTGGATGCAATGCTTCAACGGAAACCGGCATGCATGTGAAAAGTTTTATCACCTCTCATAATTAATGTGGTTAAAGTAATGTCTACATGCATTTTTAAGGGGCATGTTCATATGACGGTTAAGTAATCCATGGTTAGTTGGTGCAATAATCGTGATTCTTTTCATCGGTTAAAATGAAGTGCATTTATACAATGAATGTTAGAATACTCAAATTGAATGATAGTTATATGTAGTTGTTGCATGGTAAATAAGATTATTGTGTGATATTATATTCACAAGTAAGGATGTTGTTAGTCATCAATGTGACAAATTTAAAGAGTATACAAAATACTGAATTCTAATAACTCATGTGTTGCCCATAAAGTTAGATGCTTATAAGTGGCATGATAATGCATATAAATGGCAAGCAAATTTATATAATTGAATTATGGGTGAATTGAACATCTTAAGATGTAATGCAAATGAGTACGTAAAAGTGATTTTGAGTCTGTTATTGATATTGAATGATGCATTGTGATCATGTGAAGTAAAGTATATTATGATGAAAATTATGATTGAGGGAAAATTCTAAAAAATACTCTAGAACTTTAAAAGAGTAAAAGAGTATGAAAAGAGAAGTCCTAGTGATCGAATTTGTATATTTCTAGATGAATGAACTAGAGATAATATGAATGTTAAAGTTCAATATTATTGTGTCATAGATTGTGATCCTATGACGAGACTATAAAGTTTTGCAATGTTGCCTTTTGAAAGAGGTAATTAATGAATCCGAAAAGTGCATATGACTAGTTTAACAATGACAAAGGATTTGTTGTATGTATGCATGTTGATTACATGTTGAAATTTGGTATGAATATTTAGAACCCAATGAAAGTATTTGAAAAGGTTAGAAGTAGCCTTTGTTGTTGAATAGCTGAGTGTATATAACTAGCTAAGTAAAGGTAACTGGCATGTGGTACATAAGGTACATGAATGACCATGAATTATGGTGTTGTTTTTAATGAATACTCTTCTATTTAGAGGAATTCTTGGATGCCAGTTGTATATCCGATAAGGAGGACTACGCTTCTAAAGCGAGTGAATGTTACAAAGTGGTGGGGTGTTATTCCTTGGATTTCAAGAAACAAACACGTATTATTATTTCCACTGTGGTTGTAGAGTTTATTGCTCTGGTTTCTGTTTATAAAGAAACAAAATGATTAAAGGATCTTGTATTCAAGATTCCTTTATAGCCTAAGCCAATATTGACTATTTTTATCCATTGTGATAGTGATATGTGCTTTCAAATGTATAAGATGAGATGTATCACTGAAAGTTCGGACACATTAGTGTCGAATATTATTAAGTGAAATAACTCACGAAGTGATCACTGTGGACTTCGAAAATATAAACCAGAATCTAGCAGATCTCTTATTTAAAAACATTGCTACAGACTTGATAAAAAATAAATGAAGAGATGATGTGAAACCTGTCATTTTTAGTCGCTCATGATAGGCCCTCAATTCGACACCTAGTATGACGCTAGGTCTCGGTTTTAATGAGAGAGACTTGTCATTTGTATGACTGCAAGTACTAAATGAGAATTTTTCCATCCCGTGTGTATAGTGCTTGGAACTTGCATTAGAGATATTAAGAGGATGATCTAAGGCTCTTAATGGACCTTGTTTTAGAACTTATTGAATGTCGCATCACAGGAACATGATTAATGAGGTCCACCTTAGTGTGTGTTGAAGTTCGGCCGCTTCAAAGGGTGATTTTTAACTAAGGGTTTGGCCCTAAAACACTCACGAAGGGTACGGGACACAGGGCCATAAATGTGTCGATCTGGGAGTTGCAAGGTGTGTACGGGAGTATGCCTTGTGCGTGATTCGATAGTTGGTTAGTCAAATGGATAGTATGGTTCAAAGGTTGGCCTACCATTGTCGATCTGATTAACTGTATGGTCTTTTCACTAGCTGGGGGTTCAATCGGGAGACACGCTCGTTAATGCACAATAAGGCCTCCTTTAAGTTGAGATGTTGATTATTTGAGAATGATTGTATTTTGAAAATGGTGGGGGAGGGGGGATGTTGATGTACTTTCGAAATAGAGCATTTAATAGAGTATTTGAATTTTGTCCCATACTTGATTTTGAAGTGTATTGGCCTGTATAAGATGTGTCGACACACAGGTACCGTGTGTCGTTACATAGCCCAACCGAACTAATTTGAAGTGTTTGTGTGTTGACAGACAAGGCCCGTGTGTCAACATACAGATCTTACAGAATTACAATAACGTGGTTTTTCCAGTTCTTTTGGCGGTTCTTTGGATGATGTTTTGGGACGTCTTTAAGCCCTCTTTTATATAAACATTCCCCTTGCTTCATTTGGAAAATACACATGAAAGGTGTTTGCTTGCAAGTATTGTGAAATATTAAAAAGGAAAAATGTCACTTCGTGAAGGGACGTGTCCCTTCATGAAGAGACACTTAAAAACTATAAATAACCCCCTTCACTCTCATATTGAGGGATGGTGATGATGAGTTTATGAAAACTAATCGCAAGAAACACTTAAATCAATTCATAATAAAGTGTTGTGAAAGTCTTGAAAAACATTATTCTCATTCATCTACTATGTCTCTCCTCTTGCACATCTTCACTTCATTTTTGGTTATTGTTGTATCCCCGAGGATATTTCGTACTCCAAAATAAGCCTTAAGGAAAATGATTATATAGCCTCGACATCTGAGATCTTTTGGTTACCCGGTTATAGGTTAATTGGGGAAATTCTCCAACATATAGTTCTACAGCCTTCGAGTAGATCTACTAACTTCCATGTTTTATTAGCATGTAATGAGTCCATTTCGTCATTAATCGCTTCTCTCTAAAATTTAGAATCAGGTGAGGTCAGAGCTTCCTGTATAGACCTAGGTTCATCCTCAACTAGACATATGACATCTTCTATAATAAGAGGATGTTCTTGTATATTATACAATAAATATTCAAGGCCAAAATCCTTTGGAATCCTAGGTCTTTTAGTTCTTATAGGTTCTAAGGATGAAGAATCAACTGAAAATGTACCATCAAGCTCAACCTCTAAGGAATTTTCAATCTGTTAGTTAACCTTCATCTTAAAAGGAAACTTGTCTTCATGAAATATAGCATCCATTGTCTCAATAACGATATTATCCTGTAAGTTCAAAAATCTATATACTTTGCTAAAAGGCATATCCTATAAAGATACACCTAATAGCTCTTTGTCCTAATTTGGGAATTTTGGGGTCCATTTTCCTAGCAAAGGCTAAACAACCGCAAACCTTTAAATAATTCAAGTTAGGTCATCTTCCTCTCCATAATTCATAAGGCGTTTGCAGTATCTTTTTCCGAGGCACTCTATTAAAAACATATTTGGCAGTGAGTATAGCCTTCCCCCATAAATTCTTCGGTGCACTAGCGCTAACAATCATTGCATTAGTGTAGCCAATTAATGTCCTATTCTTACGTTCAGCCACCCCGTTTGAGGGCGGGTAGTAAGCGGGAGTGATTTCATGTACTATCCCTTTCGAACGAATAAAATCTATAGGCCTAAAGTTTCATAGTCCCTACCTCTATCAGTTCTAGATCTTTTAATCTTTTTGTTAAAACAATTTTCTACTTGTTTCACAAATGTTTTCAATTTTTCAAATGCCTCACTTTCATTTTTAATTAAGTTGACAAAGGTGTATCTAGAAAAATTGTCAATAAATGTTATAAAGTATATTTTACCACCATGGGTTAAAATTCCGTTAAATTCACATACATCTGAATGAATAAGTTCTAATAATTTGGTACTCCTATGAACCAACTTGTGAGGGCTTTTACTAATCTTGGTCAAGCTACAATTTTCACATTTTTTAAACTTATTGCTAAGTTTAGAAATTAAACGAAAGCAGATAGAGTTCATATACTTGCTATTAACATGACAAAGATAAGCATGCCAAATATTCGCACAAGAAACAATATAAACAGAACCAGACATTAAAGTTTTGTGGATTTTGGGGGTATGCAACACGTCCTTAAGGGTCAAAACACGGCCGGAAGTAAATTTAATTTCAATTTTACCAATGCCTAAAACTTTAGTTGTATGCGAATCACCAAGTAGCACCTTTTTCTTAACCTCCACGGGGAAATAGGTCTTAAACAAATTTCGGTTATGACATATATGTCTAGAGGCACCCGTCATAATTTCTCTAACAGATTAACTTCTGTTAACATAGCCACAAGGGGCTCTTCAGTCATATTAGCTTGAGGTGCGGGTCCATTCTTTCTAAATCGACAATCTCTAGCAAAGTGACCCCTTTTTCTGCAATTGAAACAAGCGAAGTTAACACGTTTATGTTGACCTTGATCATTTGGTGGGTTGCCTTATTTTTTGACTTTTGACCAAATTTAAAGCCATTTTAAGGACCATTTTTACGAGGTCCATTATATTTCATTACATTCCCCTCAGGCTTAAGATAGGTATTGAACTTGTTATTTTGACCATTAGGAGTGTTTTTATTGGTAGAAATAAAATTTACCTTGCTGCGATCTCCATTAGTTACCCCATTCTTGTCTTGTTTTCTCGCTTCTTCTTCACATTGTAGTGGTACCATAAGGCTCTCGGTTGTGAGCTCCTTTGTTTGTGACGAAGCCTTTTCTAGAATTCCTTCCATGACTTCGGGAGTTTGTCTATTATCGCAGCTACTTGCATTTGCTCATCTATTTTGACACCTTCAGTTTTGATGTCATTAACAAGATTGACGAGTTCTTGGTTTGTATTTGGACGGATTTATCCTCCACTATTTGGAAGTGAAAATTTACTAGAAGCATACTTGTTTGCCCCTGCTTGTTCAGTATCATATTTTTCCTGTAGTACCATCCAAATTTCTTTTGCACTTTCATAATTAATAGAATAATAATCATAAAGATTATCGAAAAGGCAATCGAGAATATAATGTTTACAATCCTCTTCATCATTTTCCCATTTTTTCTACCAATGTAGCATGTTACTTTTTTCCCTCATCATTCATGTTATTGACATCTTTCTCTTTAGGGTCGTTATTATTGAGAACCCACACTACTATCATGAGTTTTAAATAAAATAGGACCTTTTTTGCCTATCATTTGAAATGCTCACTGGCGAAGCAAAAATGCTTGTTAAAATCATTGGAGGTAGTTGTGGTAGAAGTAGTATTGACAATAGTCATATCCATGGAGCTGTCTTAAAAATGTTGGAAAATAAATAAAAATATTACCTCAATAGCGTGGAAATGAAGAATTACCGATGAAGTAGAGCCGAGCGAGGCACGGATCATGCGCTCTTCAGACGGTTTCCACACTCCTAAGGATAAACCCAATGCTGCAGGTATAACAGCACGCTGTCCCCAGGATGCAGTGCTCAGCAATCGTAATCACTCTTAAACCCTGCACTGATTTAAGAGGCCAAAACTACACTATCCAAACACCCTTAACCAAAAGATTATAAAAGAGGGGATTTATAGGAGAAGTAGAAGATGGTGAGTAAGATTAAGATAAATTCTTATATCAAAATACAATATTCTAATCTCCTCTTTATAGGATAGAATTAAAAGTACGAAAAATCAAAACATTAAAACCATATCTCAAGTACCCATTGAGCACATTAAGCATACTTGTTTTTGTGGCTGTTTTCTTATTTTGTGTTAGATGTGTTTGGTCCCCGTGTTGTAGCGGTCGGACTTTGGCCTCGCCTCGCGAGTGGCCGGCTTGAATAGCGATTTTGTCGCAATTTATCAAAAAAAAAAACATTAAGCATACTGTTGGAATTAAATTGGGCTTTGAATGTCATTTGACCCAATAAGTATAATGTACATGCACAACGGCACAATTATTGATTAATTCATTTTTTAATATTTTTTTCCTTTTTTTCTTCCAAAGAACTTGGTATTGTTAA
Organism: Simmondsia chinensis; assembly: GCA_018398585.1. NCBI lineage: Eukaryota > Viridiplantae > Streptophyta > Magnoliopsida > Caryophyllales > Simmondsiaceae > Simmondsia > Simmondsia chinensis. The sequence continues at coordinate 29,008,614 of JAGTTD010000010.1, read as the reverse complement.
TATTGTTTAGAAAGCAAACAAATTTTTATTAAAGAAAAACCAACATATTATTCACAAACTATACTACCCTATATATAATACATACTAGTTATATGAAAGGACTACTCATAGAAGACAAAGGAATCAAAGCTAATTAAAATATTAAAAATACCATTGATGGTGATAGCAATGAATGGTGGTTGATTATGGAGCTTGAAGGGAGAGAAGGAGTCTTCACCTACTAATGACTAAGTAAATATAGTAGTAAATGCCTATATACAAAATACTAAGTATAAAATACAAATACAAGGATAAGGAATCCTATGCTCAACAAGCTATAGCTCCATAAATCTCAACATCCTTCAATGTAACTAAAATGTTGACTTTATCAAATCTGTAAATTCTCCCAAATTTGAGCTTATTTGGACTTCCTAAAATTTCCAAACCTAATTATTTATACTTTTCAGTCTTCAAATTAATGTGCAATTAACCAAATTAAATAACCTTGTTCAAGTAGTTAACGATTTCTTTCCAGGATTTTTCCAATTAGAAGTTGTACTATCCTCTTATTCATTTGCACAATGGACCTTTTAACATGGTACACATACAATACATGCATTTGGTTCACAAAAGCAAAGTCCCAACATTGTCATTGGTCAAAATGCGACCATTGTTTTGTTATATGCTGATTAAATTTCAAATTGCATACTCAAATTAAATAACTATATAACAACTGAAAAATATGTCAATACCAGATTGGCATATAATGGGCATGAAATTGGCTCGGCTGGCATAGATATCATTATAAACTACAACTACTTTGACTTGATCCAAAAAAGACCCAATACAAAAATTGGGTGGAATTGCAAATACTACATTGGAAAACCCTAATGTTCTAGTAAAATAATTATGTTTACTTGATCCTAAAAAGGGTACGTAGGAAATATAAGGATGGGTGTAGTCTTAAGTACCAAAACATTTTCCTTTTTTCTTCTAAATTACGGTGTTCTATAGCGACGAATTATTAGAGAAAGAGACACGTAGAGTCTCATTTAACACATTCATGAACATAAAATCTCAAATAAGCATAGAGAAGAAAGGGCACTCACCACGAAAGTTGTATAACAATTAATGCAGAGATTGGTAACAAAAGTAGTCCGGATTTCCGAAATTTTGAATGTGGTGGATAGACTTGCTTCTTTTTATCGGGTCAAAATTCAAAATTCAAATTCAAAATCAAATCTTAACTAAATCTATTTATATTATAACCGAATTCAAAAGAACTCAAACCTAATTGCTTTATATTAGAAACCGATATTAACAAAAAGAGTGTGCAAATGCACCTGTAAAAGAAAAATCAAATTGGAAAAACAATAATAAAATAAATAAATAAATAAATGAACCGTGTAAGAATCAAATACAGTAGATCGACTTTCGGTTAGTTAGTTTGTAAACTTAAATAAATCCATAAATGCGGACTTAACCTTGCTCAGAATACGAAAGAAAACCAAAAATTCAGGTATAATTATACCTTAAAAAATCAAACCTAAAGCGATTTCGCTCAAAAATCAGTATCTGAAGAATATATTTAAAGTTTAAATTAAATATATCGAAAATGCAATAAGTCAAAATGTGACTGACTTGATCGCACAACGGATATGCAGGCAACTTACTTGAAATAGTGAGTGCATTCCAAATCTTAATTAGACATAAGTATCGCATATGGTGATGCAGCCGCCATCTCTGCGTGTGAAGGATCAGCCAAAGAAAGACAAGCTTGGAGAGCACGTGGCGGGAGTGAACAAGAAATCGGGCTTAACGGCAGTAAAAGGAAAGGATATCAAGACTTGGCACCACCGTTACTTGGGGTCACCATATCCTGACGCCACCACTGGAAGACACGGTTCAAGAGACGCGTGTGAAGTTAGTTATTTTAGATAGAGTTTGATTATGATTAGAATTAGTTTAAATTCAGATTTAAATCTTTATTTATTTTATTTGTTTATTTATTTTAAATAGAGCACAAGGATTGCAATCTTAACAATTGTTTCATATCACGCGGATTGCGATCTCGACCGTTGATTAGATTTAAAATTTGAATTAGAGTAGAGCCCTCCTCTGTATAAGGAGAGGGGTAGCTAGGGTTTAGGGAGCCAATTTTAGAATCAATTTTATGAATTATTTGTTCATTCCATTCTCAAGAGTGAGAATGAGAGTCGAATTTATCTTTCCCTTGTAATTTTTATTGGAATTTAATAAAATAAAAGGGAAGGCCGTTGTTTCTTTCCCGTCCCCCTAATCCATGAATATTTTGACATGGGCTGGATAAGGACTCATTAAAACCAAGTTAAGGTCTGGTTAATGTCAGATATTAGCTCAATAATGGTTCAATAATGACTCAATATGAACTCTTATAGTTGAGATCGGCAGAGAGCTTGACTTTATAACAAGCTCTGCTAGGTTATGAGTTCAATTAGGCTTGGAAATGAGCTCTGCTTGACTCAACAATAAGCTAAAAATTGACTCAGTTAGGCTATCAGGCCATGTCAAGCCCAATATCAAGCACAAAATCTTATCAAATCGAGCACAAGTAAAGGTTTGAAAGACTGATAAGAGCTCTACTCAAACCCAAGCTCAGTAAGCCTTATCAAGCTCAAGTTCAAACAAGGAGAGCTCAACTCGACTTGGCTCATTTACATCCTCGATTAAAAGTTATTAACAAATTTGGACCCTATCATGATCCAATTAGTCAGATGTATATTTGATCGATCGAATCAGCCTACACAGAGTTTCTGTTGTTTTCTAATGGATAACTACTTATCAATTAAATATTAACAGGATCATCATAGACCCAAAACTCCATCATTACCCTTCACTAAATGTGATCTCCCAACTTGAAACAACTCAATTGCAAAAATGGCCTTCAAATCCTGATCAACAAATAAACCCTAGTAGTACCTCTGTAGCCACACTCTTCTCCCACTTGCCGAAAACCCATAACTTTTGCCAGTATATATTAGTGTTACTTACATCTATACCCCACTTCGATCCCATTCCTTGAAGTAGTCTCATTATGCCTTAATTTTCTCGTGAACATCCCTGCACCACCACCAGGTCTCTTTGTTGTTTGGTGCCCCACCCTTTGACATGAATAGAACTTCATGTGCCACACCTCTGATCTTTTGAGCCACTTGGTTCCAAATCCCCCTCAAACCACCACCACCCCCCCCAAAGCTTAGTCTTGACTCTTTCCTCAAAGATTTGAAACTAAATCTTTATGGAAATAGTCGACACTGAGCTTTTTTTTTTTTTTTTTTGGGGGGGGGGGGGGGGGGGGGGGGGAGGGGATTTAGAGGGGGATTTGAGCCACATTTGGAACCAAGTGGCCCAAAAGATCAAAGATGTGGCATGTGACGTTCTAGGCATGTCAAAGGGTGGGGCACTAAACAACAGGGAGACCTGGTGGTGGTGCAAGAAGGTTCAGGAGAAGATTAAGGTGAAACAAGACTGCTTCAAGGAATGGGGTCGAAGTGGGGACGATGACAAGAGGCAACAATATAAACAAACTAAGAAGGAAGCAAAGATAGCAGTAAGAGATACACAATCCAAAGCCTATGAGGATTTTTACAAAATGTTGGATACTGATGAGGGAGCTAGAGACCTCTATACAATAGCAAAAGCAAGAGAAAGGAGAACTAGAGACCTGGAACAAGTCAAGTGCATAAAGGGGGCAGACGGACAAGTACTTATGAACGATCAACAAATTAAAACTAGGTGAAAATTCTATTTCCATCATCTGTTCAACGAACAGGGAGATAGAGATATATCCCTAGGAGAACCACAAGCATTTACGGGGCACCAGACCCATTGCTACTATAGCCGGATTAGACCCGAGGAAGTTAGGGAAGCCTTAAAGAAGATTGGCACTGGTAAAGCAGTTGGCCCAGATAGAATACCCATTGAGGCATGGAAATGCACTGGAGAAAAGGGTATGAGATGGTTGACCAAATTATTGAACCGAATTCTTCAAGGGAAGAAGATGCCTGATGAGTGGCAGAAGAGTACATTAGTTCCTATCTATAAGAACAAAAATGACATCCAGAGTTGTGCCAACTATAGAGGAATCAAACTAATAAGCCACACTCTAAAGCTTTGGAAGCGGGTCATAGAAAGAAGGCTATGACAACAAACAGAGGTTTCAGAGAATAAATTTGGATTTATGCCTGGTAGGTCGGCGATAGAAGCCATCCATCTCCTAAGGAGGTTGATAGAGTACTACAGAGATAGAAAAAAGGACCTTCACATGGTTTTCATTGATTTGGAGAAGGCATATGATAAAGTCCCAAGTGAGGTCCTATGGAGGGTCTTGGAGGGGAAAAGCATCGCCCAGTCCCATATACGAGTTACTAAAGACATGTACGAAGATGCATTAACCAATGTGCGTACAACGGAAGGGTAGACAGATGCTTTCCCCATTACAATTGGGATACACCAAGGATCAGCCTTGAGTCCCTTTCTATTCATTCTGGTTATGGATGAGCTCATTGGGCACATCTAAGGGGACGTGCCTTGGTGCATTCTTTTCGCGGATGATATACTTTTGGTGGGAGAGTCTAGGGAGGAGGTGAATGAGAAGCTAGAACTTTGGAAAACTGCCTCGGAATTGAAAGGTTTAAGACTCAGCAGGTCTAAGACCGAGTATATGGAACTCAAGTTCTGTACCTATACCAAGCCAAGCATAGAAGACGTCAAGATTGGATCGGAGTGCATACTAAAGAAAGAGTACTTTAAATACTTGGGTTCCATGGGGCAACAAGATGTCGAAGTAGACACATATGTCAACAACTGGATTAAAGTGGGCTAGCATAAATGGAGGATGGCTTCTGCTGTACTATGCGATAGGACATTCCCATTAAAGTTAAACGAAAAATACTATAAGATGGTAGTAAGACTGGCTATGTCTTATGGGACGAAGTACTGGCTAGTTAAATATCATCACATGTAGAAGTTGAAGGTGGCAGAGATGAGGATGTTGAGATGGATATATGTGGACACACAAGGAAGGATAAGATCAGAAATGACGTTAAAAGAAGTAAATTGGGCTTGGCTCCAATCTAGGATAAGATAAGGGAGCAACATTTGAGGTGGTTTGGGCATGTTAGGACGAGGCTGACCATTGCCCCTGTCAGGAGATGCAAACAACTCCGTATTACAGACAGGAAGATGGGGAGAGGCCGACCAAAGAAAAGTTGAATGTAGGCAATTCGACGTGGCCTCACCTATCTCAACCTAGATGCGGAGATGGTCTTGGATAGAGCTTGGTGGAGGATTAGTATAAGTGTAACTGATATAGCAGTTTAGGATCGACGAGCACTTTTAAGCTAGTACTAGTGCCCCGAGGCTTTTTTGCATGCCTGTTTGATTATACGCACTTGTACTATATGTTTGCTGTATGTTGGATGCTTAGTGTTCCTATTGTCTGTCCCCTTATTGTGGTATTGCCTATGCGCTGCTTTATGCTCTCTATATGCTTGCTATATGTTGTTGTGTATGCTCACATCTAAATGCTTGTGTGATTGTATGCTCGTATGCTTTGTGCTTTCATGCTTCCATGCTTTCTATGCTTTTCATGCTTCACAGGTTGTGGGTCCTCGGAAATAGCCTCTTCTTAGGGTAACACCTTGAAGGAGTAAGGCTGCGTGCATCCTACCACTCCCAAACCCTGCCTATTGCGGGAGCCCTTGAGGCATTGGGTCTGTTTTTGTTGTTGTTGTTATTGTTGTTGTTGTATTTTGGTATTTATACTTTTTCATACTCATGTATGGTATTTCTATATTGTGTTTTCTCTTATTATGTAAATAGTCCTCCGTACATTTCCCATCAATATAGTATCGACGTCTTCTTGACCAAGAAGTTACGAGTACGAATCCTAACAGTGCCCACTTTCAACATTAATATAATTTAAGTAAATGGCATACGCTGGGCATGTGACCTTGTGCAATTTCCACTTTTCAAGCTCAATGGACATTCTCGAGGAGCATATTATAGTATAAAATTATTTATGGACCTCCATCCATTAGTTGAAACTTCTGAAAAAGTTAATTCCTCGAGAATTTTCCATGTATATGGTTTAAGTGGAGCAATCATACAACTGTAGTGGAAGACTCGATCTATGAAGCAACCACCGCCGGCCACGATCGGTGACATTGACTGCGCATCTAGGTTTTTTTTTTTTTTTTTTGGTTTTTCGTATCATTTCCTAATTTCTTAAACCCTATTTGGCAATAGGATAATGGGGGTAAATGGGGTAAAGGTAATGGGAGTACATCCTTATTCCCATTTGGCAAAGCTTTAAGAGAGGTAATGGGAGGTAAGTTTTTAACCCCAATTACCCTACTTTACCCCAATTTTCTTTAACCTTTAAATTGGGGATAGAAGGGGTAGGATAGTTCTTTAATAAATTTTGGACAATTTTATCCTTTTTTTAACTATAACACTCTTTTTCCTTACCTCTTTATCCAATTGCCAAACAAAGGTAATTCATTTACCTCTCTTTACTCTTAACCCTCCCAATTAAGCATATCCAATTCAAGGTTAGATAATACTTTACCGTCCATCTATTTACCCCTCTTTACCCAACAATGCATTATGTATTTTCTTCTAGGATTTTCTCTTCTTAGGGATTAAGTCAGGATGAGGTTGAATGGGCTGGACTTCATGGTTAGGTTAGGTTACTTGTTGGGCAGTTTGGAAGACCCTTTGGAAATTTTAAGTTCGATAAGAACCAAAGTTACATACATTTATATGCATCAAGTGTACAAAATTTCAGCCGAGTTGAATATCCCTTATTTGAACTGAAGTTTGTTTAGTCTTATCCAACTCGAGTTTGACATGAGCTTTTATCGAGCTTTTAACCTTTGTTTAAACTCGACTTGATAGATATTATTGTGTTCGATGCCCGGCTTGACTTGGCTTGTTAGCCCAGCTCAGATGAGTTCAGCTTGTCAACAAGTCGAACCATGCTGGTTACAGAGAGATGTTCACAATCGAGTTAAACTTGCTATTAAATCAAGCTCGCTATAAAGCTTAGTTATTTGATGCATTATCTAGTCCTTATCAAACCATCTTTTTAGCCAATACCAACCATTAAGCAGTTGTTATTTAATAGAGAATATATTTACATATGACCTCCACTTGGTATATCTTGATATGTGACTCTTTTTGATATATCTTGCTAGAGATTGAGTTTGATCTATGTAACATAGATTTAGATTGACTTTATTATTCTGTATTTTTATCTAAGATTTAGATTAGGAGATAAAGATAGTTGTGTAATCTAAATCTCTTTTTTGTAAGTCTATAAATACAACTCTAGTTTAATTTATTCTTCTGTTTATTTTTTTTTTAATTAGTTAGTTCTATTATGTAATATTATCTTAAAATTACTATGTATATGAACTTTAAAATTCAAGAAACGAAAAAAAGAAGGAAAAGGAAAATTGATAATTGAAAAAAAGGTAAAAACAAAACTAAGAGAATACATAGAAATGAAAAATAAAAAGGGGCTATTTGCATTTTAATACCCGGTAGTTTTGAAAATAATAAAAAAGACTCTATTTTTAAACTAATAAAAAAGCTTCTAAGTTTTTGTCATATTAATAAAAATACACTTAATTTTTTGTCGTATTAATAAAAAGTTCACTCTTTGGCGTGAAAATGTTTGTAGATAGAGCTGAAGTAACAATTGTTTTTTATTAATGCTACCGTAAACTGATAAAAATATCATTCAATAATCATACTTTTAAACAAATTAAGCGAAAAAAATAGTTTCTACGTAATACAACATATCGAATTTTGTGCTTATAAAATAAAAATAAAATTAGTAAAAGGTACTTTTATTATTTTACTACAACAATAATTAAAAAACAGTTGTCAAGTCAGCTCTATCTACAAACATTATCATGCCAAAAAGTGAACTTTTTATTAATATGGCAAAAACTTAGGGCCTTTTTCAATGATTTAAAATGGTCAAGATACTTTTTATTATTTTCTAAAATATCGAGGAACTAAAATTTAAATAGCCTAAAAAATGAAACGAAGAAAAGTTGTATGTTCACTTGCCAACAAATTCTCAAATTTGATTTTGAAATTAAGATTAATTTTTTTATAAACAGCTAAGTAGAGCATAGTAGATGACACTAACAAAATTCAAGAGGGGTCTGTCTGATAGGCCAGTCACCACTATTTGGGTAGGGTGGGGGGGGAGGATGGGATGTTGTGGTGGCATGGCCCTATGTCACCATTGGTGGCGGTGCCACCATGGTGTGGAAGAGGGGACGGTGCCAGTTGGCCACGGTGAGTGGCACGTGCTCAGTAACCTAGGAGGTTGGTGGGGGTTGGGTTGGTTGGCGATGCACTGACCGACTGGGGGAAGGGGGAGGTCCATTGGCTTGACCTAGGTTGTGATTACTACTTTCTACTACTAAAGGAAGGGAGAGCTGGGCATCGTTATAAGTCTCTTTGGAGTGAGTTTGTTAATTGTAGGGAATCTCGTTTCATCAAAAATGACATGTCAACTTCTGCATATGTCTTTTGTAGTAGGTTCAAAACATCAGTAACCTTTGTGATGTGCAACATAGCTAAAACAATGCATGGGGTGGATCTAGGGGCAAGTTTCTAAGGGACACGGGGTGTGATGTTGGGATAATATGCAGACCCAAAAATGCAAAAACGGTTGTAATCAGGGGGTTTTTGAAAAAGTTTTTGAAAAGGGGAGATGTTTTGTAGAAGGAGAGAGGGAAGGCGATTAATTGTAAGAAATGAAGTACAAAAAGCATGATCCCAAAATTCATAAGGTAGCTTAGAATGTATTAGAAGCATTTGTGCCATTTCAAATAGATGTTGATGCTTGCATTCCGCCATCCCATTTTGTTGTGGGGTATCAAGACAAGATGGGCAGAAGTGAATTCCCTGGGCCTGACATAGTGCATTCATGTGTCGGTGATTGAATTCACCTTCTCCATCATTTTGAAAAATCTTAATTTTAGTGTTAAACTAATTTTCGACCAAAATTTTAAAATCTTTGAAATCGCCATAAACTTCAGATTTACGCCACATCGGGTATAACCAAGTAAATCTAGAGTAATCATCGATAGAGAATACGTAGTAGAGTTCGAATAAATTGGTGATTGCCACACGTCAGAATGAACTATTAGAAGTGGATAACTAGTGTTGTGTATTACAAGATGGAAACGAAGATGACAAGATTTCCCAATATAGCGTGATTCACAAACTTCAAAAAATTTAACAACTGGAAAATGGTGTTACTTACACAAATTATTTAAAACTGTACTACCAAGATGACCTAATCTTTGATGCCACAATTCTCCAGTACTTACTCGAGCGACAAGACCTATGGCATTGGGTGAAAAATTATAGAGTTGTCCATTACTGGGCACTTGTAGAAGCAAATTCCTTGAAGTTTTGTCCTTGACAGAAAAAAATTAGAATCAAATTCAACATTACAATTGTTATCTTGACAAAGTTTCTTAATAGAAAAGAGGGTATGTGCTAGTTTCGGAACCAACATTATGCTACGGAGATGAAAGGGACGGTTGTGAGCATGAATGATAGTGGAACCCACGTGAATTATAGGTAGTAAAGCACCATTTCCAACAAGAACACCTTTATGACCTTTATAGGAAAGAAAGTTATGAAGTATACTTGGATTTAGCAATACATGATTTGAGGTGCCCGAGTTTGGGTACCATTTGAAGTCATGTGGTTCCCCTATAGTCATTGCAGCAAAGGAATGTGATGGATTAGGGAAGGTGTTGTTGTCAAAGCGATGAGGATAGATGAGGGCAGAATGGCTATTTTGGAAGCAGATCTAACATGCTTGGGGTCCAAGTTCGAGTATACCGACATTGGAATTGTACAAAGGAGGTCCTGCGAGTCTTATTGGGTGCCTGTACGGGGGCGTGGCTCCACCTGTGTTATGACTCGGGTTTCCGTCATGTGGTTGGTACACTTGGTTTTCTTGTCATCCCTCACGTCCTCCATGGCCGCAACCTTTCCTTTTCCTCGTCCATGACCATGACCTTATTGTGCCTAAGGTTCCCTGTACCTGTTGCAAACAAAAACAACAATAACAACAACATACCCAGTGCTTCAAGGGCTCCCACATAAGCAGGGACTGGGAGGGGTGGTTGTACGCAGCCTTACCCCTTCAGAGTGTAACCCTGGTGAGATGTTGTTTTCGAGGACCCCTAGCCTGACAGGGTTGGCAACACGAGGACTTCCCAGGGGATCACCCATCCAGGTACTACTCTCGCATAAGCACGCTTAACTTCAGACTTCTAATGGGGATTCGGTGACTTATTGCTTGGCAAATGAACCCTTTTCCTTGTACCTGTTTCAACCAGAGCAAAATTGTGACCAGAGTGGGGGCACTTAGAGTAGCGATTAATGGCAACCTCTATATTATGTAAAGCGGTTTTCACTTGTTTAAAAGTATAAGTGGAAGAGTATTGCCTTACAAAAGTGGCGAAGGCAAAATTTTATTGAGGAAGACCTCAAGAAACATAGCGTGCGAGTTCTCTATTTTAAATAGGAGAGCCAATAGCTGTAAGATCATCAGCGATGGATTTGAGTTCAGAGAGGTATATGTCCATTGTTTTGGCATCTTTCTTGTCATTATTTAGTTGGGATCAAAGATTAAAATTTTTGGCTGACGAGTGATCCCGAAAATGTTTGGTAAGGGCATCCCACATGACTTTAGAGGTTGGATGCCATACCATGTCATTAATTAGGGATGAAAGAGAGTGGCGGCAATACATGAACCTAAGCTTTAGTTTGTACGCACCCATATGGTATGTTCTGGGTTGAGGTAAGTCAATCCCTTTGTTAGTTTATTTGGGACAAGGATGAGTCCCATCAATGTAACCCTGAAGTTGGTGGGCTAAGAGAAGCATATTAAATTGTTCCCGCCAAGTGGTATTGTCGATAATTGTTTCGAGTTTTATTGTTACAATATTCGTAATACTAGTGAGTGGAAGTAGTATAGGGGAGTTATTGTATTGATTTGGAAGATTAAAATTAGGGTTGAAGGGGTACCAGGGAATAAGAGAAGAGGAGGGGGGGGGGGGGGGGGGGGGGGGGGGAGTCGCAGCCTCGATTGGGAACCGAAGCCCGCTATTGTGGCAGTGTAGCCGACTCCAATGCTAATGTTAGTGATGCTAGTGGCCGGCAATGATGGGGGGAATGTATGGGAGTTGACCAACTAGTAGGGGGAGGGAGGGAGGGATGCTTGAGTCAAATGCTAGTGGGACTGTTGGCCTCCCAAGAGGCGATGGTGTATCGGAGATGGCGACACCAGCATCCACTGTCGTATGAAGAAATGATTTTAATGTGATAGGTCTGATGTCATATGTCCCCTAGAGCCGACCTCTAGGGGACCGCTGACGGCAGCACTTAGGTGGGGGGCGGGGGATTGGGACACAGCATTGATGAAGGATCGATTTGGGTTTGCAGCCATAGCAAATTTAAATCAAACAAAAGAGGGAGAAAAGAATAAAAATCAGCAAAACGGAATTGAATAGTAAAAAAGAGAAAACTAGAGAACTCACAACACAAACATAAAAAATTTAAGCAAGAGAAAAAGTATAGATCATAGATCACTCTAATATTACGTGAAACTATAGAATTGTCGTTGTTGAATGAATGTGAAAGTGATACAATGAACCTATTATGTAGGCAAGCATGAAGTGGCAAATGAAAAGGCTTGTCCTTAGGGTTGACATTACCTTAGGGGTAGAATAGTGAATGTAGCTTAGGTACATGAGCAAACCCTAATATACTAGTATCTTTTAGTAGGTATGTGTTATAGTTGGCCTAGTGCGTTCAATTTCTTTGAACCCATGGGTATTCTGTAGAGGTGGTAATCGAGTCATATGAATCGGATTTAGGTGTATCGATTTGAGTTTGAGTCATTTCGGGTTTCAAATAAACTCAAGTTGGTAGGGCTCTGGTTGACCCATTCCGGCTTGGGTCATTTTCAGATTTTAACTGTACTTAGGTTAGGTCAGGTATAGGTCAATTATTTTCGGCTTGGGCCAGTTTTATTAGGGGTCGTTTTAGGTTCGAGTCAATCTTGGGTTGCGTTATATAAGCTTCAAGTCATTATAATTTTACTATTTTGTGACTTAGTCGCATTAACTATTTATTATATCAAATAATTCATATTTTACCTGACATATTTATTGTATTACTACTATAAGTGTTAAGTAATCTCTTATGATGTTCATTCATAATCTTGATAAGTAGAAACTATCGTTGCATTTAAGGACCTTGGGATATCCAAAGTTTAGGGGTCATTCTAGGTTGTTGGTTTAGGCCAATGGTGAGTCGAGTTGGGTCAAATTGAGTATCGGGTCATTCTAGGGTCAGATAAAAAAGAGCTAGGTTAGTTTCAGAACCTGTCATTTCAATTTCAGATTCAATTATTTAAAACTTATTGTTTTTTCAGATTGGGTTGGTTTATGGGTTTTTCAGGTCATTTGTTTTGTTGGGTTGAATTTGCCACCTCTAGGTATCTGGAATATGGTTCCAAGTTATCCATGGGTAGGCATTGATTATCCCTGAGCATTTGAAATGAGCCTAAATCAAGCTTAAATGAGGCGAAATTATCTTGGTTGTATTGAAGTTTGACTATTTATCACTTAGGCATACTGATGCTTCAATATATAAGTGGGACACCTTGAGGTTTAAAATTTTTTATCAATGAGGCACTTGATGTTTTAAAATTTTATCAATCAAATATTCTTCTTCAAAATTTTGATAGATTTGTATTGGAAAATGTTAAATTAGAACATGATTCTGATAATATATAAGCATTTTCATTATAATTTGATTATTTTGGAAAAATCTGCCAATACAATACAACACATGATTTCAGCAATGTACAAGTAGTTTACATAAAAGTTTGGTTAATATTTTATCATAATCTGTTAATTTTTTGTAAAAAATATGGGCATGACTTTTATATATTGTCAGAATCATGCACTACATTATCATTTTTTACCAAAATTTGGTTAGATTCCTAAAACATTTTCATCGTAGGGTACCTACGTGATAAATTACCCAAACCTCAAGCTATCTCAATAGTATATATTAAAATGTCAGGGTCCCAAAGTAATAAATATTTAAACTCTAGGGCACCCACATGCAGCATGCACACACACACACCACACACCCACACATGCACCACACACATAGTGACACACACAGATATGGGTGTTTATGATAAATTTGGTCAGTGTGCTTATACATCGTTTTGGAGTTCTGTATGAGGTGAGGTTTATAAAGATAAGTTGAACTTAAGCTCTAGCTGCACACCCAACTTCGTATTCCCCGTAAGATTCAAACAAACGGTTAGAGGGGCCCCCGGGGAACCCTCCGACGCTCAAGTCAGTATTAATCTTATGAAATAGTAATAAAAGTAGGTAATAAATAGACATAGTAGATATAAAATACTTAGCATAAAAATAGTAGGAGGCTTGAATAATTATTGCTTCAGATGGAGGTTGCGACTAAAGTAAGGATGGGAGGCTTGCGCCCCCTCCCTCTTTATTCTTATTTCCTTCTTCTTCTATAGAAGAGGGGAGACATGGGGAGGGGTCCCTTAGCACCTTCCCCTCTTCTCATGTGTCACATTTGTGGCACATGGCATCGCCGAGTTGAGTTGGCGCATTTGGTACCGATATTCTAATTTACGTATAGTTCATTAGTATTTTATTTTTATATATTAATTACCTGCTTATTATACTAGTAGCGTTGGGTTTATAAGCACTGGGCAAGTAAGTAGCTTTGGATCGGGTGCATTGGTCTGCCAAAATGGATTTTAAATATTCGAGTGTAGCTTAGGTGGCGTGCCTATGTTGTTTGCCCATATTGGGTTGTCCATGATGGGTCGCCCATGTTGGGTCGTTGGGTGAATATGCGCCGGGCCAATATTATAAACATATAGTCATCGTCCTCCCTGGGTGAACTTCGGTCATTCCAAATTCGGTCATTGAGTATATTACACGCCGTCTTTAACCATGATTTGTTATTGCACAGTTTTTGCTCGAGCAATGAAGGTGCTCAGTGCTCTATTTTGGCCCTTCATAGGTTCGTAAAGTGTATGACCTAGGATGTATAACGGGGTATCTGCTGCCCAATTGGGTGTTAAAGTCATTGCAGCTTGTGATTGGGTGCGCAATCCTTTGTGAACCTTAATAGGGCATCTAGCCTAATGTGCATCTTAGTAGGATGTTTGGAACAACATTTATTTATTTTAACATGGAGATTTGTCTATTAGGGATCTTTGAGGGAATGTTTTACCTATTTGTTTATTTGAATGGAGCAGTTTTTATATGTATAGGAATGCTTAAAAGAATTTGAGTCTCTGAGGTCTCCTGAAACTTGGAGTATTTATAGTAGTTTACTCCTTTGTTTTTACAAGAGTTAATGGCAATTTGAGCTCTATGTGATAAGCACATAAGGATATCACTGTCATGACTAACCACTAGGTATGTGCACATTTAGTTAGTATTACCCATAAAGCAGTGAATAGGGTGCATTTAGATCAGGTTATTTTGATAAGCATGCCATATCTGGTGGAGCCCAAGATGGTTGACTCAATATACTCGGTTAGTATATAGATGATATGTGTAACAAACCAAGGCAAGGTTAGGGTGTTCAATATTTTGTGTTCAGTTTATCGTCAAAGTGAACCATATGCAATATACGTGAATGAGGTAAATGCGGTGAATATGCCTTGACATTCTAGAATCAGGGATGATAAATATATCATACTGGTATAATGGGGATGAGCATGTCACTGATGTAATTGTCATGTAAATACACAAAACATATATTATGGAGATTGGCACATCTTTTAAAACTATAGATCCTAAGTAATAAACTGTAAGCCATATGTATGAAATGGAAAGTAGATACCAGTGCTCTGTGTATTATCCTTAGATAAGCCACGAGCGAGTTATGTCGATGGATAATATAACCGTTGTGGGTGGTTGCACCAAGGCGGACCATGGTGTTAGGTATTGCATCCGTTGTGGGTGATTGCACCAGGGCAGACCATGGTGTTTGATATTGCACTTATTGCGGGTGATTGCACTAAGGCGGACTGTGGTCCTTGGTATGTACGTGGATAACCGTCAGGTGTCACGTATAGAATACTTGGATAAAATCAAGTATAATCGAGGCAACAAATCAAGCCAAATGGATTAATATAATATACTGATTTGATAATGAATATGCGGAGAATAAATATCAAAATAAAGACAAGTTGTTAGAAATAACCCAATCTTAAGGTTGTTACACGCCAAGTAATTTGCCAATCATATGTTATATCATCCTCAAAGGATATCTATGGCTTACATTCTTTTATCCCTGACATTTACCTATGACTTGATAGGCTTAGTATGGCTTATGCTAAGAAATTATAAGTAGATAATTGCACAAATGTTCATTGGTAGCATTCGTAAGATGTATTTCGTAAGAAAACGATACTCACACAATGTGATTCATGGATAATAACATAAAACTTTACTAATATGCAGCTTAAGAATGATGAGTCTTTGATTGTTTTATAACACGTCACCTGTATTGACGAAAATTATTAAAAACGCGGCAAGGTGAGTTTGTGATATATTGATGATGAAAGGCATGTATGGATGCCATTGTCATGGCATAAGAGTTTTTTCAATATATGTCAATCTTGTTATTCCAGCTCAAGACTGCAAATAGTTTTAAGGACTCAGTGATCCTTTATCGGACACTACCTTGTTGATAGTAATTATTGCTAGACTGAACAGGGTATAAAAGGAGTTCCAGACTGCTCATAAAAATACAAGACTATCTTGAAATAGGTTATTACGGGTATCAAACTAGTTCTTGCAGATTGTTATCTATTCAAATTGCCACCTTCTAAAGGGGGCTTTTACTATTGAGTTATCGTCTATGTCAGTGCGTTATGCCTTGGCTATCTTCTAGATATCCAATGAGATATTTTTTGTTTTTTTGATGCCAAGTCTCATATCGGGCACGTCCTTTTGACGATCAAGAAGTTGTTGTGCAGGTTCGATTATCAATTAGATTTTACAGCAGAGCCTATGCGATTCTTAGCTCCTTTGGAATAATGATTTAAGTCCAAACCTTTATTTTCCAAAACGTTCGGTATGTAGAGTCATAGTGTATCAAAATCGCATTAAACTCTTTTAGTGCCTATCCCTATGTTCATTCCTTACTGCTATGTTTCAAGCATCGAATGTCTAGCAGAAGAGGAAGAGTTGAAAAATATAGTGAGGGAAGATTGCCGTATTCCCTACATGATTTGGTTTTATGGATGAATGAACAAGAATAAAAAGAAATACAAGGATAACTTGTATTTACCAAATATTGTGTTTGGTTATCTCGTAGGCAATTATGAAGGCAGCCAAGTGGATAAAAATGCTCTTGCTAAGTTGTTGACAAGTAGCGGCGCCAAATAACTCAGTAGAAGGTTGGTTAAAGTGTGAGTTGTTTAATCATGATAATGCATATGGTCCATGTTGGAACTGCTAGTTGGAATATTTTATCGAGTCGTGATAAATGGCTAAGTTTCCTATCCATAGTTCGATCTCTGAATTGTAATGAGTAATGAAGTCACCTAAATATGTCACGATGTTGTGTTATGAGACATGATTAAGGGTGAAGCTCGCTCGCTTTGAAAGGGAATTATATCATATGGATAGGTAATTCCTTACTTGTGATTGTTTTGTCCTAACTTGCATCTTGCCAAAGAAATGTACTTTCAATCATTGTTGATTGTGAAACCTCTCAATTTTGGAGTGGTTTAGCATTTGTGACGGAAGTGACTTCAAGTCTTGCGAATTGGGGTGAAGTCCCGCTGTCCTAAAATGATTTATACCTCTAAGTTAAGAAAGTTTAAATTGCAAACTGGGGCAAAGTCCCCCTGTCCTAAAAGGGTTTATCCCATTATTGGAATTTAGTTGGGGCTCTGAATAGGCGAGAAGTCCCCCAATCTTAAAATTAATTTACACCACAAAGATAAGAACATGAAATTCAATTTATGAATGAGGCGTAACTTCCTAGTCCTAAAATGATTCATGCCAATTTTAAGAAAAAGATTGAAGCAAAGTCTCGCAATCCTAAAATGATTCACGCCATCATAATAAGGAAATGACTAAGGCGAAGTCCCCTAGTCCTAAAAATGATTTATGCCAACATAATAAGGAAATGACTAAGGGAAATCCCCCAGTCCTGAAATGATTTATACCACCATAATAAGAAAATGACTGAGCAAGGTCCCTCAGTCCTAAAATGATTTACGTCACCAGAGTAAGGAAATGAAATCTAATTCATGACTGAGGCGAAGTCCCTCTGTCTAAAAATAATTTACACCACCAGGATAAGGAAATGGAATCCAACTCATGGCCGAGGCGAAGTTTCCTAGTCCAATAATAATTTATATATGCCAGCAAGAAAATGAATTTAATCCCACTACCCAAGTGAAAGTCCCTAGTGTTAAAATGACTCATACACCATCTTCGAAAGAAAGATCAACCTACCTTAAACCCATTGTTGATCTTTGGTTAACTTTCATATTTGACAATTGGTTTAAAAGGTCTTATAGGATCATCGATGTTGAGAGATAATGATACTAAGTGGTTGGTCAAGTGGGTTAAGTGTGGTGGGATCCCGGCTTGCAAATTAAATAGTTCTTTTAATAGTGTGTAGGGGAAGATTATGGGTGTGGTGGCACATAGCTGATAGTTAGGATTTTGAGGGGCAATGTGGCATCCTGAACTTGAATTTGTTGTATAGTTTGTTTTGATAATTGCCTTGTGTGCTTATAAAATAGGTAGGTAACAATTTCATGGAACAATCGAGGTAGGATTGATGGTTTTGTTCTTTTATTGACTCCAACCGAGAATTATGGAATTTAATTATCATCATAACAATTGATGAATGAGAACTTGGTGAAACAAAGTTCTTCACGAGAGGGATGTAGTACAATTGGCACTTGCCTAGCATAATAGTCGGTGAGCATTGACAAGATTTTTTTAGATTTTCTAATTATTCCTTTATAAGGGGTATAGGAGTGAGTTTGTAATTAAAGATTTTAAAAAACAAAAGTATAATGAGAAATGGATGAGAAATCATAGCGATAATTTCTTCAAGCAGAGTTTGGTTAAACAGGAACCCATTAGAGTGGAATTATGGCAAAGATTAACTCCTTGGAGATTGATTTAAAGTGGAATTGACACAAAGATTGGTTAAGTTGGCCCTGTAACAATTATTGATGTACTTGGAATTAACTAAGAACCATTGTGAGGATTTGTTCAACTGGCCAAGGAGACGGTCTATGAATAGCTACAACATTTTATAACTTACGAAGAGCCTTGGGCATATGATCTTCGTTAAGCTTTTGGTTATGACATATTCGTAGAATAGCTATTCAGTTTACGTTAGTTTTCCTAAATATAAAAATTAGATTAACCAGGGTTGAACTAAACAAAGTTTGTAACGAAAATTGGTTCCATTTAGATTCAACTAAATTGAGATTGTGACGAAAATTGGCCCATTGAGGGTTGAATTAAACTGAGATTATAATGAAAGTTTGTTCAAGCAGGATCGACCCAATTAGGGTGGAATTAGATTGAGATTTTTTTCGATAAATAACGAGTACAACTTGCAATATAGGATCAAATAAAACACCCGCGAAATTGTTGATGTATTTTTAAAATATGTAAAGAATGATATATTAAATGTTTGTTTAATATGTGTATAAATGTGTTTAAGATTGTCCCATTATATGTTCTAAGTGTTTAAGGCTTGTAAGGGATGTGTATCGACACATGGGCCATGTGTGTCAACACACAAGCCAATAGAACTGAGGAAGGCAGCTGTGTGTCGACACACATGGCCCGTGTGTCGACAAACAGGCTTTACAGAAGCACAGAAAAGGCTTTATGTGTCGACACTTAGGCTTACAGTAAGGTGTGTATTGAAGTGTGTGTCGACACATAGCTCTATATGTCGACGCACAGCTTCAACACACATGATAGTTTTGACCGTTATTTGCGCGGTTTTTGGCGGTTCTTTTTACAATGTTTTTGGGACGTCTTAAGGCGCATATATATGAATTCCCCCTGATTTAGACATGCTTTGTAACACTTATTTGAGAGAGAAAAGTTTGCCAGTGAGAATCAAAAAAGAAAATTTCAATCTTTGAGTATAAGTGTTTGTGTTCTTGCGAAAGAAACATCAATCTCTCTATATCTCATTCAATTCCTCCTCTTACATACTCTCACTTCATATATGGTTGTTATTGTATCCCCGAGGATATTTTGTATACCGGAATAAATCTTAAGGAAAGTGATTACACGGCCTCAATACCTGAGATCTTTTGGTTACCCAGTTGTAAGAATTTTGCAAGATTTTGAAGATTTGCACCAACAGAGATGCGGGGCAAACTCAACCAGCAAGAAAACATCACGCAACTCAACCAAAACAATACAAAACAAGCAAGTCAGTCTAAATGAATCTGTGTCCAATCTCCCTGCATTTATATTCTCATCCTTCTTTCACTGCGATGGCCATCAGTAGTTCACGCAGCTTCTTCTTCATGTTTATGCAGATTTCAACCCATAAATCCATCATCTTGTCTACTTATTTTCTATTGTTTCTTCTCTATAGATTCCATGATTTAATTACCTCAATATTATTTGCTGTTTCACTTGGTTATATGGGAAAGTCGAACACCATGCCTTAACCCAAAAAGCCAACTTTCATACGTGTATTCCAGAACATATTATACTTGAATTAAACTAAGATTATAATAAAGATTAACCCAATTAGGATTAAATTAGACTCAAGATTGTAATGAAGATTAACCCAATTGGGGTTGAAAAAAATCGATAAAGCGGGTTCAAACAAGGTTGAATTAAGCTGCTATTGCAACATGAATTAGCCCAATGCAAGTTGAACTAAACTAAGATTGCAATGGAAATTTGTTCAATCAGGGTTGACGAAAATTAAGATTGTAATAAATATTAATTCAATCAGAGTTAACGAAAATTGACCCATTTAGGGTTAAATTAAACTTAAGATTGTAATAAAAATTGGTCCAATTAGAGTTGACAAAAATTAACCCATTTAGGGTCAAATTGAATCGAGATTGCAACAACAATTGTGTTAATTAGGGTTGAGCTAAACTAGAATTGTTACAAAAATTGACCCATTCAAGGTTAAATTGAATAGAGATTGTAATGAAGATTGATTCAATCAGAGTTGATGAAAACCAACCCATTTAGGGTTGAATTAGAAAGAGATTGTAACAAATTTTGATTCAATCACAGTTGAACGAAACTAAGATTGTGATGAAAATTAAGGTAGCATGTGGTGGTGGGGGAAGCGTCATGCGATAGTTGCGTGTGGTAGCTGCTAATGGTCACGACGAGCCATAGCTCAGGGTGAGCCATGACCTAGGCGAGCCAGGTCTAGGAAAACCAGGTCTGCTCGAACCAAGATTAGGTGAGCTAGGGCTTCGAGCGAGCTAAATTTTGGGGTGAGCGAGGGCTTCAGGCGAGCCACGATGGTGCCAGTGCTAGTGGTTGTAGGGAAAGTGTGGACAGTGGTGTGGGTGTGTAGTTAGCAGTGGTCATGAAGATGACGGTCAAAATTATAATGGGTGGTCAACGCACTTTTTTTATTTTGCTTTCTCTTTAAATATATAAAGTATCCTGTAACTTTAAACTTTAAACGCACATAACTTTTTATCCATAAGGAGTTATAGAGCGAAAACGAAGCTCTTGAAGAGCTCGACACAACCATAATAGTTTCTCATATTTTAGAGAAAATATATCGAAGTCGTGGTGAAAGTTTCTTCGACATGGTAGTGATTGGTGGCATATATAACTTGACTCTGAGATTTTAAACACACATAACTATTAATCCTTGAGAAGCTACGAGTCAAATCACCTATCAAAATAAAGCATTTGAAGATTTTATATAACTAGAATGATTTCTCGAATTTTTGGATCAAAGAAAGCATATAAAAGGTGAAGTGGGCAGCATCGCGCGTTTTGGTTAGGCAACTTACCTTACAACTTAAAATATGCATAACTTTCACACTATGAAGACTTATGGATCGAACTACATTGAAGAGCTACAGTATATATAGCAAATTTTTGAACTTTGGATCAAAGAAAATATATGAAAAGTGATGTGGGCATGCCACACACATGTATGATATATAACTTACCTTACAAGTTAAAATGGGCACAACTTTCAATCTGTAAAGAGTTACAGATCAAGTTTTATAATAAAATAAGGCTCTTGAAGAATTCTAGGTATCTATGATAATTTTTGGAGTTTTTGATCAAAGAAAGCATATGAGAAACGAAGTGAGCATGCTACACGCATATATGTTACGTAACTTACCTTGCAAATTAAAACAGGCATAACTATCAATATGGGAAGAGTTACGGATTAAGTTTCATATTAAAACAAAGCTCCTGAAGGGTTCTAGGTACCTATGATGATTTTTGGAGTTTTTGATCAAAGAAAGCATATGAAAAACGAAGTGGGCATGCTATGCGCTTATATGTTGTGTGACTTACCTTTCAATTTAAAATGGGCATAATTTTCAATCCGTGAAGAGTTATGGATCGAATTTTATATCACAACAAAGCTCTTGAAGAGTTCTAGGTATCTATGATAGGTTTTGGAGTTTTTGATGAAAGAAAGCATATGAAATATGAAGTGGGCCTACTTTGCAAGTATATGTTATGTACCTTACCTTGCAATTTAAAATGGGCATAACTTTCAATCCGTGAAAAGTTACGAATCGAGCTTTGTATTAAAATGTAGCTCTTGAAGAGTTATAGATCCCTATTATAAGTTTTGAAGTTTTTTATCAAAGAAAAGATAAAATGAGGCATAAAGTATGTAGCAATATTGTTCTCATTCAAGCAAATCCCTTTGCAAGTTCATAAATATGCTTAAAAGAGGAAAAGGTAATTGACCTTCGACCAAGAAAACCTCTTTTTAGTGTTTAAGGATGTTTAAAAGAAGTGAAAAAAGGATTTTAACAACACTTGATTTTACTTAAACAAGCTTCTTTTATAAATTTTGCTTGGGTAGGCTAATTCTTATCATAAAGAATGCCAAAGAGACCAAAGAAAATATTGAAAATTAACTTATTTGATATTTAAAATGCTTGAGTATTACAGGAAACATCAAGCTAGGTATGAGCTTTTGATCCTTCCCATACACAGCGCCAAAACGTTTACGATGAATTTGGTCAGGGTACTTATATATCGTTTTGGAGTTCTGTATGAGGTGGAATTCATAAGGATAAGCTGAACTCAAGCTCTAGCTACACATCCAACTTAGTATTCCCTGCTAGATTTAAACAAACTATTAGAAAGGCCCGCGGGGTCAACCACGAGGGACCCCTCCGACGCTCAAGTCAGTACTAATCTCATGAAATAGCAATGAACGCAGGTAATAAATAGACATAATAGATATAAAATACTTAGCATAAAAGGAGTAGGAGGCTTGAATGATTATTGCTTTAGAGCAGAGGTTGTGACTGAAGTAACTATGCCGTCCCTCTTTATTCTAACTTCCTTCTAATATAGAACGAGATGTGGAGGAGGTGTCCCTTAGCACCTCCACCTCCACCACTTGCCATGTGTCACATTTATGACGCATGGCATCGCCAAGTTAGATTGACGTATTTGTATATTCGGGTCCGATATCCTAATTTAAGTCTATTTTGTTATTATTGAATTTTTATATATTAATTACCTGCTTATTATACTAATGGAATCAGGTTTATAAGCATCAGGCGAGTAAGTACCTTTTGATTGGGTGTATTAGTCTACTTGAATGGGTTTTAAATATTAGAGTGTAGCATAGGTGGTGTGCATATGTCATTCGCCCATACAGGGTTGCCCATGCTGGGTCACCTATGCTAGGCCACCCATACTAGGTTGCCCGTATTGGGTCGCCGGGCGAATAAGTACCGGGCCAGTATTGTAAACAATGGGTTTGGGTCAAATAATGGATGGGCCATTTTAGTTCTAAACCTAACCCATCCAAACCCAATCCATCTGCACCCCTAGACTGTGTGATTCTTGCAAGGGGTATTGGGGGCAAACTAGGTTGGGGGGAGCTTAAAGAGAAAAATATAGGGAGTTGTGATTGTCAGGTAAAAATTGTTATTTCTAGAGCAATGATGTGATTTACAAACAATTAGGGCTACAAAATTGCCTTGAAAACTACAACATGACTCTAGCAATAACTTTACCCAAACTGTATTGAGCGTTTTTTTGCATGTTAAGAGGCTTGTAAGAATGAGTGCGGTTCACCTGTGCGTGTAATGAGTCATGCTTAGGTGCTTTTACTGAGGCTTTACAACTTCAGCTATTCAAAGGTTTAATTCTATGGAGTTTGTTGCTTTATTGTGCAAATGCAACATTTGGGATGAGACGTGAAACGGGGTTTTGGGGTTATGGTTCGAGATTATAATTCCAAATTTTCATAATAGATGAGACACACATTTGGTCTTTGATTTGTCTATATAGTTGAGAGGGGTTTTCATGTAAAATTTATGTGTTGTTTTGAACTTTTTTACACTTCTGTTTTTGTATTTGTGTGATTTTTCCAACACATTTTTAATAAGACCTTGTCAAACAGTTTGTGACCATTAACAAGTGAAGAAACCCTTTGTTTGAACTTGGCTCACTAAGTTTATTAAACTTGCTCAAACTCAGCTAGATAAAATATCTAACATCCAAAAGGAAAATGAATAAGCTACAATTGTTTTTGAATACAAGCAGTTCATCAAAATTCTAGTTAATTAAACCCTTCCCAAACCTTGAGGTATGTCCCAGTCCTTAGCAATTCCACGTATCTTACTTTCATATGCCGTTTTTCTTTGTCCTATGCGAGCGTCGTATAGGACTAAAAGCGACGTCTTACTACAAATGTGTTAGGTTCGGAGACATGGTATACCTATTTTAATGGCTGGACTAAATTAAGGATTATATAATGACTGTGACTCTTGAGCTCCCTAGAGGCTATAATTGTAAAGGCCTATAAATAGGATCTCTTGTGCCATGGTTTTGGTAGGAGTGAAGATGTAGTGGAATGTGCAAATAGCGGGAGGTGGAGTGTGAGTAAGAGACTCTGTAGTAATACCCTATTCTTGTAGTTAAATTATGTTGCTCCCCTCCATGGATACATACTTCGGTTGAACCATGTAAATTCTGACATTCAAGTTATTCTCCCAATCCCTGTATTTTGTTTGCTATTTCAATTTATGGTTCGATGATTCGTGGGTAGTCCTAACAACTGATATCCTAAAAGGTATTAATTGTTGTGAAGTTTCTAACAAAATGTAATTTAGATACCAAGACAGGGATCCATTTTATCACAGCATAAGTTATAGGGAATTAATTTTTTTTTTTAAATGAGAAATTAATTTAAGCAAACTTATGAATATTATGGACAAATTAAGAAAAGTCTCCCTTAATGAAAATGAAATACTAAATATGATGCAGCCCATTAACAGGCTTGGTAGGTTGGTTGGCGGGTACGACTTGACAGGTACTATAGTTGGTGAGTATGAGGACACAAAGCATGGAGACGCGACTGAGGGAAGAGTTTCGGTTCAAATAGGACTAATTTTTAGATTTTATTTATAGTTATCTTTTTTGTCTTTTATTCTAAGTCAACTAGCTTCTTTATTTAAGGAAGAGGAAATCCAGTGTTTTTTTAGTTTTTCATAATTTTTAGATTTGAATATCAATTTTATAGTATTTTCTCTCT
Source organism: Simmondsia chinensis (assembly GCA_018398585.1). NCBI lineage: Eukaryota > Viridiplantae > Streptophyta > Magnoliopsida > Caryophyllales > Simmondsiaceae > Simmondsia > Simmondsia chinensis. The sequence continues at coordinate 28,983,729 of JAGTTD010000010.1, read as the reverse complement.
TTCTCGAGTTGTGAGAAATTGAGCAACTTTTTCCCTCTTGTTTTTTATTATTTTCGTAATAAAATTAAAGGAAACCCCATTGAACCTTCCTGTTCCCAAATTTCCACTTACTCGCTGCATCAGTTGGTATCAGAGCTCAGAATGACTTCTAAGTTGGCCCGTGGGCGACAGAGGTACGCAGCCATCAGAGATGTTTACGATCAAGACATACAATGGCAGAACGAGAGGAGATTTAAGGATATGGAAGAGAGATTCTAGCACATCAAAAGGTGCTTAATTCAACAAGGTGCAAATCCAGATTAAGACTCGGATGAGAAACCTCAAAACCCACCGGTGAGGGGTGGCGAAGAAGACACAGATGGGAGATTCCAAAACCAGTTTCCGGATGTTGAATTACCGAATCAGGGACTACAAAGGAATCAGCCCAATACAAGCAACACTAACAATTTTGATGATCGGAGGTAGGAATCGGTCTCTGGATTGAGATCCCAGAGTTTAACGGAGGAGGACACTCGGAGGATTTCTGGGATTGGCTTGTTGTGGTGGAGGAGGTTCACGAGTTCAAGGAAGTGCTGGAGGAGAAGCAAGTGCCATTGGTTGCTACCCGATTATAGGGTAGTGCCCCCTCCTGGTGCCAGCAGCTGAAACACATGCGGCTTTGTTAGGGGAAGGCAAATATAGAGTCATGGAAGAAGATGGAGAAGCATAGAAGAGGCGCCTTTCTGTCTCACAATCACGCCAAGGTGATATACCAATGTGTGCAAAGGTTGTGTCAAGGCTATAGATCCGTGGAGGAATACACGGTGGAGTTCTATTCGTTAGTCCCCTGGAATGACTTGGCAGAGACGGGAGACCAATTGTCAGATCGTTACATTGGCAGGTTGAAGGAGTCTATACAGGAGGTGTTGAATATGTTCGACATCTTTTCCGTTTTGGAAGCAAGCCAGAGAGCCTTAAATGTTGAGCGGTATCAAAGGCGTCGCCAATTTGGCAAAGCCTGGGGAGTATAGGTTGGTGGAAGAGACCAACAGAGCAGGACAATAGTCACCAATACCGGTACACCAGCTACTCAGGACTTGGTGGGTACTTCAAGAACCCATTGCTTCAAGTGTGGAGAGGTGAGGCACCATGATGTTGAGTGCCATAAGGGTGACAGACCTGACAAGGGTCTTTCATTAAGGAACTCCACAGAGAAGATGACAAGTTTAGTAAAAAAAGAAACCCAGACTGAGTTGGCGCCAATGGAAGAAAATGCTGTGGCGAGTGACGAAGGACACCTACTTGTGATTAGGCGCACTTGCTTTGCCCCAAGAGAAGAACCAGGAAATGGACGGCTGAGGAATAACATCTTCCAGACCACCTGCACTATTGGCGGTAGAGTATGCAACATGGTGATCGACTTAGGAAGTTGCGAGAACGTGATTTCTAAGGAGTCTGCCACCAAGCTGGGGTTGAGGACAGAAGCTCATCTAAATCCATACAAGTTATCGTGATTCAAGAAAGGAAACCAGGTAACCGTTTCTAAATGATGCTTGGTCAATTTTTAGATTAGGTCGAAGTACAAGGATGGAGTTTGGTGTGATGTGGTCACCATGGATGCTTGCCATGTATTATTGGGGCACCCATGGCAATATGATAGAAGTGCTGAACATGATGGACGTAAGAACACATATAGCTTGATCTTCGAGGGGACGAATATTATCTTGTTACCCAAGAAGGATGAGGCGTCACGCGCGTTAATAGCTCAACACCTGAGTATACATAGTACAACTATATTTTCCAAGGAGGTTAGCAATACCAAGATTGTCTTCCTATCGATTGGAAAGGAGAGTAAGGTGAATCCAGAGAAGATGCCAAGTGATGTTGCCGCCTTGCTGAGTGAGTTTGTTGATGTCTTTCCGGAGGGGTTATCGGATACACTACCATCATTACGAGACGTATAGCATGGCATTGATCTGATGCCAGGAGTTGCCTTGTAGAATAGGCCTCACTACCGTATGAGTCCATCTGAGCATGAGGAGTTGAGACCTCAAGTGAAAGAAGTTCTCGCCAAGGGGTTTATCAGGGAGAGTTTGAGCCCTCTTGTGCAGTGTCGGCTCTATTGATGCCAAAGAAAGACGGTAGTTGGTGGATGTGGGTGGACAGTAGAGCCATCAAAAATATCACAGTGCGCTGCCGTTTCCCTACACCGAGGTGGGAGGACCTACTCGATCGATTACGAAACGCGAAGGTGTTCACCAAGTTGGACTTAAAGAGTAGGTATCATCAGATCCACATCTTATCTGGAGATGAGTGGAAGACCACCTTCAAGACTCGGGAAGGATAGTATGAGTGGCTTGTTATGCCATTCAGATTGTCAAACACGCCAAGTACCTTCAGCGTTTTATGAATCAAGTACTTCAACAGTTTATTGGGAAGTCCGCCATCGTCTACTTTAGCGACATCATGATCTATAGTCAGAGCAAAGATGAGCACTTGGAGCATCTAAGAGATGTCTTGAGTACCTTGTGGGAGCAGTATCTATTTGGCGCCTTAAAGAAGTGCGAGTTCATGAGAAACAGGGTGACCTTCATTGGATTTGTTATGTCCAAGGATGGTATATCAGCTGGCGAGGGGAAGATTACGGCAATACCGGATTGGCTACTGCCAAAGACAGTTGGTGAAGTGAAGTGCTTTCATAGTTGGCGTCTTTCTATACGAGGTTCGTGCCTAACATGAGCTCATTAATGGCTCCAATAACATATTGTATGAAGCGGGTTCCTTTGCTTGGACTTCGGGGAAGATGGCACCTTTGAAGAGATTAAGAGGAGGCTAACCATGGCATCGGTATTAGCTTTACCAGACTTCCAGAAGACATTCGAGCTTCACATAGATGCCTCCAAAATCAGAATTGGTGCGTGCTCAACCACGAGGGGAGACCAATAGCATACTTCAGCATGAAGTTTGATAGGAGTAAGTTGAATTACTCTACTTATGACATTGAGTTCTACGCGATGGTTTGGGTGTTGAGGCATTGGAAGTCCTACCTCGCCAATAGAGAGTTCGTATTGTGCTCTGACAACATTACATTGAAGTACATAAACAACCAAGATAAGCTATCAGATCAACACGCCAAGTGGGCAAGCGACATTCAGCTTTTTCACTTATTAATCAAGCATAAGCCTGGCGCTTTGAACAAAGTGGCAGATGCACTGAGTAGGTGGAACCTTATCTTGTCACAGAGGAGGGTGAAGGTAATAGGTTTTGAGCAATTGGCGAGACAGTACGAAGGTGACCTCACCTTTGGTGACATATGGCGGGATGCCCAATCCGACTCTGCTTTGGGATATTCCATTCATGATGGTTTTCTCTCCAAATGGAACCGACTATGTATTCCATATTTAAGTCTACGGCTGAAGATCATTGAGGAGAAATACAATGAGGGGCATATAGGCGAGACAAGACGCTATAACTCATTAGCGCCAACTATTACTTGCCTTTGTTGCGGATAGAAGTAGAGAAGTTTGTCAGACGCTGCCGCATTTGTCAGGTCTCGAAAGGCGGAGTGACCAACGCAGGTCTATACCTTCCCTTACCGAATCAAAGTCAGTCATAGGTGAATGTTAGTATGGACTTCGTATTGGGATTACCATGGACACGGGGAGGCATTGATTCAATATTCGTCGTGGTATATCGGTTCTCAAAGATGGCGCACTTCATTAGGTGTAAGAAGGCTGCTGACGCCATACAAATGACGGGACTATACTTCCTTGAGTGTACAAGCTGCATGGGTTATCGGCTTGCACCATCTCCGATAGGGATTTCATGTTCATCATTTATTTCTAGAAGACATTGTGGAAGATGGCGAACACGTCTCTCGCCTTCAGGATAGTCCATCATCCTTAAACAGATGGAAAAACCGAAGTCACCAACCGCTCATTTGGCAATCTCCTTTGATGCCTTGTTGCTGATAACGTTAAAGGATGGGATCGAATCTACACCAGGCTAAGTTCACCTAGAACAGCTCCGTTAATAGAAGTATGGGTTTCACGCCGTTCAAAGTAGTCTATGGCTTTGTGCCACGATTTCTAATAGACTTGGTGCCCATTCTGGATCCAAATCGTCCTCATGAAAAGGCGGAAGACTTCATCTCTACCCTTAAAGACATCCATGAGTAAACTAGAGCTCGACTGCTGGAAGCTACAAACAAGTATAAGATGGCAAGTGACAAGAGACACCGGGCAGGTCAATTTCAGGTGGTCGACAAGGTTTGGGCAATGTTGTTGAGGGAACGGTTTAGTGCGTGGGAATATAGCTAGCTGAAAGCTCGCAAGATCAGATCTTTGGCTGAACTTGAGAAGATCAATGACAACGCTTATTGTCTTCAGCTTCCACCCGGTATGAGGACTCTGATGTGGTCAACGTCAAACACCTTGTTCCTCTAGAAAATTCGAGGGCAAATTCTCTCCAGCTCGGGAAGGATGATGCAGCCCGTTAATTGGCTTGGCAAGTTGGTTGGCGGGTACGACTTAGCGGGTACAACGGTTGGTAGGTATGGGGATGCCGAGCATGGAGACGCAGAGACACGGCTGAGGAAAGAGTTTAACTTCAAATAGGATTAGTTTTCAGATTTTAATTATAATTATCTTTTTAGCCTTTTATTCTAAGCCATTTAAGGAAGAGGAAATCTAGGGTTTTTTAGTTTTTCATAATTTTCAGATATGAATATCACTTTTCTAGGGTTTTCTCTCTTTTCTCGAATTGTGAGAAATTGAGCAATATTTTCCTCTTTGTTTTTATTATTTTTGTCATAAAATTAAAGAGAAGACTGTTGAACCTTCCCGTTCCCAAATTTTCTACTTACGCATTGCATCAAAATAAATTTTTGTTGTTCATGCGCAGTTATTATGCCATGCTCGTACAGTGATGAATTAACTTTGTAGCAGAGTTAATATATTCTTATTATTTGATTAACCACCCTGCTTATGGATTATGTTTTGGGATTATTTATGGTGATATTATTATTACCCATCAAAAAATGTCCACGGAATCAAAGTAATATATTACTATAATATAAGTATGATTTTATTAGGATATTATATAGGCACTTTATTGTAATTTTCAGTATATATGATACATAAGCAACTCTATTGAATATGTTCACAGAAGTATTCCATCACATGATATCAAAGCAAATCAACCCCAATTCTGTTCTCAAATCCTAAACCTAACTCTCCCCTCTCCCTACGCAGTCGTGACCCCTCCTCTCATGGATCAATCCATGTGAAACCATCACTGAACACTACAAGAAAAAGGGCCATTAATGACAGTGATTATCGTCGTTAAAAGTCTAATTTACCGTCATTTGTCGCCGTTATTGCTTCCGAAGTTAATGTTATGTGGGATCAACGACCGCTAAAATGAGCCGTCGTTAAAAGTATCTACGATGGTATATTATGTCCGTCGTTAAAAGTGAAATCAATAACGACGGCACATGTTGTCGTTAAAAGTAAAGTCTTTAATGTCAGGTGGCACCGTCGTTAAAGAGTTGATTAATAACAAAAATAATTGTTGTTGTCACAAATATTGACGGTCATATAGGAAAAAGTTAATTGGAAATAGTAACGACAATATAGACCGTCGTTAAAAAATAACAACAATAATAAATCGTCGTTAAAACGTCTTCCATCTATTAATGACATAAAAATCCGTGATTAAAAATGCTTCCCCCATCAAAGAGAATTCCAACAGAAAAAGTTATCAACGTTAAAAATCTTGTACGCTCATATAGTGCAATATATACATTCATAAATACGTATACATTAGAATCATACAGAAATAACTCTTACATATCATTCAATGTAACAACGAATTCTAATAAAAAGTAAAAATGTCATTGAAACTTAAATACTCAAATGCTTATAAAAGCTAATTTAAATACAAAAAACACAAAAACCGTACATTGTTAAATTTGTCACTTAACAACTTAGCAAAAAACTATAAATATGACAAAAGTTCGCAAATAAAAGTTCCAACAAAAATAAGAATTTCTAGTGCAGTCTTCCAACACCTGAAAAAAAAAAATAAATACAACACTCATGTTAGAAAATTCTTGTCATATGAGCAATAGTACAGACACATAATAGACCGAATAATAAGAAAAATAAAAAAGATAAAAACTATATTAAAGTAATCAGCATAAAATTGACCAAAAAGAAAATTCATATGTTTTTTAATACAATACAGTCGCAAACCCAATCTCCACATTATAGAACTCAATCACAGTGTCACAAATTCAAAACATTCTTAAACTCCTGCTAGGATCCAATCATATAGTCCAAACTCATCAACAATTCTAAATAATTCATGGTAATCAAGTCTATCACAACATCAACATAAAATCCAAGCTAAACATGCAATTCACCCAGAATTAAGTTAGCCAAATCAATTCATACATTGCATCACAAAACTCCATCATGAACGACATCCAAAACAACCCAATATGAGCACACAACATATTGAACCAAACCTATGGCCAATCAAGGTTCATACAAGACCTACGCCTTACCCTTTTCCCAAAACTAGAAAAACATAAATAAATAAAAAAAGCATGAAACAATGATCCTAAGGGCATACAGGTCTCCCAATACAACACAAGTCCACATATGACTCAAACATATCATGTATTCCCAACTCACAGCTAAAATTCAGCAAAACATAATAAAATGATAGCAGAATTGCCCAAAATTCAGCAGCATACAGTCCCAACTGTAGTAAAATTAGTATGAGCAACAAAATAGAGCTCAAAACCAACATAAAGCAACAAATTCAACTTGAAACAGTCCATAAACAACATGTTTATCATCACTTCAAGCAAAAAGTATCAATATATGTTCAACTTTCTTACAACATAGCCTTGGGAAATACATGAGACACCAACATGGAGACTAAGACACTAAATCACATAGATTTTCAATAAGAATGCACAAGTTCTCGAAGCCCCCTTTACAATAATCACCTATTTTACTTAGGTCATTCAAACATATGCAAGAAACACCAATTCTCACAAACAACATCTAATCCATGGTTAAACTCAAAACATGCAATGCTCTATCCACACACCGGGTCCATGATTGTGCAATTAGAAATGCCTAACCTAAGAGTTGCCAATTCTAGGTTCAAAGCTCCATTCCAACGAGTTCACAATCACACTCAAGTCTCACATAGAAAATTGGAAAGGCACATAATCCAATTTCTAAATAGCATAATCAGCCACACAAATAGCAACAATGGCACCATGTGAAACTACTACCCACACTTACTTCAAAATGCCAAATCAAACACTCGCTCTATACATCACGGATGGCCCATAAAGCCTAACACACCAGAGTTTAGCAGCATAAAAACACCCATCACAGGACCTTAAGCCTAGAGCTTGGAATAGTAGAAACCCACTGAACGGTGTATTATTAATGAATACAAAAATATTCCCATATCTCAAACTCCATAGTACACAATCTGATGTATACACAATCTGACTCATAAATCAACAATATTCTCAAACTCCACATAGAACTCAATCACAAAGTCTAAATCCAGAACAATTCCAAATAACTCAATAATGTATTCTTATGAATATATCAACATACATAAGCAAAAATTAAGGGCAAAATAGGAGAGAGAAGAAAAAGAAGAAGATTACCACATACCTATTAATACTTAATCAATGTAGTCATCCATCTCAGTCGATTGGGAGGGAGTCCTTGACCCGTTGTTACGACCTTTAACCTCTAGTGCTTTTACTATAGCTACCAAATCAGCAAATTCCTTATTCTCTTTAAGAAGTGCTCACTTTTCCTTCTCAGATTGACGAAGTTTTTCAAGAAGCTCGGCCTTGGTAGAAGATGGTCCTCTCAAATCACTAGGCCTTACTCCTCCCCTGTAACCAAACACATGTATTTGCTGGTATATAGGTAGTAGTAGAGTGAAGTCAAGCGGTTAGTTGATGTTAGTCAAGATTGGCGGCAGCTTAGGATGTGAGTATGGTTAGTCGGTTACAAGGAGTGTCTAGGTGCAATGCATCTTAGTTTAATAAAAGTATTAGTTCATCTCTTGTAATGTTGATCAGTTTGATGATAATGAATTAATTCTTCCTTCCTCTTTGAGCTCAATGCTCTCTATCTCTATCTAGATATTTTCTCTAGTATCTCAATCTTGATTTCTCTTCTCAATCTCTACTTCATTTCTTGATAATCTTCAATTGATCTCATCATATCTTTCTTATCTCATCTTTAATCTCAATTCTTCAATTGAATTCTATTCATACAATTCTTGATCTCATTTCTTTATGTAAATTGCTATCAAAACCCTAGGTTTAGCTTATGATTCATCCAAGAATCATAACAGGTGATAAAGTTCAAAATTTATCTACCATTAATCAAAACAAAACATTCTGATATAGAGAAAAAGATGGTTATGTCTTCTAATTGGAGGTTCCTTAGATCCTGAGCAAAGTTGAGACTTTTGGCGAGCGTTTTCACAACCTGCTATAATAAAAACTAGTATATTGAAGTAATATAAAAAATTGAATTATAACTTTTAGTTCAAGCCCCACTTATACTAAAATCCTAAATCGGCCACTAAATCTAATTTAAATAATCTTTATAGTGTACACCAATCCAATCCCATAAGTTCAATATACTTTTTATCATCTAATTCTTGTCATCTAAACCTATCCTCTTTTCATCAAATTCTATTGATTTCTCTTCTATCTCTCTTCTAGTTCTCTTCTATTCTCATCTGAACCTATCTTCTTCTTTTCAAATTCTTGTCAATTCTTATCCAATTCACTTCTTATCACAATTTAAAGCCTTAAAACCCCAGGTTATGATTCAAGTTAAGCTTGAATCATAACAGTGGTCCAAAACGTTTTCTTTAATTTTCAACTTAGTTGTAAGGATTATATCAAAAATCAAACCAAATTCACACTAAAATATGAAAGTTGTAAACAAAACTAATGACTAAAAACCTGAAATATGCAAGAAAAATATATTAAAATGAAAAAAATCTGATATACCACCACAATCCAAACCCAAGAGTTGATAGAACCTCTTCAATATCCAAACCTAACAACCTCCCACCACAAATCTACCCAACAACTAGCACGACCAAGATAAATTTCAGCAAATTCATGTCTCATATAATAACTTCACATGTTTTAAACAAAATAAAATGTAAATTGTACATAAAATATTCATGTTTAATACCAGAAATTTAGGGCGTAGAGCCTGGGGTGAGAATGGACGAACGGATGGCAGAGCAGCGGTGGTCGGCATGGTGGTTGTCGAGTCGAAGGGTGAGAATGGACGACCGAACGGCAGAGCAGCGGTGGTGGGCGTGGTGGTTGTCGAGTTGGAGGGTGAGGTGCTGGAGAGAACAGGGTCGCTGTGCCCAGGTTTTGTTTTTTGGGATTTAGGGTTTATTTAGTATTAAATTATAAGTATTAGGGGGGAAATTTTAGGTTATAATTGTAAGTATTGAGGGGATATTTTGAGAGGGAAAATAAAATTTTGAGAAGAATGAGGAAAAATTAAAGGGGGGAAATATAAATTAAGGGGAACTAAAAATTGAGTAAAAAAAAAATTAAATACTATTATTTTTTTTAATTTAAAACTAATAACTTTGTTTGTTGGTAATGATTCTTTAATGTTGTAAAATTAATATTAGCAATAAATTTATTTGTTGGTAAATATCTCTATTAGTATTGGTTCAATATATATTAACGACAGTTTGTGAGTAGAATTAACGACCTTATTTAGTGCCCGTCGTTATAAGCAAACATATACCACCTTCTAATGATAGCGCTTTAAACCCGTTACAACTAGGCACTACAAACACACTTTTAACGACAAAAAAATTTCCAGCCGTTAAATTTGGTCTTTAAAAGCCAACTTTCTTGTAGTGGAAAAGGCACTTCCACTTTCAACTGCTACCCCTTTTCACTCTCTTTAGATGAATGGACTTCAAAATTGTTCAGAAAATCCATTATTTGTGCTCAATTTCGCTGGTGGTTCAATTACGACTCTCTGTTGACGACTCTAGTATCTATGGCATCCCCGCTTCGGTCACCGAGTCAGCCCTCCCTCACCACCATCATGTTTGCCGCCTCATCTTCCCTGACACCAAAAGCTCCCACCCACTCCCAATCTCACCTTTCTCCTTCTTGTCAATTTGGGGCTTTTTCTTATGGCTTAATCCTGCCAGTATCTCTCTTTTTAGTTCTGAAGCAGGAGTTTTTAACTTTTCTTCAAGTTCACCACTTACCTATGTGCCATCCCCTCTACCCTTGACTCACCTAGCTGTCGGGTACACCTTGGGCGTGTCAGCTCTATCATTCTCCCCCTCGGTTGCTAGATCCCTCTCTATGTATCAAGGAAACATCTATCACCCATGGTGATGCTGATTGGGCTGGATGTCGTGACATTGGTCGCTCCACCACTGGCATTACATTGTTCCTTGGTACCAACCTCATCTATTGGCGTGCTAAAAAGCAATATATTGTTGCTAAGTCTACAAAAGAATCGGAGTTTAGAGCCATTGCATAGCTTGTTGCTGAGTGTGATTGGCTCAGATACCTTATGCATGATATTGGACTTCGCCACATATCTTGCTACTAACCTTATTCCTAATGATCGTAGTAAGCATATTAATGTTAACTTTCACTATGCTTATGAGAAGGTAATTAAGGGTGGCATCCAGGTTTGGTACACTCTTACTACCAAACAAGTTGTTGATATCTTCATCAATGACTTATCTATTGATCACTTCTGCACTCATAGGGTCAATTTGAACATTGGTCCTCCGCGATTAGATTGAGAGGGTGTATTAGTAAAATGTCAAGTAAGATATGATATTATATAGGGACTTTTTTGTACTTTCATGTATATAGCTTTCTATATATATATTGGGCATGCTCACAAAAAATATTCCTTCACATAAAATATAGTTGATAACTACTTTAAAGTTACTTATAATGATGGTTGGTAAAATATTTAAGACAAACAAAATAAAATATTCTCCTTTAACATGATTAGAGGCCGAGCTCGCTACTCTTTATTTTTCTAGACTTCACTTTACATGGTCCAGTGGTGCTGAGGGGGATGCTTTGATCCTCAAACGTCTTGACTGGTCAAGGGCTGGAAGCGTGGTTTTTCTGTTGCTTCAGCTGAGGTTTTGGCTCATCGTGTTGTTTTTTTATCATAGCGTTATCGTCGTTAATGGGCTTGGGGAGCATTGCACCAGGCGGCTTCCTTTGAAGTTCCTAAACTTTTTTGGCCCAGCATGAGGATTTTCTCCCTCAATTCAGAGAGTCTAGGCCACTAGTATTAGGGGCACTCCCATGTTTCACTCATGAGATGAAGCTGCTGAAGGGTGAGTTGAAGCCCTTAATACTCGTCATTTTGAGCATAATTCACCCTGTGTTGAGGTGACTAGAGATGCATGGACTTTGAGACAGAGAGATTTAGATGAGAACCCTGAGTATCACGCTCTTTACCTTGAGGAGCATTGCCTTTATTGAGAGTACTCGAGACTATGTCGGGATGAGGGGGACTTTCTTCCTCCAGAAGTCTCGTATCCAGTGGCTTTCTCTCAGGGACCATAGTACCCTGTTATTTCATAGGTCTGTCCTCCATAGGCAAACTAGGAACCAGATATCTTCGATCATAGGCTCAAAGAGGGAGAGGACTCATGATGAGTAAATGATTTCTCGCTCTAGGGTTGCTTTCTTCGAGGAGCTCCTAACTAAGCCTTGTGGATCGTTGATTGAGGATGTTTTTGATCTCTTTTGGACTCCCATTTTTAAGGATCAGGCTTGCCCTTTGCTTTCCTCGGTTACTACTATGGAGCTCGAGATACCCTCTTTTCTATTGGTGATGATAGGGCACCGGGTCCAAATGCCTACACATTCCTCTTTTTCAAGAGGGCTTGGGAGGTTGTGGGTGGCGATATTGTCGGAGCTATGTAGTCCTTCTTTTCTTTTAGAACACATGCTAGATGCTCTGAATACCACCAAGATCAGTTCTATGTCGGAAGTGGAGAATCCCTCCACTTCTCGAGATTTTCACCCCATATCCAGTTACAATGTGATTTATAAGTACATAATTAGAACCTTGCAAACACGCAGGAGGGAGTCCTCCCATATTTGATTGGCGATGCTTAGACTGCTTTTGTTCCGTGTAGAAGGACATCTGACAACATTATTTTGACCCAAGAGCTCATGTGTGAATTTCACCTTCAGGGTTCGCCGCATTGTGCCCTCATGGTTTATTTCCAAAAAGTATTCGACACTGTGTGTTGGCACTGCAACATAGCCGGAATGCGGTGTAGGATCCCAAAGACTATGATTGGGTGGATTAAAAAGTGTTTGTCCACTGCCCGTTTTTCTATCGCCCTTAATGGCGAACTTCAGGGGTTCTTCAGCTCTAGCCATGGTGTTCATCAGGAAGACCGGCTCTCTCCTTATCTATTTGGCATTGCTATAGAGCATCTTCGTGGGCATCTTCGTCAGGCTACTGACGACTCATGTTTTTGTTATAATCTTAATTATTGTCTCACTTAGCTCACACACTTGTGCTTTGCTGATGATCTTCTGCAAAGGTGATATAGGCAGTATTACTATGTTTTGAGGAGTTCTTGACCACTTTCAACACTCTCGTGGCTTTCCTCGAATGCAGCAAAGAGTACCTTCCTCCTCGCCGGTGTTGATTCTGAGGTTCAGTGAGAGATTCTTGATTTTCTGGGCTTTAGCCCAGGGTAGTGTCCAATTATGCACTTAGGTGTACCTCTCATTAATTCTAGGCTGCATTATATTGACTATAAGCTGCTTCTTAATCATATTCTTTCCTGCATCTGCCTCTGAACTTCACTTTCTCTTTTATATGTTGGTCACCTATAGCTCATCAGATCAGTTCTTTTTGCCATTCGGGTCTACTGGTCATTGATCTTCATGCTCTCGAAGACGGTTGTTTGGAAGATCAACTCGACCCTAGCTGCTCTACTTTGGAGAGGCACCACGCTGGCCCTAGAGGGATGAAGGTTGCCTAGAGACACCTCTGTCATTCGAGACGCGGGGGAGGGGGGGGGGGGGGAGATAAAGTGGAACCACGCTTCGATCATGAAGCACATCTAGTTTCTTCTTTGAGATTCCTCCTCTTTATGGCCTTGCCGAGTTGATTGGAACCACCTCAGTGTTAGGAACAGTGTCCTCAAATCCAGATTTATTCTGGATATATTATTTTAATTTGTAAATAAGATTGAAGTCCCAGTAGTTTCCTAGTTAAATTTTTGTAAGTGAGCATTTATACTACATGTGATTTTCTTTTTGGAAACATCCATGAGATGGGTGTAGTCCTCAGACTATAATTTACATATTTGTTCTAAGTGGTTTATGAGACTAAGCCATAGATAGACTTGGAACAAATGGTATGGATTGTTGTTTGAAAGACTCGTAGTCAAAGATAAGTTTGGGCCACTTGTATGTTAAGACTATAACGTGACACTTTAGATGACTTGTCTTGGTCATATGGATGGAGATCCAAAAGTGTTCGGTTAGTGCGTTTAATAAGATTAACACACTGAGTTGGACAATGTGGATTACTTATTTCTAGACTACTATTAGAGATGAGTGATTTATGTTGTACTGTTTGAATGACGACTCTAAATCTTGAGGGTACTCTAGACTTGTGCATGGAGTGTTAGTTACTTTGGTGTACTATAAGTAAGGTCTAAATGAATGACTGAAATCCCACGTACACTAGGTCGCGGCGTGAAGTGTAACAAGGATCAGGTAATCAATAGGGAATCTACAGTTTCTTATGAGATACAGATGTCCCTTTAGTTGATTCGCAAATATTTGAATAGTTCGGAAGCTTTAGCCAAAGTATTCCAAGTGTTTGACATTTGGAATTTATACTGTGAATATGTTCAAGTATAAATGAATTATTCAGTGAAGGGCGAGTCGGTAACTAATGGAGAAGCTGTGAGCAGGATAATGGTAGTGGTTATATTTATCCTTTATCATGGACATCTAGCGGAGGGGTTATTGTCATCAATACAGTCTATTAGGGAGATATCGAATAAATAATTTAAGTCTGAAGTGCAGTGAGATTTATTGCCATCGAAAAAATATTAATGAATTCATAAGATGAATTATTTATCCATAAGATGGGTAAAACTAATTTTTTCAAACATTATTTATGAGATGAATAAAATTTACAAATTATAAAATAAAATAATTTTAGGAAATTAAAATTCATAAGATGAATTTTTTACATGTGGGAAACAAAGCAAAAAAAAAAAAAAACAAAAAAGAAATCGCAAAATATACACGCAGAGGTATCAATCCGAGTGTAAGCGTATCAGCCAACCAGCATGCAACACGTGTCGTGAGCTGGGATGCTAGGGGCATGATCCATGCCTTTAGGCACAGACCAATTGCGTGCCGCCACGTGGCATGCGGTGATAAGCCAAAAAAACATATGGTATTTTGCTTAAGTGAAACGCGGAGTTTTGAGCTATCACTTAAAAGAAACGACGCTTTTTTATGTTAACTGGGGAACCCCACATTGGTAAATTTGCTATTTTTCGCTCCGGTAGCCTACTATAAATAGAGGTATCTATTCCAGAGGTTTGGCATTCAATCAAAACAAATTATTTAAGGTTTCAGGAAATAGTTTCGGAGACCTAATTGGAGAGAAAAATTTCCGTTGAAAATTTTCTTTCCTCAATTTAATATTTTTCGGAGCCCACCCTCCAGGCAATTTGAGGTTATTGCGTAGAAGATCGTGGGGTCTCAATTTTCTTGGTATTCTTTATAATTGAAGCAATTTCAGGTATGCTCTTCTTTCCTTCTTCTTTTAGTTTTTCGCTTTTCTATTTACTTATAGTATTCGTTATTATGCCTGTTTAAGTTTATGTATTGTTATGAATGTTTTAGAGAAAGAGGCCTGTAGATCTAAATTTTGAATTTAGATCTGATTGATTTAAATTATGAATTTAAGTCAGTAGATTTAAAATTAGGAATTTTAAATCAACCCTAGGTTTAAAGTTATGAATTCTAAACCTGTTCCGTTGCGTAAACTTTATGAAAGTAGGGAGAATTTTTGAAATTCGTCCCAACAACCGGTATTAGGGCAAAGGGTTTATAAAGATAAACCTATTCCCGGAAAATCTCGCACGTGAGGTTTCACGAAGCGTGACTCTCGGACCGGGGGCTTAGGTAGAGAGAAGAGTCTCATACTCTAAGTGCTCTAATAAGTGCCTATTGTTGTGACCATAGTTGAGAACTGTGAACCTAATAGTCGGCATCAGAGTTTATTTTTTCCATCAAAATTTATTCATTTTACAACACTTAGAGGGAGGAGTTTTTGGACAATCTGGGAGAAGAGCATGACCTCCTGGTGTTGGAGGCAGATCCTTAGGATTCGCAATCTTTGTTCATGAGCTTTTTTTTTTTTTTTTTCGTATCATCAGTGAAGGTCTTGATACGGCCCTTTAGACAGACTGTTGGTTGCTGTGCGGCTGTCTCTCGGAGTGCTTTCCCACCCGCTCGCTCTCCTCGTTTGGCTGTCTATGGGACTTCCAAGTCTCAAATATTATTGAGCGTGATTGGTGGAGATTTACGCAGGGTTGTTTGGAGCTTCACCCGATCTGGGACATGGTTAACTTCAGCCTTGGGCTGCTGTTGCCAATTGCATTAGGTGGTTGGGTGACCCTTCAGGGAAATTCACCACCAAGTTCACTTGGGAGATGATTTGGGATCAGAGAGAGGAGGGTTCCACGCATCATTTGCCTTGGTTTCAGCTTCATATCCGAAGGCACTCTTTTCTTCTCTGGCTTACCTCTTATGAGCGGTTGTGGACTCATGACATACTTCTGAGGCATCAAGGTCAAGGCGTTCAGAGCATTTGCATTCTATGTGGTTCTGATGATAAGACTCACGAGCACCTCTTCTTTGCTTGCCCCTTTTTTGCTTCCATCTGGAGCCGAGTTACTTGGGTTGTTCTTCCCTGGCGTGATCATGTTTCTTGGTCTACTCGACACCTCATAGGACGTAAGACAGCATCATGGTCTGTCTCTACCTTTATCATAGGCCTTTCTATCTTTTCGCGACTGTGTACCTCCTTTGGTATGAGCATAACCTTATGATTCAGCATTCGTAGTCGAGGCCTGTTGAGGCTATGAGCAAGGAGACCACTAGTTTGGTTCGGAGCTGCTTGCTTACTGCTTCATCTTTCAGGGGTGCTCAGCGCTATGCCTCTTTGCTTGAGCCATGGGATTTTGAGGCTTAGCTTCTTTCTTGTTGTTGTGTTTTTTTTAGAGCTTTTTTGCCATTGTGTATTATTTTGTTTAGGATATTATCTTTGACTTTTGTTCTTTATTGTAGGCTTCAGCCGTGACTTAGAGTATACCCCTCGTAGATTATACATATTTGCATCTATATATCTCATTGACTTACCAAAAGAAAAGGTTCTAGTGCTAGTTGACCATTTGAAAATATTATATGATTTTTTGTAGATACACGCCCTCGACTTGTAGCACATAAATACTCTATTTTCCTAAATATACACATAACCACCTACATTCAAATTCAATTTGCAAATACAAGTCTACCTCCAACTATGTCATTGATTTGGATGGAATGTTACTAAATTCCTAACGTGGAAGGGGCAATACCACAACCCAACCCACATAATTTAAAATGGTCACCTGCGCATCATATGTAAAAATTTAAGGAATATTCTATCCAAATTAATCCCCCAGACCCTGCTTTTGCGGGAGCCCTTGCAGGCACTGGGTTTGTTGTTGCTGTTGTTGCATTCTATCCAAATCAATGATGGAGTTGGGGTAAGGTGTGTGTTTGCAAATTAAATTGGAATCTAAGTGGTTATGTGCAAATTCAAGAAGGGGAGGGGGGAGGGGGGTTGATGTGCTGCAACCTAGGAGTCCTAGGTGCGTATCCAAAAAAAGAAACTCAATATTATATGCCTCAACCATCACCATTTAGTATAAGCAAGAAAGGATTGTAATTATTTATAGGGATTGGGTATGTATCTCTAATTAGGGGAATTCCTTACTAATCCTGATTTTAAGCATCCTATGCAAGCTAATACTTAGAATGTTTAATATAGAATAAAAAATGTACAATTGAAGGAAAAATTATTTTCTTATAGTTGTTGAAGTGAATAAAGGACATTGTAGAGTCATCATGTTATCCTCATAATTGAAGTGTATCAGTTCCATTTTCTTCATGTGTAAGGAAAATATGGAAATGATGATATAAAAGGGAGGAAAACCAATCAAAATTGAACCATGAGATCATAAACACACATAGAGAGAGAGAGAGAGAGAGGTTAATGGAGCAACAAATAGAGAGAAAGGATGGCATCTAATTGCCAGAAGATATAGTAGAGGAAATCCTATCAAGGTTGTCCGTGAAGCATCTTTTACAATTCATGTTTGTATGCAAGTTATGGCAGGCCATCACTGAGAGCCCTGGATTCATCAACATTATCAAACCCAACGCTTCCTCTCCAATATAATTGATGCACCACTCTTTCTTGGTGCTTCTTGTGGTGAATTTTACCTCCTTTCCAAGAGTACTATGGATGACGTCCCTCTACAATTAACTCTTAATGGTACACCAAATCACGATGCTGAACAATGTCATTTTGCAAGACGTTCCTTTTGTCAAGGGTTCGTGAATGGTGTTGTATGCCTCCATTTGGAGGGCAATAGTTATGGATTACCAGAAAACATGAGACTTTAGGGCCTTACTTATCCCCAACCCATGGCAGGATATGCAGAATTAAATAATCAATGAGCAATTTGGTGGGGTCTTTGGATTTGGGTTTGACCTAAGGTCCAATGGCTTTAAGATCATGACCTCTACATGGTTGTTTGTACAAGGATGACTCTTCAGAGAAAGTATACCAGCTCTGCTCTCTAAGCACAAATTCCTAGAGAATTATAATCCCCCATAATTGAATGATGTTACGGGTGAATATACACAGAAAGAGAGGTGTAAGGATGGGTTTTACTACTGGCACGCTAAAGAGTACAAAAAAATGGGTTGTCTTATTTTATTATCCTCTCATTCAATCTCCACAAGGAGATTTTCTTCAAGACCCCAAGCCCTAATCTAGAGTCGAATGGGCCCTAATCTAGACTCGACTGGGCAATAGGTTTCAAAAGTTCTGCCATTGGGTTCTATAATGACTCGATGGCCTTATTTTTTACCTATATCAAGCTCTCAAAGGAAGAGAGGTGCTTTGAGATTTGGGTGGTCACCAAAACACATGAACATGTGCCTCTATTGTGGGCTCGAGCATTCACAGTTGGACCACTCTTAGCCCCAATTGACCTGGACATTTTAAGAGTTCGAGAGGATAGCAATTCACTGTTGTTAGCTCTCCAAGAGGATCATTGGCATCAATTTGGAGGGGAATACTATGAGGCTTCTCTATACAATCCCTACAGCCAAACATGATGAAGCCTTAGGATTTCAGTTGACTTCTTTTCCAAGTATGTGGAAAGCTTGTTGTCATTGAAGCAACCATCTTAAAAACTAACTATTGATGCTTATTTTGTACTGTCATTCGATGTTTACGTATATAAATGCTTTGTCTTAACCGTGTACTAACAAATTGAATACTGCATTAAACATAGTCACTACCATATGTTTTATTTGTAGTATTAGTATAAATCTAAACCTTTATGGTAGAATATACAAAGGCAACTACATATCTACATTTCCCTCGATTCTATATATTGCTATTCTTTAAGAATAATTTTGGCCTTCAATATGCTTATGGAACAAAGTAGACTACATGATTGCACTTGGTAATGCCTGTTTCATAGCTTGAAAAGATCACGACTGACTTCGTATAAAGTTCAAGTATACGTATTCTTGTAATTAAATCCATAATACAAAATTATGGTTGTAGGGAGCATACAGTTGAAATTTATATATTTGCTACTAGAACACCGAGCGTGATTGGGGTTTAAAATATTATGACTGTCGAATGTATTTGCAAGATTGACTAAACTATTAGTTATTTTGGTATTCCTATGAATAGTTTGTTATAATGACATAGTATTTATCATAGGTGATTGGTATTTTTTTACTACGCAAGCATGTTATATTAGTTATTTGTAAATATTAATATATGTATTAAATATAAAAAAATTTGATTTATATTAAATATAATACGTAAAAAAAATAGTCAGTATTATAGGTGATTTATATCTTTGTATTCAATGTAATTAAAAGACATAAATACAGATAAATAGATAAGACAACAAGGCTACGTTTGATTGAGCTTTGTAACAAATTAAAGCTGTAAAAATGCTCTAGTTGACTGTAAGGCTTACATTTGGATGATAGAGAATATTTTTTTATATCTTTTTCACAACTTAAATGAGAAGATGAAAAAGTTTTTTTATAACTCAATAGAAAAAAAAAATCTAAAAAAAGTGGATCTTTTTCATAGCTTATTTTAGAAAGCATGTTATAGAAAAGACTATATTTGCATTAGATCTTCATCACAATAACCTACTTATTTATTATCAATAGCTTATTATAGAAAGCATGTTGCTACACTCACCAATCCACTACCATAACTTGTCACTATTATAACTCTATCCTATCTACTTTTTATTTTTGTTTTGACATACTAAAAAGTTGTGACCCAGTCATACTGAAAAGTTGTTCCAAAAAAAAGGGAAGTCGTATTGAGTATATGACGTAAAACTAATTGTTGTATCTGTTTTCTGCTAAGTTTTTCTACGTCATATCTCAAACAAAAAACAAATAGCAAAAAAGAAAAACTAGTTTTTGTGGCAAATTATTATATAAGTAAAAAGAAAGAGAGATTGTCATGAACAAGAGGTATTCAGAGAAATCTTTCTTTTTTTTTTTCTTCCCTTCATTTATGATATCTAAGGAGTATTTATAGGGAATCCCCCTAATAGGTACAAATGAAAAGTAGCAAATCTATGCCTAGTCATTAGTGCTTGCAAAGTCATTTGACGCATGCTTCCTCATCCTATGGTAGTGGATTCATCACTTGCTTTTTTGTTTGGTACTAACTGAATCACCATGGTGCCCTAGCATATAACTATAGAACTGCCCAAAACGCCATGCATCCATCATCCATCCATTCCCTTAAACACCAAAATGACATCCATCTCTTTAATGGAACTGCCCAATCACCATCCATCTGCTTCATAGGAACAACCCAATCACCCCTTCAGAATCACCCAAGCATCCTCCAGCCATTCCTTAGGAACCATCCAAACAATTAATTGAGCAAACATTTAGTTCACTTGCAATTGATAAATAGAAAAAGGTGTGACCAAGTCATATTGAGAATATGACATAAAACTAATTATTTGTCCTATTTGTTTTTTGCTATGTTGTTTTATGTCATATTTCATGCAAAAAACAAACAGCAAAAAAGCAAATATAATGTTTGTGGCAAATTATTTAAGTAAAAGATAAGAGAGATTGTTATAAACGAAAGGTATTCAGTGAAATCTTTTTTATCTTCCCTTCATTTACAATATTTGATGAATGTCTACAAGGAACCCTCTAAAGGTACAAATGACTCGAAGGAAATCCATGTCTTATCATCAGCAATTCCGAAGCCATCCGACGCATGCTTCCTCATCCTGTGGGAGTAGATTCGTCACTTGCCTTTTTGCTTCGTATTGGTTGAATCATGGTGTTATAAAATTGAATTTCAAAACAACCATGACGTTGCTATCGTGCAACTCCAGAACCACACAAAACACTACGCGTCCACCATCCATCCGTTCCATTCGAACCGTTCGAACACCATCCATTTGCTTTAAAGGAACTACCTAATCACCATCCTTATATTCATTGGAACCAATCTGCCCTCCAAAATCAACCAAGCACCCTCCAACCATTCCTTCAAAACGACTCGAACATCCACCAGTTACTCTTTTGGAACCATCCAAACAATTAGTCTTAGGTCATATTCGCAATATTGAGAATATTTAATGAGAAAATATTTAGTTCACTTGCAATTGCAAAAGAGGGAAAAAAAAAAAGTGTGAACAAGTCATATTTAAAATATAACGCAAAATTAATTGTTCATCCTATTTGTTTCTTGCTACATTATTTTACGTCATATTTCAAGCAAAAAGCAAAGATAATGTTTGTAGCAAATTGTGCAAGGAAAAGAGAAAACATATGGTTATAAACAATAGATGTTCAGTGAAATCTTTGTTTTTTCTTCCCTTCATTTAAAACATCTGAGTAGTTTTTATATGGAACCTACTTAATAGGTGCAAGTGACACGTAGCAAATCTTTGCCTAGTCATCAGCGATCCGATGTCATCCGATGCGTGCTTCCTCATCCTTTGAGAGTGAATTCGTCACTCGTGTTTTGGCTTGTTACTGACGAAATCCCCATGGTGTTATAAAATTGCATTTCAAAACCATTATGGCATGGCTAGAATGTAACTCTAAAAAAACCCAAAATGCTGCACGTTCATCATCCATCAATTTGATAGGAACCACCCAAACGCTGTCCCTCTGGTTTGAAGGAACCGCCCAATAACCATCAATCGGCTTCATCAGAACTGCTCAATCACCCCTCAATAATCACTCAAGAACCCTCTAGCCATTCCTTTGGAATCATCGAAACAATTAGTTTTACATCATATTTTCAATAGATTATTTAATTGAGCAAATATTTAGTTCACTTGTAATTGCTAAATGGGAAAACAAATGTGACCAAGTCATATTAAAAATGTGATGCAAAACTAATTGTTTGTCCTTTTTGTTTCTACTACATTGTTTTACGTCATATTTCAAGCAAAAACAAAAAAATGGTGTTTTGTAGCTAACTATGTAAGTAAGAGGAAGGAGAGATTTTCAGTGACATATTTCTATTGTCTTTCCTTCATTTAAAAAATCTGAGTAATATTCATATACACCCCCTAATAGGTACAAATGACACGCATGAAATCTATGCCTAGTCATCAACGATTTCGAAGTCATCTGATGCATGCTTCCATATTCTATGGGAGTAGATTCGTCGATCGCCTTTTTTCTTGGTACTGACTGAATCACCATTGTGTTATAAAATTGCATTTCAAAACCACCAAGGTATTGCTAGAGCGTAACTCCAAAAGCACCCAAAACATCGTGCATCCGCCATCTATCTGCTTCATTAGAACCATCCAAACACCATTCGTCTGCTTTAATGGAACGTCCAATCACCATCCGTATTCTTCATCAGAACTGCCTAATCATCCCTTCGGAATCATCCAAGCATTCTCAAGCCATTCCTTTAGAACCACCCAAATATCCATTAGTCACTCTTGCGGAACAATCCAAACAATTACTTTTAAGTCGTATTCTTAATATTGATAATATCTAACTGAGCAAATATTTAGTTTACTTGCAATTGCTAAATAGGAAAGAAAGTGTGGCCAAGTCATATTGAGAATATGATGTAAAACTAATTGTTTGTCCTATTTGTTTTCTGTTACGTTATTGTACATCATATTTCAAGAAAAAAAGAAATAGCAAAAAGCAAAGATAGTCTTTTTAGAAAAAAATGTAAGTAAAAGGAAAGAGAGGTTGTCATTAACAAGAAGTGTTCAATGAAATCTTTGTTGTGGAAAAACAAAACAAGATTACTACAGTATAAATTCGGGTGGCTATTATATGAAACCGGATACTAAAGTACTAGACTTAAGTTTATTAATATATATAATTAAAACTCTCTCTTCTCCTCGCCCTCCATATCTGTCAATTCTCTGTCTACAACTCTCCCTCTCCTCTCCTCTCCTCTCCACATGACACACAGACCCTCACATCATCATTCTCCTTTTCACACTTTTGCTTTCTCTCCACACCTAGTTCCATCCAATCCCCCTTCCCTATTTAAACCCCTCAGTTACTACTAAAAGGGGGAGAATATAGATACTTCAATTACTAGAATCCTATTACTTTAGTTGTTTATTACTGCTTATTTTGTCTATTACTCAAAGCTTATACTAACTTAAGTATCGGAAAGGTCACCTGTGGTCAAAACCATAGGTCCCTCTAACTGTTTGTTAACCTCGCAAGTTACGCCACCAAACATGAAGCTGCCTACCTTCCTACCAAAACTTACTTAAGATTTTATCTAAGACAGTTTGGCGCCATCTGTGGAAAGGTCAACTAGTTCATGTTTGATATGGTATTCATATCTAAATTATAAGTATTTTATATCATTAATACCTTTTATTAGTTGATCCTTGTTAAAAGTCAACAACCATAAACTTTATGTTGACTATATTAAAATCCTAGCTTCAAGTCTATAAGTCATTTTTATATTATATTCCTTAAGAAAAGAAAAAATATACTGAATGTTAATCCTTATCACACTTCTTTTGTCCCTACCATGTTTGGCTTATAATATCAAAATTGTTTCCCAAATTTTATATTCAAGTCGGGTTTTTTAAATATTTTTAAAAAGACGCCCTAAATAGAGCTGAGTTGAATATGTAATCTTAAAGGATGATTCCTGAAAGATAAAAATATATTTGTTATTTATATAAAAAAATAATGTTTTTATATAAGAATTTCTTACCAAAAAAAAAAAAAAAAACTTGTTGTCTTTAAGCTAAAAATATTAACATGTTCTAGAATTTAAATAAAATATTGCTTTAGAAAAAATCATCTTGAAAAATAAAATATTTATTCAAGTACCTAGTGTTACTTGATCCAAATGATAATTATCAAATATTCTTGATGCTCTATTAGGGTCATTTATAAACAGCTAAGTTGATAGGGTCTCAACAGTTTATCCCGTTTTCATAATAAAAACAAGTCAATTATATTGAATGTTGGCATCTGTTCGGTCGCATCACTAATATATATCCAAACAATGTAAAATATCTTTATAATACCAATTCAAAATATTCTGCAGAATCTCCAATTGATTCAATGCTGTCTTTTCATTCAAATTTTCAAATTCCATGGATTTTATGTTGGTCTTACAAGACTGTTCAAATTTTTTAAAATCGTTATCCCCTATCTTTTGTAAGAGAATTCAAAATTAAATGGTGGTTAAATTACGATGTTAACTGTGATTGCTCTACTCAAATACTTCAAAACATTTTCCAACAAAATGATACGAACAATCAAATTCTCTCCACACTACTAAACTCTTCAGGAACTCTTCAAAAGTCCCAAAAACAAACGTCCACATCTTCAAATAAATCAAAATCATCGAAGTCCAAATCTAAAAGAAACATCTTAAAGGAACTACTTGCCCAGCTACTCCAGCAGATTCAAACACTCCTTTGATGAAGAAGAAGGGGAGGAAGTTAACTCCTCTCAAAGTGATCTATTCAACATGTTATAAATATCAATATCAACAGAACATATCAGGACAAAATGATGCTTAATAATAACTTTATGTCAAGACAAAATGATAATTTCTAATAAATTTATGTCAAGACAAGGCGCTACTTCCCAATTGCTTCCCATGGCCATATTAAGGCAAATTCAAACAAAAAAGAAAAAAAATTAAAAGGCCAACTGTTCCCGAGAAGATCAATTGCTGAAGACAACTGTCCCTTATTAAGCCAACTGCCTCGAATAAAATCAGTTCAAGCCAACTGTCTCTAAAGGTTTCAAGTCAAATTGAACTCAAAATACATTGTCCACTTTTGTTTGGCTATAGAAAGGGGACTCCATCGGACACTAAAGGCAGAGGTAACTTGCAGTGATTCTAAAGTTTCCCCTTTGCTCACAAAATTCTCTCTCGTAAATTTTTGTTTATTTTGTAATTTTTCCAAGTAGCTATACCAAAATTCTCATATAAAAACTTGTTTTATAATACTAGGACTTGGATATTTTACAAAATATTTGCTCTAAACTTATTGATTGTTTTGGAATAGAATATCAAAATTAAATGGTGGTTAAATTATGATGTTAACTGTAATTGCTCTACCTAGATACTTAAAAATATTTTCTAACATGAAGATAAAAATATTAAAATTCTCTCCACTCCACTAAAATTTTTAGAAACTTCTCAAAAAATCCAAAAAACGAACTTCCACTTCTTCAAATAAATCAAAATCCTCGAAATCCAAATATTAAAGAAACATCTGAACGGAACTGCTTACCCAGCTGCGCCAGCAGATTAAAATAGACTTCTCCGATGAAAAAGAAGAGGAAGTTAACTCCCCTCAAAAGTGATCCATTAAATCCATTATAAATATCAATGTTAACAAAACATACCAGAACAAAATGATGCATGACAATAACTTTATGTCAAGACAAAATGATAATTCCAAACAAATTTATGTCAAGACAAGGTGCTACTTCCCAATAGCTTCACATGGCCATATGAATACAAATTAAAAATGAACAAATAAATAAAGGGCTAGCTGTTCCCGAGGAGAGCGATTACTGAAGACAACTCTCCTCATCAAGCCAACTGTCCATGGTAAAATCAGTTCAAGCTAGCTATCTATAAAAGTTTCAAATCAAATTGAACTCTTGAATACATTTCAAGTCCACTTTGCTTGGCTATAAAAGAGTACAGATATGAAAGCAGAGGCAACTTGCAGTGATCCTATAGTTTCCTCTTTGCTCGCAAAGTTCTCTCTTGTAATTTTCTTTTATTTTATAATTTTTTCATGTAGATGTACCAAAGTTCTCCATTTCAACCTGTAAGTCTAAACTTTGTATGATATTTCAATATTGTTCAGTTTTATTTCAACATCTTTTCTAAGCAATCTTTGTATCCTATTTTGGCATCATAGCTAAGTTGAATTTTGAATGCATACTGTCTAACTGTAACTAGTCTCAAAAAAGGATATGATCAACAACAACCTGACAGTATTACTGTAGAGACACCAGATAAGAACATTGGCAAGCTCGATAGTCGTTGGCTAGCCATGTAGGACGTCTCGCAGGGTGGTCCCGGTATAGTTAACCTAAGTGTTCCCAGTCTAAAATAGTGTCTTACAATATATCTATATAAGGATAGGCTTTTTATTATTCAAGATCAAACCTAAGATAGAAGTTGAAATTGAGATGAGAAGTAGAAGAAAGGGATGAGAAATAGAGAGAATTAGAGTTGAGAGAAACAAGAACATGATATATTTATTCGTAAGTCTCAATACAAGGAATCATCCCTTATTTATACTAGGAACTTAAAATGAAAGAAAGATGCAACAAGATTCAGCTAGAACCTCACGCTAGAGCCAAAACAACAATAACAACCACTCTAAGGACAATTAACTAACCAAACCTCCCTTCCCACCAAAACAAATAACAAATTCATTAGCTAACTACAACCTTTAGACATTAATTCACAACTTTAACAAGCTAACACCGACATAAGACAGCTTTATCATAACAATACCCTCCCCTTCAGGACATTCTTAGCCTCAAGAATGAAATAGAAGAAATTGGTCTTTTATGACCAACAACAAAAGGTTTATCAATTCTATTTGTTTTGGCAAAAAATTCATTCGAGATTGAGCAAGTTGCAAGTTGTCCTTTAGCTGCTGTATAAGCTGTCTCCTTTGCTCTAGCAATTCACAGACTTTAGACACTATAGAAACAACTCCTTGAAGTCCCATTGGGGAAGGTCGATCATAGCCATATAATGCCTTGAAGAGTGTTGTCTTAAGAGCTCAATAAGTATGGGTATTGTACCAATACTCAGCCAAAGCAAGCCAACTATGCCACTGCTTGGGATGTAGAGAGGTCATGCCTCTCAAGTATTGCTCTACACATTGATTAACCCTTTCAGTTTGATCATCTGTTTGTGGATGATAAGAAGTACTTAAGGCAAGAGTAGAACCAAGCAAGTAAAACAATTCCCTCCAAAAATTGCTTGTAAAGAGTCTATCTCTATCAAATGTGATGGATTGAAGTAAGCAATGAAGTTTATAAATGTGATTCAAGAACACTTTGGCAAGTTTGGCAGCTGAAATGGGATGATTAAGGCCTATGAAATGCCCAAATTTAGTGAAGTGATCCACCACTATCCAAATGACCTCCTTGCCTTCAAACTTAGGTAATCCCTCTATGAAGTCCATGCTTATGTCTTGTCAAGACGTTTCTAAAATTGGCAAGGGCTGAAGTAAGCCTTGGTAGGGAACGTGATCACCTTTAGTCTGTTGACACACTTCACATACTTGCACGCAATCTACCACACTTTTCTTCATGCCTGTCCAAAAGAAAATTGCTTCAATCTCTGATAAATGCCCTCAATACCCGAGTGTCCTCCCCAAGCAGAAAAATGGAGGGCTGAAGTGATCTGTTTCCTTAAGTCAATGCTAGAACCAATGTAAACCTTTCCTCTGATTCTTATCAAACCATTGCATACTGTCACCCCAGATTCTTCACTAGATGCATACTTGACTCTGAAAGCAGTGATACAATCCTGAGCAAAGCTTTCCCTCCCATAGGTCTGTTGTACTTCTTCCATCCAAGAAGGCAATGGCACTGAAATGGCATGACAATTTGCAAGCTGCTCCTCTTCTTGGCTTCTAGATAGAGCATCTACTACCACATTCTCTTTACCACTCCTGTACTCAATGGAATAATCCAATCCTAACATCTTCCTGAGACATATGTGCTAAACTCTAGTAGTTATCTTTTGTTCTAGCAAATACTTGAGGCTTTGATGATCAGTCTTGATCATGAACTGATGTCTGTCCAAGTCATGTCTCCATTTCTGATCTGCTAACAAGATGGCAAGATACCCCTTCTTATATATGGACAAACTCAAATTCCTTGGACACAAAGCTTGGCTCAAGTAAGCTATAGGCCTTCCTGCTTGAGACAGAACAAGGCCCATGCCTTTGCTACTAGTATCAGTCTCCAACATGAAAGGTAACTTGAAATCTGGCATGGCTAACACAAGGGCCATACACATAGCTAATTTCAGGTGCTGAAAGGCCTCCTAAGCTGCTTATGACCACCCAAACACATCCTTTTTGAGGAGATATGTCAAAGCTTTGGCCAGCACTCCATAGCTTGAAATAAACTTGCGGTAATACCCTGTCAAACCCAAGAATCAACTCAGCTACTTGTGAGTAACAGGAGTTGGCCAATCCTTCATTGCTTGGACCTTGAAGGAATCAGTTGCCACACCTTCTTCAGAAATAATATGGCTCAGATACTCAACTTGAGGACAAGCAAATGAGCACTTCGAGAGTTAGCATACAACTTATGTTGCCTCATAATGCCAAACACCTGCTTGAGATGCACCAAATGGATGTCTAAGGTAGGATTGTACACTAGAATATCATTAAAGAATATAAGAACAAACTTCCTCAAGAATGGTTTGAACACTGCATTCATCAAAGCTTGAAACATGGTTGGAGCATTGGACAATCCAAAAGGCATCACTACCAATTCATAATGCCCATGGTGTGTCCGAAATGCAATCTTGTGAATTTCTTGGTCCATTACTCGAATCTGATAATAACCTTGCGTCAAATCTAACTTGGAAAAATAGTAAGAACCATGTAATTCATTGAGTAAGTCATCTATAATAGGAATTGGAAACTTGTCTTTGATGGTGATTGAACTGAGCTACCTATAATCAATGCACATCCAAGAGGTCCCATCCTTCTTTTTAACCGAAATCACAGGTGAGGCGGAGGGATTGTGACTATGTCTCATTAAACTTGTCTTTAGAAGGTCCTCCACTTGGCTGTCAATCTCATTCTTTTGGGAATGAGCATACTTATAAGGCTTGAGATTCACAAGACTTGCATCTACTTTCAAAGGAATGGCATGGTCCAAAGATCTCTTAGGAGGAAGGATCCTTGGTTGCTTAAAAGGATCATTATAGTCATGAATGAGGCTATCTATTACAGGGTTGGCATTCTCCTGAGCTTCCTTTGAATTGGCTTCAATAGAGAAAAAATGACCAATCCATTGATAAGCTCCCTTCTTGATTACTCGTTCCAATCTTTTCCCTGACATCACTTGCAGCTGTCCTTGCTTAACAATCCCTTGCAACTGAATTCTCCGACCATTTCTTTCAAAGGACACTGTTAACTCAGCAAAATCAAACACAATGGGGCTTATGGTCTTCATACAGTCCAGTCCAAGGACCATATCACACCCTCCCTGCCTCAAGACTCTAAAATCATAAGCAACAATATGCTTCTACATCAACCAAGAGAACTTTTTGCACTTGGTCTTAGTTAAAATGGAATTTCCATCAGCCACAGTGACTGCCAATGGGCTAGCCTTAATCATGTCATATCCCACTGCTCTAACAATCATAGGATCCACAAAACAATGTGTACTCCCACTATAAATTAAGATTAGAGAGGGTTTATGGCATACTTTACCTCTCATCCTAATGGTATTGTGAAAGCCATTGCTCGTTAAAGCCTTGACAGAAATTTCCATCTCATCCTCATCTGATTGCACCACCATCTCTTGCTCCTATGCTTCAGGGCCTAATGTACCATCCAATTCCTCTGATTCTTCTTCAGTGTTAGCTCCAGTAATAGCCATAAGGAACTTGGGATTGCATTTGTGGCCAAAAAAGTACTTTTGATTGCATTTAAAACACAACCATTGAGAATTCTTTTCCTCCAAACTGAGGTGTTTATTGCTCACTGAAGAAGCTGATGGTGATGAAATTGCCCCTTTTCCACTCCTGAACCGAGGACCATCAGAGGTATTTAAGATAGTGTTCTCAAACAACCTTGCTTTGGAGTAAGCCTGAGATAAGGAGGTAGGCTCTAATGCTCTAACAAGGTTCTTGATTTTAACTTTCAATCCACTAATAAAACTTGAGACATAATACACCTTAATAGCTCATGGATTTGCTATCAACATCCTTGCTCACAAATTCTCAAATCGTGTCATGTATTCCTTGACTGCAGTTATTTATGTCACTTTATTGAAGCTGTCCATAATATCACCAAGATCTTCATCACCATATCATTCACACAATACCTTCACAATTCAAGCCATGTAATTGAGGATCTGTTGCACATCAATCCAAAGTGCCAAGTCTCCTAATCTCCATGCAAGTACATTGTAGCAAGCCCAACTCTCCGAGCCTCAGCAATGTTGTACAAATGAAAGTATCTCTCACATCTTCTCATCCATGACTGAGGTTGCATTCCATCAAAAGGATCCATATCAACACGAGGCTGCCTAAAACCATTGTTTCTTCATACAAGCGATCCATCTCCACTTTCAGTTGATAAGGAAGGCGCTGCTGAATTAATTTGTTGACTAGCTGATGATAAAAATCCGACTCCAGCAGGTATACTTTGCCTATCTAATTGTTACTGCATTCCAGTGATTTGTTGTCAAAGGTTCTTAGTTTCTTCTTGATTGTGCTGGAATACTACAAAGCATAGCTTGCATTTTTCGTGCAATGTTAGCAATTGTTTTAGCTTGATCACGACTATTAGCATTACTTCCCTCATTAGTAGCAGTTCCAACAGCAACAGCTGCAGAATATGAAGTAGCACCAGCTCGCGTAGTAACTCCACTAGCCATTACAATGTAACTTTCCCCTAGCTACAATCAATCCTAAATTATACCTTAATCGCAAGCACCTTGCAGCTTCAACAACCTGAACTGATGATTATAATCTTTCTCAGCTTGATCAAATGCAATTGAGGTCAAATTGAATGCAATCCAATTCGATAAAATGCAATATCCCAAGCTTTGATACTAATTGTTATGATTTAAGATCAATCTTGAATCATAACATAAGATCGAAGTAGAAATTGAGATGAGAAGTAGAAGAAGGGGATGAGAAATAGAGAGAATCAGGATTGAGAGAAAGAAAAAACAAGATATTTTCATTCATAAGTCTCAATATAAGGAATCATCCCTAATTTATACTAAGGAACTTAAAATGAAAGAAAAATGCAGCAAGATTCAGCTAGAACCTCACGCTACAGCTAAAACAACAATAACTACCATTCTAAGGACAACTAACTAACCGAACCTCCCTTCCCGAACCAATTACAAATGCATTAGCTAGCTACAACCTTTAGACATCAATTCACGACTTTCACAAGCTAAAACTGACATAAGCGAGCTTGATCATAACATAGTTACATCATTAAAGCTATGGCTAGTTCAATTAGGAGAATATTTTCTGAACAACACAATAACCCTGGCAACTCAAGAACTGTTAATTCAAAAGGAGTTTCAAAAATAATTTTAAATCTAAGAGATTCTGTAAATTGAACTATCCCAGGCCAAGATTTTGATTCCATTTATCAAATTGGTACATTTGATTTCAAAATAGCATTTTCGTGAAAAATTAATGAAAAATCAATTAATATAGATCAACAAGTTCAAACAATCCAGGATGGCCCAATATATTTTAGTTTTTCAGTGGATCTACAAGATCCCATAATACTAGAAGCCCTCACTTTAGATATTCATATGCCAAATATAGTTCAAAAACAACATAGAAGAAAGTTTTCTCTAATATATCAAATTTACTAGAGATTACTAGAAAGTCAACTCAATCCAAAATGTTTAAAACAATCCCCTCCTAGAGAGACATTACTCCTTGAGGTTCAAGCTGATCAAGTTGAAACCTTCACTCCATAAAGACTCAAATGGAATGAAATAACAATTCTTGATGTATGGAAAATTGACATTCCGGAACCTCCGAGAAATACTACAAAAAGAGAAGTTTATTAAATGATTGAAGAACCCGATGGCAAAGTAACAATATGATTTGCCTCAAGAAAACAAACAATCATAAGTACCACAACTTATGCAAAATTTTCAAGACATTCAACTTCTTCAATATCCACTAACAGAACAAACTCATCCTCATATTATATAGAGGGCACAATCTTCAACAAAATTTAGAGTTCATCTTAATAAACCCATCGCTAAACTTGTTTATCAGTCTGAAACCAATTCAAATCCTTCTTCACCTACTACTTCTCTAATGAAACCTCCTTCAATTAATGTAATAACAAAAGAAGGATTCCAAATTAATAGAGAATATTTGAGCAATGATTTTGAGTCTAATCAAAATATAAAAAAAACCATCAATGGTTTTATCAAACTTATGATGCAAATATTTGATCAAAACTTAGAGAAATGTATTATGAAGAATTAACTACAATGGTAGTTAATATTCCATTTTTCATGTGGCTTTCAATTTGCACATCAAATACCAAATCCATTTTCCCAAATTCAATAAATGATAATAGTACACCCACTACCAAAGAGATTACAACTGATAATCAAGTTATCCAGTCTGTTCATCCTCCAACCCAAATTTTAATAATTAAAATTCGAGATCAGGATGTTATTTCCACACCCTTCAGAAAAAAATGAGGAGATGATAAATCTACTCCAAATTCACAAGTTATAAAAAAAATTTATGAACAGAACAATTATCAAACGCTAAATTTAAAAACAATTTTAGAACAACTTAATACAATCTGTGATCACTTGTTAGCAATAGAAGAAAATAGGAAAATAGTTCTAAGTTTTTCTCCTTCGATTAAACATGAAGAACAACCTCAATTAAGCCCCTTCTTCAAGGAAATTCGATAACCTCTCTTCCAACCTTTAACCTTTTCGGTACAGATAAAAATAAATGATAAACACTGAAACTAATCTATGGCCCAAAGTATCACAAAGATTAAGTGAAATTCTAACAACAACAACGGAATGTTCAAGTAACAAAAAAGAATCTTCAGTTCATACGATTTCAAAACCCATAAATAATAATTCTGATATTTATTCATCTTCATCTTCAATAGATGACCTACAAATTCAAAATATTGACAATTAATTTTAGGAAGGTCAACATTTATAAATTAATAAAAAAGAAGGAAATAATTCCAAAACTTTCCAACTGAAACATATTATCCAAGGTCTACATCTCTAAATCTTCAATATGAAGAAAGAAATCAATTTCTTGCTAACGCTTATAATGGACAAGCCCTCTACAAATGGAATATAGATAAACAATCTAAATATGAAATTACAAATACTCTACAGCAAATAATAATGGTCGCTTCAGCATACGAAACCCGTAATAATTCAAACAAAAATAGTGCACGATTCATTATCGCAAGCTTCATAGGCCAACTCAAATATTGGTGGGAAATATTTTAGGTCTCCATGACCAAGCAACTATGATTAATTATACTCATACTGAACAAATAAGAGTTGGTTCAGATAATGTCAATTCACCCACACAAGAAATTGAAGTTGAAGATGCAGTGGAAATGCTTATATGGTTAATTGCATGTTTTTTATTGGAAACCCCGCTGAAGAAATGGAATCAACAAAAATATTTTTAAAAAATCTTAGATGTCCGTTACATCAAAATTTTCAATAGGATAAAGATATGTTTCTCACCCATGTATTAGGAAGGTGGTGGAGATGCGAATGCTGCGGTAGATGTGAGGATATACAAGGAAGGATAGGATTAGAAACGACATCATAAGAGGCAAATTGGGCGTACCCTCTATTGAAGATAAATTGAAGGAGCAACGTTTGAGGTGGTTCGGACATGTTTGAAGGAGACCAATCAATGCTCCAATCAAGAGATGGGAACAGCCCCACACTACACTAGGTAGGGGAGGGAGAGGCAGGCCAAAGAAGAGATGGTTGGAGATGATCCAACAAGACGTCACCCACCTAGGCCTTCAGGAGGAGATGGCCTTAGATAGAGCCCAATGAAGGGCTAGCATAGGGGTAATAGTTATAGCAGTTCGGGGTAGGATAGTCTAACTTATTAGTGCTAGGCCTTTGACTTCCTCTTAGTGCACTTATGTAGCATACTTGCTCTCATGATTTGCTACTTGCCTGCTTGCCATTTGACTTCTGCTTAGCTTCTTACCGGCATTTGGTATTCTATCCGCCTATTAGTGGTCTAATTGCCTAACGTTCGGCTTGCTTTTGAGTTTGTTTCTATTGCTCACCTCGTGTTTTGCCATGTTCATGCTTTGTTGCTCTCTTACTGGCAGGCCACAATGCGTTATGCTGCGGTCCAGCTTCTCAGGTTGGGGGTCCTTGGAAATAGCCTCCCTTCAGTGTAGATCCCGGAAGGGGAAAGGCTGCATACATCTACCCCCTAGACCTTGCTTTTGTGGGAGCCCTTGGAGGCACTGGGTTGTTGCTACTACTGTTGTTGCTGTTGTTGGTGTTGTTGTTGTTGTTTTTGTTGTTGTTGTATTAAGAAGGAAAGATGCCAACCAAGCATTTTGAAAAGAAAGATTTATTGCAGGACTTCCAAAACTATGTACATCAAGAATTATGACAACACAGCAGCATAGTGGTGGAACAACTATTCCATGGAAAACTTTGACATATAAACAAATCTTTGAATTCATTAAAAAAGAAGCATTACAATTATGTGAAGAGCAAAAAAAATGAGAAATATTCTTAATAAAAAGCTCAAACTAGAAAGAAATTAGGATCATTTTATGCTCAATACGGATTAAAAGATTTTAAAGCCCCCAAGAAAATCTAGAAAACCATCTTTTCCACAGAAAATAAGATATTCAAAAAAGAGTCAACATACCATATATGATCAGCCTTCTTCCTCCTCGATATTATAAAAAGAGATGATTTACTAAAAAGAAGACAAACTAAATTTCAATATGTTAAAAATGTCAAAAATCTAGTCATTATCAGAAAGATTGTAAAATGAAATAGAAAATTAATGAAATTCAGAATGATCGGCGAAGGGAATAAATGATGAGTTTACTATTATCTGATTCAAACCCAAAAAATGACAATTTTATGCTCAAAATACAAGAATCATCTGAAAACGTAGACTCCTCATCTTCCCAAAGCCCAAATTTATGCCCATGTAAATTTAATATAGTAAATGTATTAACAAAGTCAATAGAAAATAAAGAATTCCTACTCTTAATAATAGACAGAATCGAAGACCCAAGCTTAAAGAAAGAACATCTTGTTAAGCCTAAAGACATAATAATGAAAGAAAATGAATTATCTATTCCACAACAACCAATAGGTTTATAATAAATATTTCAAAAGGTATCTACAGGAGAAGTTCAACATGAGATTCATGAATTAAAAGGACAAATAAAGTACTTACAAAATAAATTATTTTCCATGCACCTAAAGGACTTTGAATCAGAAACTGAAATCACATTAATACCAAACTCAGAACCTAAGACCCAAGGAATATTTCAAACTAAAGACATTCAAATACCAGAAGAACCAATTTAAAATGAAAATTTTGTTCAAATAACTAAAAAAAATAGAACATTAAAAATGGTATATATTTGTAACTATACATATTTTAAACTATTATAAAATTGAAACATTAGCACTCCTAAATTTTGGCGCTAACCTCAAATGTATTCAAGAAGGATGTATACCTTCAAAATATTATAAAAAAAAAAAATCTGAAAAACTTCATTGTGAGAATAGATCAAAATTAAAAATCAATTATAAATTATCGAATGCTTATATTTGTAACAATGGTATCTATTTCAAAACACATTTGTCCTAGAGAAAGGCCTCCCGCAACAAATTATATTAGGATCCCAATTTCTAACACAAATATATTCCTTTATAGTCAGTAATGAAGGCTTTCTAATAAATGTCATTGGCACCCAAATAACTATTAAATTGTTAAGCCCAACCTTAAAAAAAGATTTAAGCCTTCTACAATCAGCATCTATCTTCAGACAAATCAATTTAATTCATAACAAAAAAGTTCAATCTTCAATTCTTACAAAAAGAAATAGAGCATGAAAGAATAGAAAAACAACTAAATACTAACAATGTTCAAAGAAGAATCAAAGACATTAATAATACTCTGCCAATCAAATGAATAAAGAATTATTATAATATTACAAAACCAAGATCCAAATCCATTTAGATAAACAAAATTAATTGGCCCTACAAAATATTATTGGAGTTGCTTTGCATTTCATTTGAATAAACAAGCAGAATTAGAAAGAGTCCCATGATTAGTATTTAATTACATACCACTTAATAAAATTTTACAATGGATTCCGTATTATATACCCAATCCAAAGGATTTACTAAATAGACCATATGATGCTAATATATTTTCGAATTTTGATTTAAAAAGTTGCTTTTGGAAAATTTAGATTCATGAGAAAGATCATTACGAAACATCATTTACTATCCCATTTGGACATTATGAATGGAATGTAATTGATTAACACTTTAAACATTTTCCTAAATATTGTTAAGAAAAATGGATTGGTCCCTTCTGCTTCTTAAATGAAATTATTCAGAACAAAAGTTCGATTTTGAAGACATGATAATTTCTAAGGAACAATTAAATCAAGTACTGGAGCAATTAGGTTTGCTAATAAATTTCCTGATCAACTTCAGAATAAAACTCAACTATGACAGTTTTTAGGTTGTTTAAATTATCTTTCAAATTTATTCCGTTATATAAGATAACTATGTTGGCCACTTTGCAAAAGATTACAAAATAATCCCCCTCCTTAGACAAAAGAACACACTAAGATTGTTCAAGCTCTGAAACAAAAGGTCAAAGCCTTGCCCTGTTCAGGACTTCCACATCCTAAGGCAAACCTAATAGTCGGGGCAGATGAATCTGATATAGGTTATGGAGATATGCTCAAACAATGCCTAGAAAACCAAGAAAAAGTAGTGAAGTTCCATTCAGGTCTATGCCTCTAACCACAAAAAATAACATATATTCGACAATCAAAAAGAAAATTCTATATATTGTTTTATGCATTTCAAAATTTCAAGA
This sequence comes from Simmondsia chinensis, assembly GCA_018398585.1. Taxonomy (NCBI): domain Eukaryota; kingdom Viridiplantae; phylum Streptophyta; class Magnoliopsida; order Caryophyllales; family Simmondsiaceae; genus Simmondsia; species Simmondsia chinensis. The sequence goes on along the minus strand of JAGTTD010000010.1, from coordinate 28,946,929 downwards.
TGATTTATATGATAAAATTTTTTTTCTTCGAATGGATTGCAAAGCTGCAGAAGAACTTCAAAAAGATGTTAAAAATTTAGTTTCAAAACAAATATTTCCTTGCTGGCAAGCAATTTTATCAATTTTCGATTTTGAAATTGAATTTATCAAGGGGAAAATAATTCTCTTCTAGTTTTCCGAACAAGAGAATTTCTTCAAGGGCGACACTCATCTCAATTATCCATTTTAGAATATGTTTTCCAAAGGAAAGAAGAAGATTCAAAGTCCAAAAGAGTATGCCATGACCTCACACCCAGCAAATCCCTCAACTAAAGTTCCAACTCAAAATTTATATTTTGTACTTTTAGACTTTCCACCTATCTCCTACTCAGCAGCAACCTCAAGGCCTCCAGGCTCTTCTTCAAAAGCTCAAAATATTAACCTTTCTCCACCAAACCAATGAAGGCAATATTACTCAAAACCTCAACTAGAACATCTATTCCTCACAAGACAAACAAAACCTCTTTGAATCTAAGAAAGTCAACAAATAGCAAATTCAACCTTTCTAGAATAATGCCAATGGCATCCAGATGATACTCAATGAAATCAGCGATTTTATGAGTTTATAATTGTAGACACATAGTCCATTGCCTAGATCACAAAATAGATAAACTGACAGGGCATGCAAATTACCCAATCAACTTGCAAAATATTAAAAAATATGTACATTAAAATATTTTCAATATACACCATTCACATTAAGACATTTTTTCTCAATCATTCAAACCTTTAAGATTTACATATCAGTACTACAAGATGGCATAGTTTAGAGCTTTTCTCTATACACCATTTTACCATTCTTAGTTTTTTCAATTTAAGAAAGAATCTTCTCAATTTTTTGTTTGCATGTATGAATGGTGGCATCTGTTCCGTTGCACTACTGATATATATCAAGACAATGCCAAATATCTTTATAATACTTGTTCAAAATATTCTGATGAATCCTTTTTTTTTTTTTTTTTTGATAAGTCAATGTATATATATCAAAAAATCGCACCGATGTACGTCCATACATGAGTACGAGGGGCATACCCCAAGTTGGCTGAAGCCTACAAAAGCAATCAAAAAGAAAGCAAAACACGCATAAAGCAAACAACGAGAAAATACAAAGGTACATCAAAAGAAACACCTAAGTACAAATCCCTAAACAAAGGAAATACAATGTGTAGAGGAACAACAAAGCAAATCCTAAAACCCGGTAAAGAAAGAGGGCACTTATGTCCGGCCATGAAGAAAGACACGGCGTCGAAACTGCTTCTTCGAAACCGCTCCAGCGTCATCGTACTCAACATAGGACGGTCAACCCCGTGCCAACTCACCAAAGCCCTCAAATTGGCCATGCGGCCAAATTCACGGACAAGCATAGGAAAAATGGATATGGATGGTACTTGTGTCCTATTCAGCAACCCAGCAGGTGAAGAGCAGCCCAGGTGGAAATAGACGTAGTTAGCCCGCATCCAAAGCCATCTCCATCATCAGCCCGACGATTGGTTCGTGGTCTAACCTTAACTTGACCTATTATAGAATGAGCTTCCCTCAACATATCCAACACCCACTCGAACCATCAAAGCATCCAACTGCAAGGCCCAAGCGAGAAATGGGCCCCCCTAGCCCAAAACAAATCCGCCAGGAGGGGGGAAAAAAGGACCCGTGTGGGCCTGAAGCATGCAGGCCCAACACGGGCCTCAAGTAGCAGGTGGGACCTGGTAGAGAACCGGGTCCACAACAGGGAACCGGGTTTTTTTTTTTTGTACCTTTTTTTTTTTTTTTTTTTTTTTGTCTTTTCATCCAGATTTCTAGATTCCATGAATTTTATGTTGGTTTTACAAGACTGCTCAAATTTTTGAAAATCCTTATCCCCTATCTTATGCTAGAGAATTCAAAATTAAATGTTGGTTAAATTTTGATGTTAACCCTAATTGCTTAACCCAAATGCTTTAAAAACTTTTCCATAAAAATATTCAAATTCTCTCCACACCACTAAACTCTTCAGAAACTCTTTAAAAAAAAAATCTCAAAAACAAACCTCCACATCTTCAAGTAAAACAAAATCATCAAAGTCCAAATCTAAAAGAGACATTTTAAAGGAACTGTTTTCTCAGCAACTCTAGCAGATTTAAACAGACTCTTTTGGTGCAGAAGGAGAGGAAGTTAACTCCTCTCAGAGTGATCCATTCAACCTGTTATAAGTATCAATATCGAAAACCCTTCTCCTCTGCCTATATTAATATTGAAAATAATAAAATATTATTAAATTAACACCCAAACAAGAGGCTAAATAAAAGTTACTAATTCACGGAAGATATTTGACTATACGGACCAAGTTTGACAGGGAGTGACCGACTTTGACCGAAATTGACCATGTTTGACCAAGTCTGATTAAAACTAACCGAGTTAAACAACCATAGCTGGGTGTGACTGAATTTGAATATACTTAACTAAGTTTGACCATGTCTAACCATGGTGTTATAGAAAGTAGCTTCGACAAATTTGATTATATAATGGGAAAAGGAGAACCACGAGGTAGACTTGGAGATTACCCTAGAATCCGATCTCGGAAGCGTTAGGCAGTTCAAGGAGCAATGTGCCAACTCTTTGGTGATTCTGGATGATGCTTGGGTAATTCTAAAAGAATAACCAAAAGATGGTTCCAGAGGATGCTTGCATTATTGCGGAGGATGCTTGGGTGGTTCCAGAGGAGTAACCAAAGGATAGTTCCAGAGGATGCTTGGGCGGTTCGGGAGGAATAACCAATTAAAGAATGGTTCCAGAGGATGCTTGGACAGTTCCGGAGGAATAACAAATTAAAGGATAGTTCCAGAGGATGCTTGGGGGATTCTGGAGAATGCTTGGTCGTTTCGGAAGAGTAACCAAAGAGTGGTTAGAGAGGATGTTTGGATGGTTCAGGAGGAACAAACATGAAGTGTTTGGAATAGTTATGGAGTTGCATGTGGGTAATGCCATGACGGTTTCAGGATGCAATTTTATAACATCATGGTGACTTAGTTAATACCAGGAAAAAAGATTTGAAGTGTTTGGAATGGTTATGGAGTTGCATGTGGATAATTTCATGGCAGGTCCACACAGATGGGGAGAGAAAGCATACATCAGAAGACTCCAGAATCACTAATGACTAAGCGTAGATTTGAATGTGTCATTTTTACTTGCTTGGGGGGGAGGGTCTTTATAAATACCCCTCAAGATATTGTAAATGGAATATAAGAAAAATAATACCAAAAAAAAAAAAAAAAAATCACTAGATACTTCTTGCTTATAAAAACAACTTTTCTTTTGCTTTAATAGTTTGCGATAAATACTTTGGCGCCGTCTGTGGGAACAACGATGCAAGAATCATCCAAGGACTATGAATGCCATCCAAGCCAAGAAGGGTCAGAACCGGTCATTGGAGCCCAGTTAAGAGAACTCAAGGCTACGTTGGACCAACTACTCTAGAGGCTATCCATCTTGGGGGTCAACCAGAACATCCAAATGACGAAATTTCCACCGTCAGAGTCATTTACTCTTGGCCAAATAGCCTGCCCAGAAGTCATACTAAGACATCACGGTATTCTGTTGCCCAACTAAGTATGATGGCAACTCCAACTCTTTCGTTAAGATCTAAGGAGGAATCCTCTTCGGCTCCTGTGTTTGGCCATAATAGGCCCCGTGCTCCTGAAAAGATGGGGGAGGCATAGTCAAGAGAAATACCAGTGACACATTTCCAATTTTTCCCTCATATTCTAGCAACTCGTGTTGGAAAAGTTAAGGTTCCAAATCTTAAACCCTTTGACGGGACTCAAGATTTGGTGGATTACCTTCCTGTCTTCATAGCATGGATGTACTTACAAAATAGCACAGAGAAGGTTTTGTGTAAGTGCTTCCTAGCGACCCCAAAGGGTGTGGTGCATACACGATTTGCTTCCTTGCCGAAAGGGTCGATATATATAAAAAAAAAAAATACAAAAAAATTCACTAGATACTTCTTGCTTATAACAACAACTTTTCTTTTGCTCTCATAGTTCGTGATAAGCAACTGGCTTTGTCTGTGTTAACCATTTTTAACCAACTCTGATCATGTTAACCAACTGACCTGCCCTAGATCGGCTTTGACCGTGTTAGCCGGTGATTTTTGGGGAATTGACCAATTTCTTACGTGTTAATTGAAATCAATTGGCTCAGACCACCATTGATAGCATGAACCCAAGTAAGGTTGGCCTTGTCTACCAAATTTTGACCAACATTAATATTATTCGTCATTTACTAAACAAATTTACCACCTATCCTCGCCTTCTCGAGATAAGGACCACTGGCCTTCTGAGATTGGAGGCTTAGAATTCCGCCTAATATTATTTTGTTCTATCAAATTTCATAAAAACACCACAATTGGTAAAATTAGTCGGAGAACCAAACGTAAAGTAAAACGAAAAACCGGTACCAACTAGTAAATACAACAACAACAACAACAAACCAAGTGCCTCCAAGGGCTCCCGCAAAAGAAGGGTCTGGGGGGTATATGTAGGCAACCTTCCCCCTCCAGGGGGCTACCCTGAAGAGAGGCTGTTTCCGAGGACCTCCAGCCTGAGAAGCTGGTCTGCAGCAAAGAGCCAAAGACCTGGCAAAAACAGAAGAAGCATCAAGTACATGAGTATAGCAAACTCACGGCAGGCACACTGCAAGTAAAGCAGCAGGTTCAAAGCATGTCACAATCAAGCGCAGATCAACAAATAAGATGAAGATAAATATATGATAGGGAAAGTGGATAGAGATAGAAGGGAAGAGAAAGGGAAGGACATAGGGGTAGGGGTAGAGATAGATAGAGAGGAAGATAAAGATAAGTAGACAAGTAACAGCGTACATCATCGTGAGATCCATAAATAGCCTACGTGCTCCAAGAGGGCCTAGCACTAGTAAGCTGGACTACCCTACTCCAACCGGAACATCTAATACCCCTATGTCGGCCCTCCATTGGGCCCTATCTAAGGCCATCTCCTCCCGAAGGTTTAGGTGAGTGAGGTCTTGTCGGATCGTATCAAGCCATCTCTTCTTTGGCCTACCTCTGCCTCTTCTGCCTAGTGTAGTAAGTAGCTGTTCACATCTCCTGACCGAGGCGTTGTCCGGTCTCCTTCTGATATGTCCGAACCACCTCAGCTGTTGCTCCCTCAATTTATCTTCAATGGAGGCTATGCCCAATTTGCCTCTTACGATGTCGTTTCTGATCCTATCCTTCCTTGTGTGTCCGCACATCTACCTCAGCATTCGCATCTCCGCCACCTTCATCTTCTATGCGTGCTGTTGTTTCATTGCCCTGCACTCCGCCCCATACGTCATGGCTGGCCTCACAACCGTCTTATAGTATCTCCCCTTTAACTTCAAGGAGAACTTTCTATCACAAAGTACCGCGGAGGCCATCCTCCACTTATGCCATCCCGCTTTAATCCGGTTGCTAACATCGTAGTCCACCTCTCCATTATGATGTATTATGGACCCTAAGTACCTAAATCTCTCCTTCTTCGGTATGGCCTCATGTCCAATCTTGACTTCTTCCCGGCTAGGCGTGGTAGAGGGATCGAACTTGAGTTCCATGTGCTTGGTCTTGGTTCTACTTAGTCGTAACCCCTTTGACTCTAGAACCCCTCTCCATAGCTCCAGCTTCTCATTTATCTCTTCCCGCGATTCCCTAACCAGCACTATGTTATCTGCAAAACGCATGCACCAAGGTACACATCCCTGGATGTGCACCAACTAGTAAATATTGCACCAAAAGTACTACCGAAACTTCTAAAGTCAGTGTAGAGCAGAAACTAAATGTTATAGAAAGTAACTTCATCAAATTCGACTATATAATGGGGTAACAAAAACCATGAGGTCGACTCAGAGACTTCCCTGAAATACGGTCTCAGAAGCATTAGGTGGTTCCAGGGAGCAATGTGGCAGCTCTTGGGTGGTTCTAGAAATAGTACACAAATGGCTTGTTAGAAGAATTTGGAACCACATCCAAAGGATGATTCTAGAGGATGCTTGAGTGATTCTGAAGGATGCTTAGATGGTTCCGAAGCAATGACCAAAGGATAACTCCGGAGGATGCTTCAATGATTCTAGGAATGCTTGGGTGGTTCCGAAGGATTGCCCAAAGGATGATTTTGGAGAATGCGTGTGTGATTCCAAAGTATGCTTGGGCTATTCCAAAAGAGTAACCAGAGGATGACTCCAAAGAATGCTTAGGTGATTTTGGAGGATGCTTGGGTAGTTCCAAAAAGCAACCAAATGGTGATTCTAGAGGATGCTTGGGTGGTTTTTGAGGAGTAACCAAAGGATGGGGTGGTTTCGAAGGATTTACCAATGGATGCTTGGGAGATCCCAAAGGACGGACCAAACGATGCTTGGGTGGTTCCAAAGGATGTAGGGATGATTCTGGAGCAGCAGGCATGCAGTGTCTATATGGTTTTGCAGTTGCATGTTGGTTATGCCATGACAATTTTGGAATTCAATTTTATCACACCATGGTGATTTAATCAGTATAATGCAAAAAGGTTAATCATGAATCCCCCTCACAAGAAGAGAAAGCATACATTAGATGACTCTAGGACCACTGATGACTAGGTTCAAATTTGCCACGTTTCATTAAATTCTTCTTATCCATAACAACTTCTTTTCTTTTACTCCTATGGTTTGTAATAAACACTAACTAGACAAGTGCAAGACTTAAAGCTAATGCCAAAATTATTAATAAAGAGCTTGTCATCATCTGTTCACCTACTATCCGGATACTTACTCTTATTTGGAACAAGCTCGCTGCTATGTTGTCTATTATTTTGGTCTACAAATAGAAATAATGATATTCGACTATCCGTAACTCGCTTGAAGCCATTCTTTATCGCTCTGAAAGAAGTGCACCAAATAAACTCACTAAGTAGAGTATTAGGAAAACGGGCACTGAAAACCAGTGTATTTAGACTGGCCAGCATTAATAGACTCATTTAGTACCGATACTCATGAAGTGCATAGGTAATTGAGCAAATTATTTCTGAGCAACAAGACCAGCAAGATCAATAAGACTGGCAATGAAGCAAGAGATGTACATGTTCATATAAAATAACGCTCGAGCAGATATACATAAAATAAATATGAATAAATAATATAAAGAAGGCCCGAATGCATTCGAGTAATGTCTTGCAAATATCAAGTGACTGCCTCCATGATATTAGCCTGTATGATCGTATCCCTTTAATATTCAACCTCAACAATTACAACAACATCTTCCACGGAAGCAACCGCCAAGGTGATATAAAAGATGCCCACACAAGAGAACAATGACAAGTATTCTACCTATTGACAGTGTTGGGAAAAAGTAACTCTAATGCCGACTGTTGGGTTTACACTTCTCAACTATGGCCACAACAAAAGGCACCTATTAGAGTACTTAGAGTAGGAGACTCTTCTCTCTAACTAAGCCTCCGGTCGGAAAGTCACGCTTCGTAACACCTCATATGCGAGAGCTCCCGGGACTAGGGTTATCTCTATAAATCCTTTTGCTCTAATACCGGTAGTAGGGACAAATTTCAAAAATTCTCCCTAATTTTATAAAGTTTAAAGTGAAACAGGTTTAGAATTATGGTTGATTTAAAATTCCTAATTTTAAACCTATTGATTTAAATTCATAATTTAAATCTATAGATCTAAATTTTTAATTTAGATCTGCAGGCCTTTTACTCTAATACATTCATAACAATACATAAACTTAAACAGGCATAATAATGAATACTGTAAATAAATAGAAAAGCGAAAACAAAAATGAAGGAAAGGAAACGTACCTAGAATTGCTGCAATATAAGAAAAACCAGAAAGAAATAATAATCTTCAAAAGAATACCAAAAATTGAGAACCTGCGATCTTCTACGCAATGACCTCGAACTACCCGAAGGGTGGGCTCTGAAAAATATTAAACTAGGAAAGAAAAACTACAATGGAAATTTTTCTTCCCAATTAGATTTCTGAAACAATTTCAGAAACCCTAAAAAATTGTTTCAATTGAATGCCAAACCCTTGGAATAAGTACCTCTATTTGTAGTAGTACACCAGAGTAAAAACAAGTTGGAATTTCGACGTGGGATTCGTAGAATTTAAACAAAATTCGTCGTTTTATCATAAAAAACTTGCAAAGCACATCGTTTCAATGCTCACCTCACACCTGCTTTCCCTTATCACCACGCGATGATTTGTCCGCTTACACGGACACGAATCACCCTACGTGCTAGTTCGTCAGATCCGAATCACATGGATCATGCCCTGGGATTTTTGTGAATCAACTAAGGGGACATCTCTATCTCATAAGAGACTATAGATTCCCTATTGAATACCAAATCCTTGTCATACTTCGCACCGCTATCCAGTGTAATTGGGAATTCAGTCATGCGTATAGACCTTACTTATAATACACCAAAGTAACTAACGCTCCATGCATAAGTCCAGAATACTCTCAAGATTTAGAGTCGTCATTCAAACAGTACAATATGAATCACTCATTTCTGATAGTAGTCTAGAAACAAGTAATCTACATGATCCAACTCAATGTGTCAATCTCATTAAACACACCAATATAACACTTTTGGATCACCATCCACATGACCAAGACAAGTCATCTAAAGTGTCACGTTATAGTCTTAGCATACAAGTGGTCCAAACTTGTCTTCGACTACGAGTCTTTCAATCAACAATCCATACCATTTGTTCTAGGTCTATCTGTGGGTTAATCTCATAAACCACTTAGAACAAGCATGTAAATTATAGTCTGAGGATTACACCCATCTCATGGATGTTTCCAAAAAGAAAATTGCATGCAATGTAAATGATCGCTTACACAAGTTTAACAGGGAAACGACTGGAACTTCAATTTTATTCATTAATAAAATAATACAAATAGAATAAATCTGAATTTTAAGACACTATTCATAACAATCTCCCACTTATCCTAAATCCAATTTATTATAAACTTTATATTCATCATTTCTATGTATGAACCAAAGGTCTAGTGAAGTCAAGTTCTCAGTAAAGTCAACTACTTTATCTGAACCTGCATGCCCCTCTTCATAGCTTCTGAAGCAACAAGGTATTTAGCCTCTATCGTGAAATCAGCAATACAATACTACTTGACATTTCTTCCAGTAATGGCTCCTACTCCTAAGGTAAAGATTTGCCCAGACATCATACGTCTAGCATCTTTATCTGACTGGAAGTCACAATCCGTATAGCCAACTGGAACTAGCTCACCAAATCCTTACAGCTGATAAGACCCCAACATCATTCCTAATGTGTAGTATATTGTCGACGTACAATACTAAGAAAGTCACTACTTTCTCTTGACGTCGTTTGTACACAGATGGTTTGTCAACCAATTGCTCAAAACCATAAGACTTAATCGCTTCATTGAATCTAATATTCGATGATCATGATGCTTGCTTAAATCCATACATGGACTTCTTCAGTTTGCATACCATATGCTCCTGATTTTTGCCATTGAAACTGTCTGGTTGCACCGTATAGATGTCTTTTTGAAGACGACCATTTAAATGGGCCATTTTGACTACCATTTGCAAAATCTCATGATGAGCTGCAATGGATAGGAGTAACCTTATGAACTTTCGCATGGCTACAGGTAAAGAGGTCTCATCATAATGAATTTCTTCGTTTTGGGTAAAACACTTAGCAACCAGTCTTGCCTTGAAGGCCTCTACCTTCTTGTCCACTCCTCGTTTCCTATTGTAGACCTTACAACAAATGGGCTTAATGCCAACAAGTGCCTCTACAAAATTCCAAACCTGATTAAAATATATAGATCCTAACTCAGATTTCATTGCTAAGACCTATTGGTTAACATCCTTGTGTTTAACTGCCTCAATTTAGCTGAGACGATCAGACTCAATGTCATGGTCAACCACTAAGGCTCCCACTATGAACCTGCCAGGTGCCCTGACAATCCTCCCACCACACCTAGGCTCTCGTGTACCTGGAACATTCTCGTCCCTATTAGTAGGTGCATCTAATGCACCGACTATGTCCCGTGTTGTGTCTAGCTGTTCAGAATAAGTGTCATTTTCTTTTAATTCCTCTAACATTATACTACTTTTGCTTTTATAGTCCACTACAAAATCCTCCTCTAGATATTTTATATTTGTACTTTCAAAAACTTTTTAATCAAAAGAACTATAGAAAAAACCATCCTTGGTCTTTTTATTTGCAACACAATTCTGCTATGGTGTACCCAAAGCAAATATGAGATCTTATCTCATTTGTAGTTAGGAAATCCAGAAATTCACCCGAAAAATATTCACCACCTCGATCTGATTGAAGTGACTTAACTTGTTTACCTAATAGCTTTTAAACTTCAACTTTCTACTCTTCGAATTTTTCAAAACGTCCGACTTATGTCTCATTAGGTAAACAAGTACATGCCTTGAGTGATCATCACTAAATGTGATTAAGTACTCATACCCACATCTTGCCTAAACATGCATTGGTCCACATACATCTATGTGAACTCGCTCAAACAAGTCACCAACCCTGTTGCCATTACTCTTAAAAATAGACTTGGTCATCTTTCTTTCTACGCAGGATTCAGAGATTGGTAATAACCTCAAGTCCAAAGCCTCGATCAGTCCATGCTTTACCAGTCTTTTGGATCCTGTTTGAATTAATGTGACCAAAATGTCGGAGTCATGTGTAGGCATTATCCCTTTCAAGATGTTTTCTTTTAGGAGATTGAACAAGTGAGCTTGTGTTAGATTGTTTTAAACAAATATGAGAGTTTTGATGAACAAAACATTTACGCATGTATATTTTGCAAATTTATTTCTTGTATTAAAAGGTTCATAACTAAAATCAACTAAATAATAATTATTCATAAAATGAGATACATAAATCAAATTTATGTGTAGAGTAGCTACAAACAAACAGTCTTTTAAAATAAAAAAACTCTAGCACTAAAGACTAATCTACACTTAAGACCACTACTCTTGTACTGTACCTGACCATCAGGTACAGCTCCCCATCATGTAGCCTTTTGGTTAGCCTGAGCCCTTGTAACATGTTACAGACATTGTCAGTTGAACCTGAGTCCACACACCAGGAACTTGGTGAACTCTCAACTGTGCATGGCTCAACTAAGTGAGATATCAACATATCTTCACCAGATGACTTAGTAGTCTTTATAAGAAGATAAGCTAAGTACTTAGTGCAATTTTCCATCCAGTCGCCAGTCTTCCCGTAAAAGAAACACTTCCTTTTTGTCAACTTCTTTATAGACTTCGTTGTACAATAGCAACCTTGCGCTTTCCTTTCTCGTAAGTCCCTTGTGAGTAATAACTAAGTCTAACTTGTTTTTTCTAAGTAAAGTAATTTGGTCCAATGAGTTCATTATGCATTAGTAATCAAGTGAAGTTCACCAGTCGTATCTATTTCAAAATACTGTAAATGCAAACATTCGTGTAACTGTCTAACAAGAGTCATGTATAATGTAGTGATATCTATTCTTTCAATTTAGCATACACAATAAGTCAGATATCCACCAAACTGTACTATCATACATACAATGATGACCCATACACATCACTCCTTACTCCTCGGCAGCGGGATCACTCGAAGCTAGTTTGGGTGAGAACTATTCTCAATTAACCTGTTTTCTAGTAACTCTTACTAAACATGATTAACTTACCACTTTACCTTAGTCTCTGGCATAACACAACAAAGCTAATGCATCGCGCCAATCAAGTGTAAACCATTACCTAAACCTCCACAACAAATACACGTTTTACTTCACGGCAGTGCGGTCGCATCGCTTCTTTGCACTTTGGTTTATCCCAACAGAAGTCTAATCCTGTAATCTGCAAACCAACATCCTCCGCAGGGAGGTCTATCAATCTACTATACTACTAGACCGGTAATAGAGACCATGAGGTTACAACAATTGAAACCTCGCTCCCACTTGATTTTTAAAACTAGTGATTTTTAATTAACTTGCATTTACAGCCTAGATTATCTCATAACCCCCTTTAGAATAACATTCTAAAATAAACCATAATTAATTAATTTATTTATTCAAAAATATTATCTTTTAATAACATTGATTATCTCATAATCTTGCTTTAGAATCTCATTCTAAATTTATTCAATAAAATTAATTAATTATTTTTACTTTTAAAAAGTGGTACTATAGATTATCTCATAACATATTCTTTAGAATCCCATTCTAAAACTAAATAAAGTAATATAATTAATTTTTTATTTAAAATAATATCAAAATTTAGATTATCTCATTATCTATTTTTAGTATCTAATTCTAAAATTAAACTAATTATAAAAACAATATCAAAATTTAGATTATCTCATAATCTAACTTTGGAATCTAATTCTAAAATTTAATTAATCAATAATATTGATTTTATTTAAAATCAGTAGCGATTTAAAGCTTAAACTATCTCATAGTATATTTTAAAATTTTATTCTAAAATTAAATGAGCTTAGACTATGAGCTTAGACTATCTCATAGTCTATTTTAGAATCTTATTCTAAAATAAAATTAGTTAGTACAATTAATTTTTATTTTTAAAATAATATTAGCTTAGACTATCTCATAGTATATTTTAGAATCTCATTCTATAAAAATTTAAAATTGACTTTTACTTAACATAACACTAATTCACAACTTAGATTATCTCATAATCTAATTGAGAATCTCATTCAATAAAGAAATTAATTAATAAAATAATTAATTTAGTTATTATGTAAACCACTACTGACTTCTAAACCTCTCAAAAAATAAATAATAAATTTTTTTAAAAATCTGAAGTTGACATCAGCATTGACAGCAGATGTAGCGTCAGTTTTTCTTTTGTTTTTTTTTTGTTGCTGATGTCAGTGCCACATCAGAGCTGATGTCATCATTTTTTTTAAATTAAAATATTAAAATATTTAATTTAAAAATTAATTGAATATAATTTTATTAGATTAATTTTATTCAATTTCATAAATCTTAATCAAATATGAATAATCTCATTATACAAAAATCATAATTGCTAGTTTATAGATTGATATACCCGAATTAACGATTAATTTATTAACGATTTAAACAATTTAAACCGATACCGTAAATAATCTAATTCGCTATTAATGCTTCAACGTTTTAGACAACTTAAACCGTTACTTTAAATAATATTCTTAATTCACTATTAATTCAATATCTCGAATCGTCAAATTAAACTAACTTTTCTTCTTAATAAAATTTCTATTTTATTAAACTACAGATCTATTTATTTCGATCTTATTATACCTATTCATATATATTATGAATGAAATCAGAGACTAGCTCTGATACCAATTGTTGGAAAAAAGTAACTCTAATGCCGACTGTTGGGTTCATAGTTCTCAACTATGGTCACAACAAAAGGCACCTATTAGAGCACTTAGAGTAGGTGACTTCTCTTTACCAAAGCCCCCGGTCGGAGAGCCACGCTTCGTGACACCTCACGTGTGTGAGCTCCCGGGAATAGGGTTATCTCTAGAAATCCTTTTGCTCTAATACCGGTAGTTGGGACGAATTTCAAAAATTCTCCCTAATTTTATAAAGTTTATATAGCGGAACGGGTTTAGAATTCATAATTCTAAACCTATGATTGATTTAAAATTCCTAATTTTAAACATACAGATTTAAATTTATAATTTAAATCTACAGATCTAAATTTTAAATTTAGATCTACAGGCCTTTTACTCTAATACATTCATAACAATATATAAACTTAAACGGACATAATAACGAATACTGTAAATAAATAGAAAAGCGAAAATAAAATTGAAAGAAACGTACCTGGAATTGCTCCAATATAAGAAAAGCCAAAAAGAAACAATAATCTTCAAGAATATAAAAAATCGAGACCCCGTGATCTTCTATGCAATAACCTCGAACTACCCAGAGGGTGGATTCCAAAAAATATTAAACTAGGAAAGAGAAACTTTAATGAAAATTTTTCTTCCCAATTAGGTTTCTGAAATAATTTCAAAAACCCTTAAAAATTTGTTTCAATTGAGTGCCAAACCCTTGGAATCGGCACCTCTATTTATAGTAGTATACCGGAGCGAAAACAAGCAAGAATTTCGACGTGGGATTCGCATAATTTAAGGAAAACACGTCATTTTAACATAAAAAACTACCAAAATGCATGGTTTCAATGCTTACTTCTCGCGTGCTCTCGCCTATCACTGCATGCCACGTGGCATGCGGTGATTCATCCGCTTACGGGAACGCGGATCACCCAGGTGTTGCACGCTGGTTCATCAGATCCAAATCACACAGGTCATGCCCTGGGATTTTTGCGATTATTATATATATATATTTTTTAAATTTATTTTACTTTATTTTTTACAGGTAAAAGTTCATCTTATAAATTTTAATTTTTCAAACTTATTTTATATTATAATTTTTAACTTTTATTCATCTCATGAATAACATTTGGCAAAATTAAATTTACTCATCATATGGATAAATAATTCATCTCATGAATTCTTTAATATTTTTTCGATGGCAATAAACACAAAGACTTGTGTTGGAACTTCAAGGACAATTTAAATCTAGCTCCAAATGAGTTAAATTAATCATTTCATGAAATTATTTAATTACAATTTAATGAGACTTAATTCCGCTAAATGAATCTTACTGCACTCCAAACTTAAACCATTTATTCGATATCTCCCAAATAGATTGTATTGATGAAAACAACCCTCCACTAGATGTCCAAGACAAAGGATAAATATAACTACTATCAGTATTCTTCTCACAGCTTCTCTATTAGTTACCGATTCGCCCTTCCCTGAATAATTCATTTATGCTTAAACATATTCACAGTATAAATTCCAAATGTCAAACATTTGGAATACTTTGGCCAAAATTTTTGAACTATTCATATATTTGCAAATCAACTAAGGGGATATCTGTATCTCATAAGAGACTATAGATTCCCTACTGATTACATGATCCTTGTCACACTTCACGCCGCTACCCAGTGTACGTGGGAATTCAGTCATGAATTTAGACCTTACTTATAATACATCAAAGTAACTAACGATCCAAACACAAGTCTAGAATATTCTTGGGTTTTAGAGTAGTCGTTCAAACCGTACAACATCAATCACTCATCTCTGATACTAGTCTAGAAACAAGTAATCCACATGGTCCAACTCAGTGTGTCAATCTTATTAAACACATTAGCATAACACTTTTGGATTACCATCTACATGACCAAGACAAGTCATTTAAAGTATCACGTTATAGTCTTAGCATACAAGGGGTCTAAACTTGTCTTCGACTACGAGTCTTTAAAACAACCATCCATACCATTTGTTTCAAGTCTATATGTGGGTTAATCTCATAAATCACTTAGAACAAGCATGTAAATTGTAGTCTGAGGATTACACCCATCTCATGGATGTTTCCAAAAAGAAAATCACATGCAGTATAAATGCTCGCTTGCACAAGTTTAACAAGGAAACGATTGGAGCTTCAATTTTATTCATTAATGAAATAATATAAATAGAATAAATCTAGATTTCAGGACACTATTCCTAACAGACAGAATATCAAACCATGTACACAAGTCCTCTTCTTTTTTTGTATTTCGTTTTTTTTATAAAACAAATGATATATAATACTGCAGATAACCACCTCAAGCGAATACAATTTTAAAATCTTTAAAGGCCAAAAAGGGAAGCCCTCCTAATCTTCAAATATTAAGTTAAACCTGGAGCTTCCATCCAAATACGTGTTCTATCCTCCTTAAAATTACAATAAACCAAAAGAAGCATGACAAAAGTCCTAATAACATCTACAATGCAAACCTGGTTTTGAAAATCCCAAATATGGATCAAAGGAAGTTTCAACTAGAAATTCCAGTTCATACTAAATATATTAACAAGATAACCATAAACAAAATAAAACCCTCAATACTCAAAACAAAGGGGGCTTCCAGTAAAGTGCATTCTTTTCAACTATTTTAACACCTAAACAATATGAGTGAATGGTCAATAAATGCCATACTCATATAAGGAATCAACTTCATAGGCTTTAATATTAAATAGTCAAGATAAGCATCAAATCCAGCATATATGACTTCAAGCTACGGAATAGACTTAATGTACCACTCCATAACCGAATAAATTCGCTCATGGGGCCAAGGGCTAACTATTGTGGAAAAGTATAACCTGATTGCTACAGTATAAAATCGGGTGGCTATTATATGAAACTAGATATTAAAGTACTAGACTTGAATTAATTAATACATACACTTCCAACTCTCTCGCATCTCCTCACACTCCTCTTCTCTCATTCCTCTCTTCATACCTCTCTCTTTCATCTCCTCTCCACATGACAAAAATACCCCACATCACCATTCTCTCTTTCACTCTTTTTCTCACTCCTCCTCACCTGCTTCCAGCCAACCCCCTTTCCTGTTTAAAACGCACAATTTCTAAATAAAGGAGGAGAATATAAATACTTTAATTACTAAAATCATATTAATTTAGTTGTTTATTATTCATTATTTTATATATTACTCAAATCTTACATTGACTTAAGCATTTAAGGGGTCTCCTATGGTGAAAACCATGACTCCTTCTAACTGTTGTTCATCTTGCAGATTATACCACCAAACATAAATCTGCCCACCTTACTATTTGAACCTGCTTAAGATTTTATCTAAAACATCTTTCTTTTTTTATTCCCTTCATTTACAACATTTGAATAGTATTTATATGGAACCCCTCTAATAGATATAAATGACACGTGACAAACCTATGCCTAGTCACCAATGATTCTGAAGCCATCCGACACTTGCCTCCTCATCCTGTGGGAGTGGATTCGTCACTCACCTTTTTGCTTGGTACTAACCGAAACACCATGATGTTATAAAATTAGATTTCAAAACCACTACGGCATTGCTAGTGTGTAACTCCAAAACAACACAAAATGCCACGCGTCCACCATCCATCCGTTCCATTGGAACCACCAAAACACCATCCATCTGCTTTAGTTGAAATGTCAAACCATAATCTATTTGCTTCATTAGAATCGCCCAATCAGCCCTTCAAAATCACCCAAGCATCTTCCAGCCATTCCTTCGAACCAACCAGCCACCAGTCACTCTTTCGGAACCACCCAAATAGCTACTTGTACGTCATATTTTCAATTTTGAGAATACTAAATTGAGCAAACATTTAGTTTACTCGCAATTGCTAAATAGGAAAAAAAAGTATGACCAATCATAATGAGAATATGACGTAGAACTAATTGTTTGTTCTATTTGTTTCCTACTACGTTGTTTTATGTCATATTTTAAGCAAAAACAAATAGCAAAAAGCAAAGATAGTAAATTATATAAGTAAAAGAGAAGAGAGATTGTTATACCCAAGAGTTATTTAGTAAAGTCTATTTGTTTTCTTCCCTTCATTCATAACATCCAAGAAGTATTTATAAGGAACCCCCCAATAGGTGAAAACAACACATATCAAATCTAAGCCTAGTCATCATTGATTTCGAAGTCATCTGACACATGTTTTCTTATCCTGTGCAGCTGGATTGGTCACTCGCCTTTTTGCTTGTTATTGACTGAATCACCATATTTTTATAAAATTGCATTTCAAAACCACCATGGTGTTCTTAACATGTAACTTTTGAATGCCTAAACTATCACGCTTAGACAATCCATCTGTTCCACTAAATTCACCCAAATGCCATCTATTTGCTTTAATGGAACAACCCAATCTCTCCTCTGGAATCACCCAAGCGTCCTCCAACCATTCCTTCTGAACTAACTAAACATCCACTCGTCACTCTTTCAAAACCACCCCAACAATTAGTTCTACTTTACATTCTTCATATTGAAATTATTTAATTGAGCTAACATTTAGTTCATTTCCAATTGCTAAATAGGAAGAAAAGTATGACCAAGTCATATTAAGAAGACTTAAAACTAATTGTTCATCTTATTTTTTTCTGCAACGTTATTTTACGTTATATTTCAAGCAAAAAACAAAGAGCAAAAAGAAAAGATACTTTTTGTAGAAAATTCTGCAAATAAGAGGAAAATCAAATTGTATAAACAAGAGGTATTCAGTGAAATATTTCCTTTTTCTTCCCTAAATTCAAAACATCAAAGGAGTATTCATAGGGAACCCCCTCGTAGCTGCGAATGAAAAGTAGCAAATCTGTGCCTATTTATTAGCGCTTTTGAAGCCATCCAACGCATGCTTCCTCATCCTGTGGGAGTGGATTCGTCACTCACCTTTTTTGCTTGGTACTGACTAAATCACCAAGGTTTTTTAAAATTGGATTTGAGGAACACTGTGGTGTTGCTAGCGTGTAACTCATAACCGCCATAAACTTTATTTGTTCACCATCCATCCGTTCCATTTGTACCACAAAATACCATCCATCTGTTTTATCGGAGCCACCCAATCACCATCCATTTGCTTCATCGGAACCACCTAATCACCCCTTCGGTATCACCCAAGCATCCTCTAGCCATTCCTTTGGACCACTCAAACATCCACTAGTCACTCTTCCATAACCAGCCGAACAATCAAGTTTATGTCATATTCGCAATATTGAGAATATATAATTGAGTGAACATTTAGTTCACTTGCAATTGCTAAATAGGAAAAAAAAAAAAAACAAAAAAAAAAAAGTGTAACCAAGTCATATTGAGAATATGACATTAAACTAATTGTTAGTCCTATTCGTTTTCTGCTACATTGTTTTACCTCATAATTCAAGGGAAAAAAAAATTGCAAATCGCCGGGATAGTGTTGATAGCAAAATTATGTAAGTAAATGGTAAGAGAGATTGTTATGAATAAGTGGTATTGAGTGAAAATATTTATTTTATTTTTCCTTAATATACAACATCTGAAAATTATTTATAGGGAATTCCCCTAACAAGCACAATGATACGTATAAATCTATGTGCAGTCATCAGCGATTTCAAAGTCATCTGACGAATGCTTCCTCATCTTGTGGGAGTGGATTCAACACTCGCCTTTTTGCATGGTACCAATTGAATCACCATGGTGTTATAAAATTGCATTTGAAAACCGCTATGGCGTTGCTAGCATGTAACTCCAGTACTGCCCAAAATGCTGCGCGTCAACCACCCATCCATTCCATTGGAACCACCAAAACGCCATTCTTCTACTTTATCATTACTACCCAATCCCCATCCATTGACTTGATCAGAACCTCCCAATCATCTCATTGGAATCGCCATGCATCCTCCAACTATTTCTTTGGAACCACCAAATCTACCACCGGTCACTCTTATGAAACCATCCAAACATTTAGTTTTACGTCACATTTCAATATTGAGAATATATAATTGAATAAACATTTAGTTCACTTGCAATTACTAAATAGGAGAAAATTGTGACCAAGTCATGTTGAAAATATGATGTAAAACTAATTGTTTGTCCTATTTGTGTTCTAATACATTATTTTACGTCATGTTTAAAGGTAAAAAGAAATAGCAAAAAGTAAGATAGTATTTGCAACAAATTATGTAAGTAAAAGGGAAGATAGATGGTTATAAACAAGAGGTATTCAATGAAAATTTTTTTTCTTTCCTCCATTTACAATATCTCTCCCAAACATTTGGTGTTTACTTCTTTCCTTTAGAACCCCCAAATCTACGACCAATCACTCTTCTAGAACCACCCAAACATTTAGTTCTATGTCGCATTTTTAATATCGAGAAAACATTTAGTTCACTTGCAGTTGCTCGATAGGAGAAAAGTATAACCAAGTCATATTGAGAAGATGATGTAAAACTAATTGTTTGTCCTATTTATGTTCTAGTACATTGTTTTACGTCATATTTCAAGTAAAAAAAAAAAAAGCAAAAAGCCAAGATAGTGTTTGCAACAAATTATGTAAGTAAAAGGGAAGAAAAATTGTTATGCACAAGTGGTATTCAATGCAATATTTGTTTTTTCTTTCCTTCATTTACAACGGTTGAGGAGTATTTATAAGAAACCCCCTTCCCTTCTAAATATTTAGTGTTTTTTTTCTTTCCCTTTGGAACCACCAAATCTACCACCTGTCACTTTTCTCGAACCACTAAAATATTTAGTTCTACGTCATATTTTCAATATTGAGAATATATAATTGAGAAAACATTTAGTTTACTTACAATTGCTAAATAGGAGAAAATTGTGACCAAGTCATATTGAGAATATCACGTAAAACTAATTATTTGTCCTATTTGTGCTCTAATAAATTGTTTTACGTCATATTTCAAGCAAAAAAGAAACAGCAAAAGGCAAAGACAGTGTTTGCAACAAATTATGTAAGTAAAAGGGAAGAGAGATTGCTATACACAAGAGGTATTCAATGCAATATTTATTTTTTTCTTTCCTTCATTTATAACAGTTAGAGGAATATTTATACGGACCCCCCCCCCCCCCCCCCCCCCCCCAAATTAGTACAAATGACACGTAGCGAATCTATGCCTAGTCATTACAGATTCTAAAATCATCCAATGAATGCTTTTTCATCCTGTGGGAGATTTGACACATAGTATTGACTGAATCATCACAGTGTTATATAGTTGCATTTCAGAACTAATATGATGCCCGAATATGTAACTGTAGAATCACCCAAAACGTTGCACGTCCTCCATCTATCTGTTCCATTGGAACCATCCAAACACCATCTATCTATTTTATCGGAACCGCCCAATCACCATCCATCTACTTCATCAGACTGTCCAAGCAACCCTTTAGAGACAACCAAGCATCCTTTAGCCATTCTTTTGGAACAACCTAAGCATCCACCACTCACTCTTTTGGAACCACCCAAACATCCACTAGTCACTCCTCCGGAACCACCTAAACAACCTCCAGAACCCCCCAAACATCTTCTGGATGCAGCTTCAAAACCACTTGACATCCTGTCCATTTCAATATGTAGCTGAGTTTGTCGAGGATATTTTTGTAGTTGTTAGTCCCCTTGCTTCATTTTAGGTGACCCGGCAAAGAAGCAATGTGTCCATTTCCACATCATAGTGACCAGTAGAATTACAATGACATTTGTCACTTTTCCACCAAGTTTATCAAGTATAAAAAAGGTGAGCCATACCAATTTTTCAAGTTATCTTTTTTTATTATTTCTTTCAAGTCTTCTTTTCTCTCTTTTGACATAATTTCTCTCTAACTTTCTCTCATACATTTTTCCCCTTAAACTTTGAATTTTAAAGACCCCTGTTCTTTGTTTCTTTAAACCCCTCTCTAACTTTTCCCTCACTCTTTTCCCTAAGAGTTGGAGTAGAAATTACAAAAAGAAAATAACGTTGAGCCTTGGGCACTAAGTGGGCGGTTCAATGCTTAGTGGGTGGTTCAGGTACTTTGTCGAGATGGATCGTGCCTCTTTCGGTAATTATTATTCCTCAGCTTCTTCTATCTTTTCCCTTTATTTGGAAGGTATTTTAATTTTTTCCTCTTTTTTGCATTCAAATTATTAACTTTTTTGGCTTATGTTAAATTTTTTTTTTTTTGCCTTCCTGCATTGCGCTTGTTTTAATGGTGGTGAGAAGCATGGCAAGATGTCGAACATAAAAGTTTTCAATGAAATATAATATTCCGCTAATCTTCTCGTCTCTTACGTTGGAGGGATTCTTAAGCCTTTCGTGGAAGATGTTATTGAAATTCAAGAAACGTCTATGAATCCAGGCCATAAGTTTGTGCCCTTAAGTTTGTAGTTCCTATTGTCATTATAATTTTTGAACATTATGCTAGAGATGACACGTAAAGGGTAGTATTCCCGACAACCTTGTTAGTCAGCTGAGGGGGTTGAGGCGATTCCATTGACACATTTTTCTCAAGAAAGATTGGCCAACGAATGCGAACAAGCTTGTAATTTCCTGGAGGTGGTGAATGCTATCCAGTTCGAGTATCAACAAGTTTCGGCAAGTGATTCCACTGCCAACGAAAGAGAACCCACTTCCTAAGCTTATTATATTAGCCTCAGCTCCGATCCTTTTTTATGATAGTCCCCTTTCTCCTTTTGTTTTTACTTTTTTGTGCTTATTTTGTAAGGGGCTTAGCATGGGGTTAGTTTGTATGCGTACTTTTTTTTTTTTTTTATGCTTAGATGTGCCATGTATGAAAAATTGATGATAATTCAAGTCTTTTATGCTTACTTTGCAATCTATGCAGCTCACTGGGTACCAGTATTGGGTCAGCCTTTCGATGCTATTCAATCGCATATGCATTTGCGTTGGGGACCCATTTCTCCCAAAAATTTGGTTTGCAGGTTTTACCCATTACGAAGCTTGACGTCTTTGTAGTAAACAAATAATGAGTTTTACATAATATTATGGCTTCTTATTTTCATGAGTAGTACAATAAGCGTATTAGACGTAGTACCTCCTTAAGTTATTTGCATTCCAGCTCCTTTATAGTATGGCGCTATCAAGGCATGCGAGACGGTGCCTTCCATTTCGTGTCCGCTAATGTATCTTAGAGGGTCCTTCCAAGCTCGGGGTGAATTTTCCAAATTATTGTCCTTTGCTTGGGAAGCTAGTTCGTCTTAACACCATTTCCCCTTCCTAAAGGCACTTTTTTCTTACGATTTTGTTGAACATCCGCTCTATTCTTTGTTTTTGAGCTTCTATTCTAATTGCTACCAATTCGCATACTTCTTTAACAAGATCTAGTGAATTTCTCTATAAAGTTTTGTTAGAAGCAAAGTAGAGGATTCTAAGAGTTGGTACCACGACCTCGATTGGTGTTATGGATTCCATTTCATAAACCAACATAAAAGAAGTTTTGCCAGGAGCGACCCGTGCTATGGTCCGGTACGACCACTGAACATTCAAAAGTTCCTCAACCCAATTTCGCTTGGCATGATCGAGTCTTTTCAGCATCCCCACTAGTATTTGCTTGTTGGCGGATTTAGCCTATCCATTGCTTCGTAGGTAAGTGATGGAAATATAGTGGTTATTAATGTTGAAGTTCTCGCAATAGCGCCAAAAGCCTTCTTAAATAAAGTGAGTTCCATTATCAGCTATTATTGTCCATGGAATCCCATAATGGGTAATGATGTTCTTCCAGATAAATTGAATAATCGTGCTTTCGATTATTCCAGCAATTGGTTCCACTTTCACCCACTTGCTAAAGTAGTCAATTGCCACAATAAGGAACTTACGTCGTCCCGTGGAGTGAGAAACGCCCCAAGAATATCCATTTCCCACTGGGGGAATGGGATACTTGCTATGAACTGCATTTTCATTGCCTGACTATGAATAAGAGGTGCGAACTTCTTGCATCTTTCACGGTGTCTTACTAATTCCCTGGCGTCTTTTTTCAGAGTTGTCTAGAAATATATTGCTCTTAGTGCCTTGTTGTCTAATGTATGTCCTCCAATATGGCTTCCATAGAGTCCCTCATGTATTTCGTGCAGGATTTGCTGTCCTCCTTCCTTCTCCACACACTTTAGTAGAGGATGAGTGAACAACCTCTTATACATCTATCCTTTAATTATTGTAAAGTGAGTTGCTTTGTATTTGAAGGTTCATACATCATTTGGATCTTTTAGTCACGAGTAAGGCAATCGACAAAAGGTTTCATTCAACTTTCCATTGACGTCTCTGAAATTTTAAGCTAAATGTCAGCCCGTTCGTAATGATGGTCAACCTCCCGCAATGAAACTTCCGGATCCTAGCCTTCCATCACAAAGGTCCTCGCTATCCGACTTAACTTGTCAGCGTCCCAATTTTCTTCACGAGGGAACAGCAAGATATCAAATGCCTCAAATCGCTTTGGTTTAACATGTATGAATACATAATTTATTCGGTTATTTATATTTTAATATCCTGACTTTATTGAAATAAAAAAAGGATCCTAATCTTTTTAAATTATTAAAGAGACCCCTAAGTTTTTATTGTATTAATAAAAAGACCCCGCTCCAGCATGATGACATGATTTTCTATCGACAGAGCTAATGTGGCAACTTATTTTTAGTAATGTTACAGTAAAATGATAAAAGTACCCTTTAATACTCTCATTATTACTTTATAAGTATGAAATTTCATATGTTTTATTGTACAAAAAGTATTTGTTTTAGCTTAATTTACTTAAAAACATGGTCATTAAATAGTACTTTTATCATTTTATTGTATGAATAATAAAAACATAGCTGCCCCGCCATCTTTGTGGATGGAAAATGACGTTATCACGCAAGAGGGGGTCTTTTTATTAATCCAACAAATACTTATGAAGCTTTTTATTTATATGACAAAAACTTGTGAGTCTTTTTAATAATTCAAAACCATCAAGATCTATTTTATTGCTTCCAAAAAAGTCGGGGTCCTAAAATATAAATAACCCTAATTTGTTTTCGAAAATGTTTTAGCTGAAATTTATTTGTAAAAGATTGCATTGGTTAGATTATTATTCTAAATCTTTAGCAAAATAAATTAAAATTAAAGAATATGTAATAGTATTCTAATAACTTATTTTTGTTTGAATCTTTTAATCTCTTAATTGTGATGAAATATGTTCTTAGTCAAAATTTTGTGTTTAGCATCGCCTGTATATGATATCACTATGTCAACAAACTATATCGCCGTTCTGTAAAATGAAGTCCATGAACCATCAATGATCGGACTTACAAATTATTCTACTTTAACTACTATATTAAAAAAATTCAAAAGTTTTGTGATTTTTAAAAATAATCTCATTAAAGGTCAAGGTAGTATACTGTAATTTGCCTTAAAACTTATGTGTGAAATTTAATGTTCCTATGTCATTAAACTTAACATACCAAATGTTTTTTTTCTAAGGCATATGCTACTATTCCATTGTTTACGTATTCAAAGTTTTCAAGGCTCTATTAATTGGTGCCTTTAGGAAGATATAAAGAGGCGCGGTAATATTCTCTTGCTGTACGCTGATTTCCTTAAATGGTGATCACAACCCCTACATCAGTCATGAATTTCGTTGCAAGATGATAAGTAGAAACTACGGCTTTTAAGCGATTAATGTAGATTGTCCGATGCTCATGTTATAAGATGATGGGATATCCACTACCAACCATTCGACTTCCAAAGTTTGTGTTCCCTCCAAACTCCAGAATGTTGTTGCTTTCTTGACTTTTCCTAGGGGAGTTACGGGATCACCTGTAAACCCTGCCACTGGGTATTTTGCTGGCTCTAACTCTTCCTTTGGTATTTCTAACTTCTCAAAACATGAATGAAACATAATATCTATTAAACTTCCATGATCGACTAAAACACAATGTACTTGATACAAATCAATCTCCAATGTGATGACCATGGGATAGTCTTGAGGCTGTCAAATCCCTTCAACAACTTTTTTGGATAAAACTATGCAGGTGTATCACGTCCCTTTTTGCTCCCTTTCATCTTCATTATCAAGCCCTTGAAGGTGCACACGATTGGCGTTTTGAGAACCTCATGCTATTGAGCAGCCCAAAATGGTGGCTGCTGAGAAAAATTTAGACTACACAACTCTAATTTTACTACTCAAAGAAAAAATTTACTCAATAATGGAGACACAACAAAAATACTTTTATTAAATTTAAAAATATTATAAAAAAAGATCAATTTTCACAAACACTCAACGCTTGCAAGACTACAAATATAAGACTTCTAGTCTTATTTTATTTCTTCTTTTACTTCTCAATGATATGAATGATTTGGGTTTGGGATATTTATACATAATTAAGACAAATACAAACCACATATAAAAATAGTATAGCTAATTTAAGCCACACCTTAAAATAGCATAATAAATTTATGCCACTCCTTCTAGTGTATTAAAATATTATAATAAATTTATGCCACACCTTTTATTTGCTAATTTGGATAATAGGCTGGTGTTGTTTATTTCAACACTCCCTCTCAACACCAGCTCCCTCTCTTTGCATTGTGCCGAGCAGACGACGAAACATTCTGAACTTGCCGATGCTCAAACCTTTTGTGAACAAGTCCGCAACTTGATCAACTGTCTTGATTTGCCTCATCTCAATCTCTTTTGGCATAGCCTTTTCTCTGATAAAGTGATAGTGTACTTCAACATGCTTAGTTCTTGCATGAAAGATTGGATTTTCCGCCAAACGAATTGCCGACTGGTTGTCACCGTACAATGGAACTGCATAATCTACTGGTTGATGTAGATCATTCATCATCTATATCAACCATGTACTCTCTTGAGCTGCCATTGCTGCTGCTCGATACTCAGCTTCGGTGGTTGACAATGATACCGTCGGTTGTCTCTTGCTACACCAAGAAATCGTTCCAGAACCAAGCTTAAACACATACCCAGTTGTTGAACTCCTGCATAGTCATCATCACAGTAACCAACTAACTTGCCGTCTTCACCTTTCTTATACAAAAGGCCATAGTCAATTGTGCTCTTCACATATCTCAGTATTCGTCGAATTGCTTCCGAATGAGACTTCTTTGGATTTTGCATGTACCGACTCATCACACCAACTGCATAAGAAATATCTGATCGAGTCAAGGTTAAGTAGATCAGACTACCTACCAATTGTCGATACATCGTCGCATCTTCCAAATCGTTTCCTTCATGAGCACACATTTTGGCATTTGGTTCCATCGGTGTTGAAATTGGTTTACATTCGAGCATTCCGAATCTCTTCAACAAATCTTTGGCATATTTCTGTTGACAGAGAAATATTCCTTCTTGTGTACGATGTTAAAAACCGAGAATCCGAGGTTTGAGTTTAAATCGGCACTTGGCGGGAAAATCAGTTAGGGAATTAAAATTCTGTTAAAATGTTGTTTGGGTGCTGCTGCTGCTGTTCTGCATAACGTGCTGCTGCTGCTTAACTACTTGCTGCACTTTTCTACTTCCGTTAGTTATTTTGGCGCCAATAAAAAAAGTTCAAATACTAGTTAGTTTACATTCTAGAGTGCTCCAAGGATTGTCTAGGTACATTGCATTTACTTGTTTAGTTTGCTATAAGTAGTGCTTCAGCTGTAATAATCAAATTAATCAATGAAATATCTGAAATATTAATCTCAATTGAGATTCTACTTCTCTTTCTCATCTCCTTTTCCCTTCTTTCTCTCATCTAACTCTAAACTCTACTTTCTCATCTTAAATTTCCCTTCTATCTCATCTCATATTCTCAACCTATCAAAAATTATATTAGTTTACGCTCGTGGTTCAAACCCGAGCCTAACAATTGGTATCAGAGCCTCGTTCGGCTTCCGACCGAGTGCGTAATCAAAAAAAAAAAAAAATTTCAGAAGTTCAAATCGAGTGTTGCAGTTCGAATTCCAGTCCAGCACCAAATCGAGTCAATTCTACAGTTAATCAATTAGTTCAGTAAGATCCAGCTCAGATCATAGATCAATTAGTTTTGTTGCTCACAAATCTTAATCTGGAAATTCAGAGGACAAAATTGCAGTGAATTGAGTTGTTTGTTCAGGTTGTTCAGCTCAATATTCAGCAGCAACAACTCACGGCGGCAACTACAGATTTCGATCAAGATCAATATTCAGCTCAGTCACATCTGCAGCGAAGCAACCTAATCAAGAACGATCAAGATCAGTCAGCATTTTTCAGTATTTAGCTCATACCGATTATGATTGCATAATCCAGTTGAAGATCCGATCAGTCACAACAACTTGATCAAGATTAACTCAGGTTTTGCTCCACAAAGATTGATCTGGAAAATCAGAATTTGATTGATCACATTCAGATTTTACCAAAGAAATCAGTACAGCAGTGAATCAGGAGTATCAAGCTGAACTGACTGAGAAAAAAAATCAGCACAAAGCATGATAGAGGGAGTCCGAACTAGATCGGGAGCTGGAAGATCCATTGCTTCAGGTGTAGACATGAATTACGCTGCCGTCCTTGCTGGTCCTAATGATGAAACATCAAGAAATCATCTTCAAGTGCTTTATGATAGAATTGAGCAAATGAATGCCAAGCTCGAGAAGCAACAAAGTAGCATCGAGCAAATGTTGCAAATGCAGCAACAGATTTTGGACCGAGATGCTAGTAAGGAAACTCGATTGGAACAAATTGAGAAGAAGCTTGAGCACTTGCAAGATCAAGTGGACAACAAGGAGGAAATGAGCAAGGCAATGAGGATCTTGTGTCTCAACAATTGCAAGATTTGGAGGAAAAGATTGATGATCAAATTAATCAACAAGAAAAAACGTCTGATGAAAAAATTCAAGATCAAATGGATGATCATTGTGCTATGATTCTGAATCAGGAACAAAAATAGAATGTTACACAAATTTGTATTAGGATCACTCAAACAATGTGTACATCTGAAGCTCTTACTGCAGATTTGATGAATTCAGAAGGAAAACTACAGGCTGTTGCAGCGCTGCAATCTTGTGTTTCTAAAGTGGCTCTTGGACCTGCAGTGATTGATGAAAGATCTCCAGATGGACCTCAAGTTGTTATTGTGTCGGCTAATCCTCAATTTCAAACTCAAACAGCTAGTACTAGCCTTCAAAATCCAATTCCAGATGCTGTAATGCACAATCGGCATGCCGATCGGCGAGTTCGGCAAGATGTATTTCCCCTTTTGAGTGTAGTTGTGATCAATAGGGTCCCTTTCAAGAACCTAGGCTATTGGGAGGATATTTGTGAGTTGTTCACCAAGTTGTACTGCAGTAACAAATTTTCATTAGCTGCATTTTTTCGTCCAGCTACAAGTTCACTGCAATCAGAGGTTTTCTTTCAGTTGCAATTCAGCTGGAAGCTCATCACTTTTAACTCCTACCTCGACATCAATAAGTGATTCCAAGTCTCGTTCTTTTTCATTCTTGAGGAGAAGAATGTTCTCAAGGGGAAGGGAATGTTACAAACCGAGAATCCGAGGTTTGAGTTTAAATCGGCACTTGGCGGGAAAATCAGTTAGGGAATTAAAATTCTGTTAAAATATGTTAAAATGCTGTTTGGGTGCTGCTGCTGCTGTTCTACATAACGTGCTGCTGCTGCTTAACTACTTGCTGCACTTTTCTACTTCCGTTAGTTATTTTGGCGCGAATAAAAGAAGTTCAAATACTAGTTAGTTTACATTCTAGAGTGTTCCAAGGATTGTCTAGGTACATTGCATTTACTTGCTTAGTTTGCTATAAGTAGTGCTTCAGTTGTAATAATCAAATTAATCAATGAAACATCTGAAATATTAATCTCAATTGGGATTCTACTTCTCTTTCTCATCTCCTTTTCCCTTCTTTCTCTCATCTAACTCTAAACTCTACTTTCTCATCTTAAATTTTCCTTCTATCTCATCTCATATTCTCAACCTGTCCAAAATTATATTAGTTTACGTTCATGGTTCAAGCCCGAGCGTAACATGCGATCAGCCTCTAGACCAAGAAAGTGCTTGAGCTGTCCAAGTTCCTTCATCTGGAAACAAACTGATAAATTCTCCGTCGTCTAAAGAATTTCTGCCTCATCATCACCGGTTATGATTAAGTCATCCACGTATACTAGCACGATAGCTAACTTTCCTCCATTGGCTTTGACAAAAAGGCTAGAATCTGCAGGTGTTAGTAAATAACCACTCTATGTCAGAAATTCAACAATCTTTCCATACCACGCCCTGGGTGCTTGCTTCAATCCATAGAGTGGTTTCCACAGCTTACACATATGCTCAGGATGATCTTGGCTCTGAAATCCCATTGGTTGGATCATGTAGATCTCCCGATCTAGCTCTCCATGAAGAAAAGCATTCTTCACATCCATCTGCCACAAGTTCCTGTCTTTGTTTGCTACAAGCGCAAGTAGAACTCGTACAGTTGTAAGTTTCGCCACAAGACTAAAAGTTTCATCATAGTCTAGTCCGTACTGCTGAGAGAAACCACGACCTACCAACCGAGCCTTATACCTCTCTATCAACCCATCTGGACCGTGCTTTATATTGTAAACCCACTTGCAGGATATGGGTTTCACATCTCTTGGCTTTGGCACCAGATCCCAAGTCTGATTTTGCTCAAGTGCAGTGATCTCTTCTTTCATAGCTGTAATCCACTCAGAACTCTGCGATGCTTCTTCAAACGTCTCAGGTTCCGTTACAATTACTTTTTCAACTATGGCTGCATTGGTGTATTTTGGATTTGGGCTTCGTATTCTTGTTGACCTTCGGAGTTGTGATTGTGGAGTTGATTCTTCCATTTCACTACCTTCTTCGTCTAGTTGTTGATACACGCTAGTTTTCCAAGGATTCTGAGTTACTCTTTGTTCAACCTCATCGCCGTTTGGATCTCCTAATTCTCTTGAGTCTGGTAACACCTCCTTTTCTGGGGATCACCAAGAAGATGCTTCATCAAACACCACATTTCGTGCAGTGTAACATCTCCCACTTGTAGGATCGCAACATTTCCAACCCTTTCTCTGGCTATCGTATCCCACAAAGATACATCTAACAACTTTCTTGTCAAACTTGCTCCGTAAATGATCAGGAACAAATACATAGCATACACATCCAAATACTCGAAAGTAGCTAATTGTTGGTTTCTCAAAGGGTGAAACAAATGCTAACCGTGGTTGAGGAAGTCTGTTGATCACAAAGGCTGCAGTGTTCAATGCTTTAGCCCAAAACCTTCCCGGTACAATCTTTGCATGTAACATGCTTCGACAGATTTCTGCAAGATGCCAGTTCTTTCTTTCAGCTACACCATTTTGTTGTGGTGTGTTGGCACAAGTGTACTGATGACATATTCGGCATTACCGTAGGTACTGAGAGAACTCGCTTGAGTTATATTCTCTTCCGTTGTCTGTGCGCAAGTAGATGATTTTCTTCCCCACTTCTCCTTCAACTATCTCTCTGAACTCTTTAAATTTTGAGAATGTGTCAGATTTTTCTTTCATAAAGAAAACCCACATACCTAGAGAAGTCATCAATGAACGTCACCATGTACCGCATCCTACCAATTGATGGTTGCTTATCGAGCCCGAACACATCAGAATGAACTAACTCTAACGGTTCCTTTGATTCAAACTTCGATTCCTTGTATGGCAATTGGTGTGCTTTACCATACTGGAATCCCACACAGACCATGTCTGTTCTCACGTTAAGCTGAGGAAGTCCCTGAAGCATCAACTTTTTCACCATCGCACTTAGCTTGGAATAGCTAACGTGTCCTAACCGCATGTGCCATAAATATGCTGTCTCGTTCTTTCTTGTCTTGTCTACATATGCAGACTCTGCTGAAATCACATAGACTGACTCCAATTTCCATCCCTCCATTGTCGGCTTTTACAAGATTTTGAGGTCACGGTATACCTTCACATCTCGGGGACCGAAAAAGACATAGTGGCCTGATGATGTCAATTGGGCCATGGATAGCAAAATTTTCTTCATTCCCGGAACATGATAAACATCTTGAAGTGGAACCCAGTTAGAACTATATCGAGGCGTTACTATCGTCTTACCGATGTGAGCTATCGGTAGCCTTGAGTTGTCGGCTGTGACCACCACACGACTTCCCTTATACTCAGACAGGTTTTGCAACTTCTGTTTATTACCTGTCATATGATTTGAGCAACCTGAGTCTACGATCCAATCATTCTCGTAGTCAGTCCGTTCCGTTGTTGTTACCGTGAGAGCTAATTCTTCTTTCTCCATAGCGAATGACGCTTCAGCATCCCAACCATCTTCTCTATTATTCTTAGAACTGGAAGTAGCAGCATTACTCTCAGCAGGCTTCTTCTTGGTCCAACAATCTTTCGCCATGTGGCCCATCTTCCCGCAATTGTAACACTTGCCATCGAACTTTCTACTATTACCATGATTCTTTGAAGCTCCCCCTGGACAAGAGCCTCCCTTTCCTTGATGACTTTTCACCTTGTCACAATCCTTTTTTGATCCACTACCATTGTGCCGCTTGAAACCGCCTCTGCTTTTGTTGGTGTGGAGCGCTTCCTCATCACCCTTTAGCGAGACTCCTCCCATTTGCTTAGCCATAGCTTCTTGATCGGCAAGAAAATTTTCAAACTCTACAAGTGATGGTTGTGTCGGCCATCCCTGTACTACGGCAACGAACCCACGGTATTCGGGTCTCAAACCATGAATAATTAATCTCTTTATCCTGGTTTCTCCAATAGGAGGTGTCGGATCTAACTCTGAAATTTTGTGGCATTTCGACTTCACCTTGTGAAAGTACTGGGCAATCGTCATGTCGCGCTGCGCCATCGATAGCAGCTCGTTCTTGAGAAGTTGTAGTCTTGTATCATTTTTCTTTGAAAAGAGTGCAACAAAAGTATCCCATGCTTCTTTCGTGGCATTCCGGATGTGCTCCAACATTTCTTCTTCGACTGTGGTCTTTAGGGCAAACATCGCTTTACCTAGTTTGATCCTCCATTTTCGCAAGGCACCATTTGTGTCATCTTCCGGCTGCGTAACGTCATTACCGCCGATGACTTCCCAAAGGTCTTGACCTTGTAGATAAGACTCCATACATGTTGCCCACGTGTTGTAGTTTCTGTTGTTGAGCTTCTTGATTCCTCCAACCACTTGAAGATCACCCATCGTGTTGGCAAGACTTCGACTATACCAAATAAGCTTGACTAACAAACTTGCAGAGTACCAAACTCCTCACGACTCAATATAGCTCCACCAAAATCAATCCTTGACCGTCCCGCTTTGATACCACTTGTTGAGAAAAATTTAGAGTACACAACTCTAATTTTACTACTCAAAGAAGAAATTTACTCAATAATGGAGACACAACAAAAATAATTATATTAAACTTAAAAATATTATAAAAAAAAAGATCGATTCTCACAAAAACTCAACGCTTGCAAGACTACAAATATAAGACTTCTAGTCTTATTTTATTTCTTCTTTTACTTCTCAATGATATGAATGATTTGGGGTTGGGATATTTATACATAATTAAGGCAATTACAAACCACATATAAAAATAGTATAGCTAATTTAAGCCACACCTTAAGATAGCATAATAAATTTACGCCACTCCTTCTAGTGTATTAAAATAGTATAATAAATTTATGCCACACCTTTTATTTGCTAATTTGGATATTAGGCTGGTGTTGTTTATTTCAACAGTGGCAACCACTTTTTTAGATTTTTTTTGACTTTTTGTTCTTGTGCAGTACTTGAGAGGAACTTCCTTCTCCTCTATATTTAAGCTTTAAAAGATCCACATACGTACCAAGTGTCCTTTTTGTGTTAGTTCCTCTACTCACCCACATCAAGTGTCGGCAAGCATTTGTTGTAGTATCATGATCCACATCAAACTTGCACCATTTGATTCTGCCTCTCCAATGGGACAGAGTAATCATTTTTCCCAGGGGTTGTAGGAGGTCTGTCTCCTTTATTTCATAAAGTACTTGCGTCGGTTGTATTTTTAGAGGGGTCATTGGCTTCGAATACTAGGGGCACTTAGACCCTCGAATGGCCCTTTCCACCATTTCTCCTGGGAGGTCTTTTGTCAATCGAAGATCGTCTCCCTTTCTTGTTTCTGTTATCAGATTTTCCACAAGCATGGGGGTCTCTGCCACTATATACTTGATTGCTTTCCACTACAATTCATCCACAGTTATTGGTTGATTCTTTGTTAATGAGAATTTAAAGCTAGAGTCTCTCAAACCGTGGGTGAAACAACTAATCATCATTACATCTTATAAATCGGTAATATCCACCATTTCCCTGGAAAACCTTTATACAAAGTCCCTTAACATTCATTTTCATATTGTCGCAACATTAATAAATGTGTCGCCATCTTCTTATGACGCTTATTACCGAAGTAATGGTGAGTAAATCTTTAAGACTATTCAACATAGTTGTGTGTCAATACCCTCTGTAAGGAAGCAAATCATGCTTGCGCCACACCCTTAAGTATGGTAGGGAAGCATTTACTCTAAACCTCTTATATGAAATTTTGTAAGTACATCCACGTCGTGAAGCAGACAAGGTAATCCTCTAGATCTTGGGTTCCATCAAAGGGTTCAAGATCGGGAATTTTAACGTTGCCAATAGGAATTGCTAGTCTATGAGAGGAAAAGGGGGAATGGACCATAGGTACACTGTTGCACCTCCTACCATCTTTTACAGGAAGCGGGAATTCTATCACAACTATGCACTAGAGCTGAAGAGGACTCTCCGCCATGCCTAAGCGAAAGAGTTGGACTCGCGGCCATACCTAATTTGGAGGAGAACATCGTGATGTCTTGGAGTGACTTCTAGAAGGACTGTTCGGCCTGGAATGAATGGCTCCAACATTGGAGATTACGTTATTCGGATGCTCCAGTGGACGCTCCGAATTAGGTAGCCTTTGGTTCAGCTTAACCTAGAGTTTTCTTAACTAGCTCGGATGACCGATTCCGCCCCTTTGGTTCTAGGGCAGTGGTCACGATGCTGGGATGACTTTTGCACCGTCGTTTCCCACAGACGGCACCAAGCTCTTTGTAGCAAATTATGTAAGTGAAAGGGAAGAGAGATTGTTATGAACAAGAGGTATTCAGTGAAATCTTTGTTTCTTCTACTCTTCTTTTATAACATCTGAAGAATATTTATAGGGAACCCCTCTAACGGGTACAAATGACACGTAGCAAATCTGTGCATAGTCATCAGTGATTCCGAAGTCATCTAACGCATGCTTCCTCATCCCGTAGGAGTGGATTCATCACGCGCCGTTTTGCTTGGTACTAACAAAATCTCTATGGTGTTATAAAATTGCATTTAGAACCACCATGACGTCGGTAGCATCTAATTCCATAACCACCAAAAATATCGTGCGTCTGCCATCCATCCGTTCCATTGGAAACACCCAAACACCATCCATCTGCTTTATCAGAACTGCCCAATCACCATCAATCTACTTCATCAGAACCACTCAATCATCATCCGTCTGCTTCATTAAAACCGCCCAATCACCCCTCCGAAATCACCAAAGTATCCTCCAGATATTCATTCAGAACCACCCAAACATCCACCAGTCACTCCTCCGGAACCGCCCAAACATCCTTAGTCACTCCTCCTGAATAGCCCAAACGTCTTCCAGATGCGGCGTCAAAATCACCCGACAGCTTGTTCATTTCAATATGTAGTTGAGTTGGTCGAGGACATTTTTTGTGACAGATAGTAGTTTGTCTTTGGCTAAAACAAGTACGATTGAATATGACGTAAAACTAATTACTATCTTAAACACATCTTTTGCATTGTTTTTTAGTGTCTCCCTTGGTAATATCCCCACTTGTCCTAATTTGTAGTTTACTTGCAACTGTCACACTTCAAGTCCAATATTCCTTAGTAATATCCCTTAGTATTAAAGTAAAATAGGGCACTAATCACATAATTGAGAGTCCCTATATTTTTAGGAAAAAAATTGAAAACATATTCAACACTCATGACGAAATTAATTTTGAATCGAATAATCGAGGGGAATAGTGTTGTTTACGTTAAAAAGAAATTCGGTTAATTATGAGGGTTATTTACAAAACGTATTCTTGTATGTCGTCCAATAAGTTGATTTAGCCATTTTACTTTTAATTGTATCAATTTAATTCTCATACAAGTTAACAACATATTTTTTTAATTGTTTGATTACATTAAATGCAGAGCCCAATGCAAACCCACTTTATGCCTAACTAAACTCACTGATGATTAGATTGTTTAAAAAATTTATACCACCTTGACATTGAAATTTTTGTAGGACCACGAGTAGAAAAAGGCTAATAAAAAAAATTTTCGCCTCATTAATTTCTTGCTGCTGTGAAATTAACGTCAAGCTGGTGTCAAATTTTTAACTCTTGAGTCACGAGTGAGTTTAATTAGGTTAAAGGGTAGGTTTGCATTGAGTCATGCATCTAATATAATCAAACAATTAAAAAATATATTAGTAACTTGTACAAGTACTAAGCTAATACAATTAAAAGTCCGTGATTACTTTAGGAGGATTAACATGAATCTTGTATAATGGACATGATCTGTATTTATTACTCCTATAACTTCTACTTCATAATTACTAGTGTTATCCCATACGATGCACGAAAGTGTTTACGGTTTTTAAAAAATTACTATGTCACATCAATATGTTTAAACTTAAATTTATATGCTTAACTTTATTAAAACTATTGTTGTTGTTTTCAAATCTTAATTATGTTTCTTTTAAGATCATTGCAATATCTTTTGAATTTTGATATATAATAATCTTTCCGTGCTTAAACTATTTTCTACAAGAATGTTCCACTAAAACGTGCCCAAGGTTGCTTGACTCAAATATTCTATGCACATGTTTAGAGAAGAGTTTGTTCTTGTCCAGTGGGTTTAATTAATTCATCTAGTTGATGAAAATTTTCTAGTATATATCATATATGTAACCTAAAAAATAATTGTGTAGTTTTTTTTTCAATAATTAGTGATAGAAATCGAAATACATAACAGGTCAATCGAACAAGAGAGGCCTAAGAGAACTCAAAAATCTCGAAAAATAGAAACACAAAACAACAAATACCCAAGAAAATAGGAAACAACAACAACAACAGCAATCCCAGTGCCTCGCGGCTCCCGCTAAAGCAGGGTCTGGGAGGGGTATATATACGTAGCCATACCCCTTCCGAGTGGAAAGGAGACTGTTTCCGAGGACCCCCATCTTGAAGTACAGGAGCGCCTGCAAATAAAACCATCAATTTATAGCCAAATGAGTGAAGGAAATAGACATGCAAGCATTTAAGTATGTATGTAAGCCAAGAAAACAGCCGAGTCATCACCAAGAAAATAGGAAAGCAAAAAAAAAAAAAAAAAAAAAAAAAGAAATTGCAAAAAGAAACAAAAAATAGGCTCTACAAAACAATATCAGCACTGGGAGAGACGGGCTCAGAGTAGGGAGAGAGGTCGAAGCGTGACACATCTGGACAGAGATTGACAAGGACAGGTCAAAATAAAGCCGTTCTCCAAGATATATATGTGTAGTAAAAAACAAACAACATTTTTCATTAATGAGTATTTTGTTCTGCTGACTCAATTAACCATACTGAGACTATTACTCATGTTGTTGTTATGAAGTGCATTATATCTACTGTTGATCATGTTAACATTATGTTTTCTTGCCGCTTAATAGCAATTAAATGTTCATAAATTAGTATTTTGTGTGATAGTGTTAGTATGAGAACATTTAATATAAGGGAAATTATCACTTTGGTGGCTTTTATGACATTTTTTATTTTTGACCCGAACTTTGGCATATGAAATTTGTTGATTGCTCCCTATTTTATTAAAATTAAAATATTGTCTATTCCATAGTAATATTAATATTGTCATGATTTTGGGAATTAAAATTTAACTGTTATAATTATAATCATATAATTTTATAAGTAAGGTATATGTTATATGTACTTTATATATTGTTTTTTAGGCTTTTGTATGTCTGTTTTTAAAAAGTGAAACTTACAAGCAAAAGGTTATATCACATTGTGGAATACAACTAGACATGCTCAACTATTAAATTATTCAACTCAACTTGAGCAACCAAGTTGGTGGCTAAAGCTGGGGTGACCCATGCGCCATTGTAGGCCGGATCAGAGGGCTTAAATTTTTGTTTGATTCCTTTTCGGCATGACACGCCCTTGGGTCTATGACCCTCTATGACCCACATTTGACTTATTTAACTTGTTGGACCAGACTTGGTTCAACCCGTTTTGGAACGGTGATCTAGTTCTATCTGTCAAAATAGTTTTATTATGATAGTTCTAAATTATGCAATTTCTTTTCATTTTTTTATAGGACATTTGGGGTTTGTATGATTTTTTTTATTTTTATTTTTTCCCATGTTCATAGAAGTTTAAAGGACATCTTGCAGAATTATTAGAAATGAGTTTTGGGAGGTTTTGTGGAGGGGAGTATTTCTCTATAATATAAAGAGAGTAGCCAAACCCCGTGCAATTTTAATATTTGTGCAACGTAATAGTGAAAGATAGTCTTTGAAATTAATAAGTAAAATCAATCGATTTAGACAATATAATAATAATTTGAACCCGTTTAATTTAACAAAGCAAACCTGTTTACACCTTGAATTCGATTGGGATGACGCTGTTTTAAGCAAGAGTGTCGCGTGCTTAACATGTGAGGCCTTCCTCAAGGAGAATTAAGCCTTTAGGTGGTGAAGTAATGGCATCTCGAGCCCAGTATCCTGAGAAGATCATCACTCCAACAGGGGTATCAATCACTCGATGCTCAAGATGGCTGAAGGGTAAAGGGACTTCGAGCTCAAGGGGTTGCCAAGAAGGCTACAAGACAGGTGGTTTCCAAGCTCGAAACAGTTACTTGGAGTGTAACTTCATATACTTGGGGACTAATCCAAGAGAATGTGCGGCTTCTAGAGGGGACTTCGGTTAGAAATTAAGACGTGGGCTTCAAGGAATTCACTCCAAAACTAAATCATGGACACGTTCATTGATCCTCAACGAGCAAGAAGAAGCTTGGTGGCTTGATGAAGGGAGAAAATGCCACAGAATCAAGGGGCAGCTGTTATTTAGTTTATCTATAAATGAAGGAAGTTGTTGTATTCCAAAAAACATACACACTCAATATAAAACTTCTTCAAGTTTTCTTTACAACACACTTGTGCTCTTTTCTTAGGAGTAGCGTAACTTAGCATAGCTTAGCTAATCGTAAAACAACTTGTTGTACTTGCTTCTTCAGTAATATAGTCTT
The DNA here is from genome assembly GCA_018398585.1 of Simmondsia chinensis. Lineage (NCBI taxonomy): Eukaryota > Viridiplantae > Streptophyta > Magnoliopsida > Caryophyllales > Simmondsiaceae > Simmondsia > Simmondsia chinensis. Next base: position 28,908,166 of record JAGTTD010000010.1, on the reverse strand, counting down.
TCGGGTTTTATGTATGAACTTTCTATTTTAATCTATTCCCAAATTTTGACAAGTTGAGAATTTAGGCTTTAGTTTAAGGCTTTGACGGCCAAGGTTTAACCTTGATTGCATTGGTCTTAACACTACTGTCACTATTTAATAAATCAGATGAAGTTAGGTTCACGCCATTGATTAGGGCTTTGACAGCCAAGGCTTGACCTTGATTGCATTGGTCCTAATCCAGCGACCTGAATACAGTTTACTCCATCTTAATCTTGTCAGACTTAAACTCGTTCGAGTTATTATAAATCAAGGGTATCAAGCTTAAAAACCTAATTGCCTCAGGCTTGTAAGTGAACTGCTTAGCTCTTGGAGTTGTCTCCACACTAGTTCCTGACTTTTACGTGTTCGAGAAAAAGCTATGGGCCCTGCTTCGTCACTATAACTACTACTTGAGTGAGGTCCATATCCTTTTATTTTCTATCAATATATATATTAAAAATCCACAAAAATATTTAACCAAGTCATTTTAATTGAAGCATAAGCTGAACTTATGGTATAATCGAAGTCAAATACATAAAAATATCACAATCTTTTCTCCAAAAATTATTAGTGGTTGAGGTCAAAGACGTATGGATCGAATTTAGGCTAACTCCCTAGTCGCGATGAGTCCCTTTTGCACATTTGTTTTGTTTTCATTTTTACGGCGACCCCATCACACTTTATTTAAAAAAAATTGACCATAGTGGGAGGCTTAAAACAAGACTTCATCGTCACTAGCCCATCGTGGATTGCCAGAACATAATTTCAGACCATTTACTAGTGTTCAAAACCAAGAGCTCAAATTCTCTTAGGCATGAGGAGCCAAAGAGCTTAGCCCTGATTAAATCCCCGCTTAAGCATTCTCTTGAACAAAGCCTTATAACACGAAGGGATGAACTGAGTCATAACCACGGCAATGAGAGTGGTGGTGATGATGACATCGTGGAAGATGAATGAATTGGGCTAAATGGCCATTCTCGTAAAAGTTTCAGGGTTATGCTTAAATTCCATTTATAAATCATGGACCCAAGAGTCCAACAAACAATAAGAGAAGCCTTTGAGAGGTAACGTGTTGAAACAGTGTGTAATCTAGCGGCTCATCATGAAAACTCTGCCGCCATGAGAGCCGTAATAAACAATGTTAGAACCTTAGTGTATTATAGGCTTTACAAAGAGACTAATAGAGCCTTGATTGAAATGAACTTAACCTGGTCTTCTACTGCTACTGTTACTGCGAAGGGTGTGGCAAGATAGACAATAGTTGAGGTCGAACCTACCTTGGTTAGACAAGCTATGGCTCATACTGGCTTGGTTTAAGCCATTAGAGAGGATATTAGACAATTTAGGCCTGCACCTCTTCCTTCGGCACTAACTAGATATCCTCATGAGGCTCCTTCGAGCTCACAATTACCAGTGACTCAGGTTGGCTGTATTATTCAACAGAAAACCCAGTTATGGCTAACCTAAGTGTTATGCACTTGGAATCTAGCCATAGGAACAATGTGCCACTTGGTATTGCTGACCCTTCGAATCAGAGGCTTTCTGTAGTCTTGAGGGATCTCAACGCCAATGTGCCACCGCTGCCTGTCCTTAAGACAGGGGAGCAAAACCATTCATACCCTCCTCATGTGGTAGAGGTTATAGCGAGGCCCACTCAAGGCCTTAAAGTAAGAATTTAAGGACATGCACCCACTTCTAGGGGACCAGCCTCTCCTTCCTAGACCTCTCCATACTTATCACACTGGGGTGCAAGTTAATCATCCACTTTCTCAAGATCCCAACTTGGAGACTGATCACGGAAGGATGAACCAACAACCTGCGCATATTGTTGTGGTCTCAAGCATGCTGTATGACCCAAGTCCTTCTGAGACATATGTCGTGGCCAACCAAGCACATGGAAAAATTGATCACGGGGTTACCTTTGGTTTGGGAGGCAACAACCATTCCCACAGCCGATTGTGATGGGTGCTCAAGGGTATCCTAAAGATCCCCCTCGAGATCCTTTCCCACTTGGGGGCCAATGGGAAGCGCATAACCATGTGCCTAACCTACTCCTCCTGGACCAACTGTCCACGCTTATTGAGTAGATGTATGGGCCAGGCCTCAAAAGGGTTAATAGACCCTTGTACAGTAAACCTTATCTTGACTACATAGACTGGGACTATCCTTTTCTTCAAGGATACAACATCCCCGAGTTTACCCTCTTCTCAAGAGAAGGGACTGTGTCTGCTCTTGAGCACTTGGCAGCATTCAACTGCCAGTGTAGAGAAGCGGCTGATAATCAATACTTCAAACTGAGGCTGTTCCCCAGCTCTGTAACTGGGATCTCTTTTCAGTGGTACACTAGCCTGCCACCTAATTCCATCTATTGTTGGGATGACATGGCAAGGCAATTTCAGACCCAGTTTCCAAGAATGGAACTATGAACTTCCATGCCTGACTTGCCTCGAATGAGACAAAAGCCAGGTGAAACAGTGCAAGATTACATTAACTGGTTCAAGAGAGAGAGGTTAAAATGTGTAGTAGCCCTTCCTAAAGCTGAATATGCCAAGCTGGCCTTAAATAGCTTGGATATTGATTTTTGGAAGAAATTCGAAGTCTCTAACATCACAACACTCTTACAGCTGGGGAAATATGCCGCTAAATAAGAGGCTATCTTAAAAGAAGAAACCCTAAAGAAAAATAGCGTGTATGGGACTTACGTATATGATCTAATCAAAGAGGATGAAGATCCTCCATATGAGATTGACGTTGCTGAATATGTCAAGGAATCTCCTATGATTTTCAATCCTTTGACTAAAAAAGATATCAAAGCCAGGAAGTCTTATTAATCCCAAAACTTGAGAAAATACTCATTTGACCTCTCAAGAGCTGACATAATATTCGATTGCCTTGAGGCAAATAGCAAACTCAAGCTCAGAGGAAAACACAGAAAGCCTGACCCAAATTCTACTAAAAGGAAGATATACTATAAATGGCGCGATTCGTTGACCCATTCAATGAATAACTGCATCATCTTCAGAAATGTGGTTCAACATGCCATAGTGCTAAGAGAATTGATCTTACCAGGACAAGGGCAGATGGGTGATGATAAAGATCCCTTCCCTAGTCCTGCTTGAGTTAATATAATTCAGGTAGCAAAGCCTTATGATTCTCATATCAGCCAAACTAATGGCAAATCTATGTGCGCGATGCGTATAGACAAGGATAGTCTGGTTATGGCCAACGCCTTATTTAACAGGATGCAGGAGTCAGAAACACTGAGGTTCCCTAGAATTTCGGTGAGGTTGCTAGAAGATTATTGCAGGTGGCGCATCATCGCTTAACATATGACATGCGATTGTGTTACGTTCCGCAAATTCCTAAAACAACAACTAGAGGAGGGAATTATTCTCTTCACCAAGGAAGAAGAGTTAGACATGGGAGTTCTTACTGATGACAATTGGCAGACAGTCTTCCCTTACAAGAAGCAGGCATCAAGGAAGCTCTTGTGCCTTACACATGACCTCTGCGGGGGTTGTGACCACAAGTTGGTGTCTGAGATGACAAAGCTGAGCCTTTACCTGAAGAAAAAGCTAGCTCCCTCAACAAAGACATCACTAATGGGACCTCCTCGAGGTATTGCTTCAAAGACTCAGATCATCATGAGGACTAGGCATCCATGGAGAAATCCAAAATACCACCTATTAGATGCGAACATCAGTTAAGGAACACAAAAGTCAAGGTACCAGCCTTCCGGGGTCCGATTCAGTAATGTCTAGAGAAGAAGCCACCTCGATCAAGAGAAGGTTAGTCCCTCTAGTCTTACTTGAGCCCAGAAGAGCAGGCAACTACGAAAAAAGGCTGCTCAGTAAAGGACTCTACTCGATACTTGCTTAACTAGGCTCTCTCAAGAGGAAGCTAGGGTCCATAACAGCAAGCAAACTAAGACTATGGATCTTGAAGGTCCAACAATTGAGTCCAAACCTGGTGCTACTGCCAAAAGAAGGCAGCCACACAAAAAGCTTGAGAGATAGACCAGTCTTTCATCTTCCGAAGAATAGGAATCTTGGTTGGACTAGCTTGCCAAGAGTCCAATGGCCTAAAAACCCATTAATGACAAAGAGGAATATTCCCCCCTTAGCATCAACATAGTAGAATCTCTAGGCCATATTAACTCAACATGGTCTGATATCAAGAATGACTTCCACGAAGAGGACTTCCCCCAACCTATGGAGGAGTCTCAAGCCCCAGTGGTTGATCCAAAGGACCAATCTCTAGGACAGGACATGTTAGCTGATGGCAGTCCTCAAAATCATGATTAGGACATGCCCACGGATAGTAGCCTTGAACAGGAAACAGATCAAGGGGTCCAAATACAATACGGGATGCTCCCTGAAAAGGTTGATGTTAGAACTGCCCTGCTCCTTCCTTTCGAGTTCATGGCAACTAGCACTTAGGAGCACCTCATGGGGGATGCTATAGCAATAGATGAGGATCCCCAGGTGGAACTTATAGCGAAAATAGCAGCCACCAATGGTAACCTGATCCTTTGTCCTTCAAAGTTAATACCCCAACACCCAAATCGCCTGATGATTCACCTAACATAATGAAGATGATGTTAGACGGATCTAATACCACCAATAAGCCATCAAGCCCCTATACATCAAGGCCAAATTCGACGGCATTCCGGTGAACAGGGTCTTAGTGGATAATGGCGCGGCCATCAACGACTTGCCTTCTTATATATTAGGGGTCATTGGTAAATCTCGAGATGACCTAATTACTTTAGATGTTGCAATTTGTGGCTTTTCCGGAGCTATTATTAAATCTAAAGGGGTCATCCTGGTTGAGTTGACTATTGGCAGCTTAAGCAAGCTGACGGCCTTGTTTGTAGTAGATACTACATCCAGCTACAATGCTTTGCTTGGGAGAAATTGGTTACATGCCTATTATTGTACGCCATCTTCATTGCACTAGTTGATAATTTTCTGGAACCATGACAAATATGAGATAATTGTGGCATATAACAGGCCATTTATGGCTTGCTCCAACTACATTTAGGAAAAAAGTTCTATGAAGATGGTGTGGGACCGCTTGATGTCAAAAGTTCCGCTCCACAGTCTGCCCAACATCAAGATACAATGACCATCCTAGACAGCCCATTCACTGAGGCTGAGGTTGGTCAAGTTGATGTAGAGTCTAAAGACTCTGATTTCTGGGGATGCATGAGGGCCCTTCTTGAAGAAGGAGATCTCTAAGGCACGCTAGAACCATTATGCAAGGGAGCCAAGACCTCCCATTAATGGCCTGAGAGGCCATTTCCTCAGCACTAGTAAAGCTCGTGACTTGGTATGCTGAGGATCAACTTTAGGCTAAACATCCATTCAATGGCTTTAAGGTCCAGATGACACAAGAAAAAGAGTTGAAACTCTCTAACCTTAGAGCAACACCAGCCAAAATGGATGATTTAAGGGCTTAAGTCCAGGACCCCCTACTCGAGGTTAACTTGGGCTCATAAGAAGACCTAAGACCTGCCTATCTGAGCACTCTACTTTCTGAGGAGCAGAGAGAGCAGCATTTTACCTTACCTTTTGAGTTCAAGGACTGCTTTAGTTTGGACCATCACGAGATGCCTGGCCTAAGAAAGGTGGTTAAGCATAGGCTTCCGATTACGCCAGGCTTGAGGCCCATCATTTATCCTAGAGGAGAATGTCCTAACAAGTTATTGATTTGGTCAAGGAGGAAGTTGAAATAATCTTAAAGTCCAAATTTATCAAGACTGCAAGGTATACTGAATGATTGCCTAATATTGTTTTTGTCATTAAGAAAAATGTCAAACTTGGGGTCTGTATCAACTTCAAAGATCTAAATGCAACCACCTCAAAAGATGAATACCCAATGCCAATTGCTGACGTGCTCATTGACTTAGCCTCGAGGCATGAGGTCTTTTCTTTTATGAATGGCTACTTTGGATCCTACCAAGTTATGATTGCTTCGGAGGATACCCATTAGACATCATTCAAGTGTCTTGGGTCAATAGGAAACTTTGAATGGGTGGCTATGCCATTTGGTTTGAAAAATGTTAACGCCACCTAAAAAAGAACCATGAACTCTATCTTTCTTGACCTCATTGGTAAGACCATGGCTGTCCACATTGATGATATCATAGTTAAATCAAAGTCCAAGTCAAGCACTTAAAGGACTTGAGGAGGACACCTTCCTTAGAAAGAGGACCCACAACCTCGAGATGAATCCATTAAAGTGTGCTTTTGGCATACACGCTGGAAACTTTCCTGGTTTCTAGTACACCAAAGGGGCATTAAGGTGCTACTAAGGCTCAAGATTGAAAAAGACTTCAAGTGGAAGAGCCACATCAAGCAGCTTTCGAGGCCATCAAGGAATACTTGATCAGGCCATCAATTCTCATTTCGCGAAAGCAAAGCACACCTTTGAAGATTTATGTCTCTGTTTCTGAGAAATCTATTGGTTGCTTGCTTGTGCAAGACAATGAGTAAGGGTTTGAACATGTTGTGTTCTACCTTAGCCGTTGCTTGAATGAATGTGAAATAAAGTACTCCTTCATTGAAAAAATGTGTCTATTTTTTTTCTATGCATTAGTAAAATTAAGGCATTACTTCTTAGCATTTACCATATAGTGGTTGCTTAAACAAATGTCCTTAAGTATATACTGAATAGCTCCTTGATGAGGGAAAGATTAAACAAGTGGAGTATTGCTTTACTTCAGTGTGAATTGGTCTATGTTTCACAAAAGTCAGTCAAAGGTCAAGCCTTGGCAGACTTTTTAGTTGACCACCCAAACTTTCATACTAGCATAAACTACGAGCTAGACCAACTCCTAGGGATGGAGATGGTCCCTTGGAAACTATGCTTTGATGGATCAAGGACTAATTCGAGTGCTGGAGTTAGAGTTGTGATAGAATCCCCTAATGGGATCATTGCTAAATTAGCTATAACTTTAATTAGAAAATGCTCCAACAACATGGCAGAGTATGAGACACTGAAAATAGGCCTTCAAACTCTCTTGGAAATTCGAGTCCTCAATGTAATTATTAAAGGGGATTTCCAGTTGGTGATTTGCCAAATAAAAAGGGAATTTCAATGTTTAAGTAGCACTTCGTACAAATACTTTTTAATGGTGCAAAAGCTTTTGAATAAGTTCAATGGTGTGCAATTTGAGCATATTCCTAGAGAGCAAAACAAAGTAGCCAATGACTTAGCTCAATTAGTTTTAGGGTATAAATTGCCTAGGACTTGGTGCGAAGAAACTATGGTCATTAAAACTAAGGTTTTGGACCATGACATTGAATTCGCTAAGTCTTTCAATTTTGAGAGCTAAGCTATGCCAAGTGAACACTTGGATTGTTTTGAAACCCATCAAACTATCCTAAATCAACGTGAGGATTGGAGGAAGCCTTTCATGGATTACTTTAAGAGCCCTCAAGATTACATTAAGGACAAAAGGATGAAAATGAGAGCTCATAGATTCCATCTAGACGATGAATCCGGGAAGTTATGTAAAAGGGACGCTAGTGGAGTGCTTCTCACGTGCCTTGACTTGGACGAAGCTATGCTAGTAATGATAGGAGCCCATAAGGGTATTTGCGGATCCTATTTAGCTGGCAACAAAATGACTTGGCTCATCAGACGTTATGATTATTACTGGCCATCAATGATGGATGATTACAAAAAATACGCCAAAGGGGACAAAGCATGACATGGGCATGTACCAAGGGTCCCTGCACCTGAGATGCATGCTATTGTCAAACCCTAGCCCTTCAAAGGGTAGGCAATGGACATGATAAGGGAAATCAAACCCCTTTCTAGCAAGCAATACTCTTACATTCTTGTGCCTACATACTACTTCACAAAATGCGTAGAAGCTAAACCGTATAAGAATATCAATCAGCAAGATGTGATTGATTTTATCAAAGAATAAATCACATGTAGGTTTGCTATCCCTGAGACCATAATTGTGGACCAAGCTAAAGTGTTCAATGGGGCCAAGATTAAGGAGTTCACTAAGAGTTTCAACATAGAAATATTGAATTCAACTCCTTACTACGCGCAAGCCAATGGCCAGGTAGAGTTAACAAATAAGATTTTGAAGGCCAGTATTGAATAGATGATTTAGGACAATCCAAGGAGGTGGTATTGAATTCTACTAGATGCTCTTTTGGCCTACAAAACATCCAAATGTGATGCAACTGGGGCATCTCCTTCCCATTTGACATATAGCCATGATGTCTTGCTCCCAATTAAAGTAACAGTTCAATCTATGGGGTTGGCTAATCAAGGAAAGCTTTCTGAACTTGAGTATGAGTAGGCTATGGTAGACGAACTAACTAACTTAGATAAGTTAGGCTTGACGCTCTTCACAAGTTAGAAAAACAAAAGAAGAGGGTGATCAAAATATAAAACAAAAAGGCCAAACCCAGTTATTTTGACTTAGGAGGTATAGTCTGGAAAAAGGTTTTACCCATTGGCCAAAAAGACCGTGTCTTTGGGAAATGGTCCCCAAATTGGGAGGACCCATTTAGAGTCATCGAGGTGTTTGGAGGTAATGCTTACTTATTCCAAGCCCCAGATGGGAGAGCTCACCTGAGGGTGACTAATGGAAGGTTTTTAAAGAAATATGTGCTATCAATTTGGGATTCTAACAAGGAAGTCCTTAAGTATAGATTCTCTAAATCATAGGCTCAATTTCATTATCAATGTCTCAAGGATCAACTCCGTGATCCTCAAGAAAAGAAAAGAAAAGAAAAGAGGAAGCACCATGTTGAGAGACGTGTTTGAACAAAAATGCGTATTTCATTAATATTTTCGGGGAGTACATGGCATATATACAAAGTGATACAAGCAAGTAACTTGTATGGCCAAAAAGCTCGTTACAAAAAATGAAAACTAAAATAGTTGAGTCCTAATTCTAACTAAGAATTCTTCTATAGAAGACAGTTGGCTGGTTGCGTTGCTCAGCTTGTGGTCCAAGGAAAGAGCTTCCTCTTTAAAAACTTGGCTGCTTCTTTTAGCCTCCACTGTAGCTTCCTTGAGCCTTCTAACCACAGTGCCTTGAGAGGAATGTTGTTGTCTCAAGGAAAGTAGTTCTCCCCTTAAGATGACCTAATCTCTCCTCCAAATGATGAATTTCATCCTCAAGGCCTCGAATTTCTTGAGCTTGCTAGCTCTGGGTTTTCTCGGCTACTTCAAGTTCTTCAAACAAAAGTTGCAAGCCACTAGGTCAGCTAAGCGCCCTAAGTCCCTTATGGCATCTTGACAATGCCGCTTTTATTGAAGGAGGATTGGGACCTCGTGGTTCACCTTCACAAGCTCTTCTTCTAGGACTTTGAGTTCTTTAGCAGTGGCATGAGCCAGCATAAGATCCTCCTTTAAGGCCTTCACTAGAGCCATAGCTTCCTGGAAGTTACCCCTTCCATCTAGGCTCTAAATAGAGAGATGTGTAAGTTTCGTTAGTCTCTGAAATCTTCAAGATACTTGATCTAGTTGCTGAAAGGCCATCCTGCCACTTGCCCCCAGCTTCTTTAAAGGAGAGGTCATCCCTGCTAGTGATGGAGAAGGAATTGCTCTTGGAGGTGTGACTTGTAGAAGGGTGAACATCAAAAGAAGTTGGATTAATTCTTAACTTTGGAAAACAGGCAAGGTTAGAGGAACTATTATTACCTTTGAAACCTTAGCTTGAGGCAAAATAAGGACATCTGCTGGCATCTCTACCATTGGAACTTCTATTGGCTCTTCAACCACGGGGACATCTTCCTTGAGGGGAGCCTCTAAGTATCAATGCTTGCAGGTTAGAACTAAACGTGGTTTGAGAAACCAAGAGTTGGAAATCCAGGTTAAGGAATCTACCTTCAAAGATTTCCATATGGAGATTGAGCCCCTTGGGAGGAGGAATGGAGCCTGCATAGGGCCATGATTCATAGAAGCTGAGAAGGAAACCTCTATAGAGGGATAGCTGATAATTGGCTTCATAGCAGAGGTAGCCGCATCATCTCCTTCTTTAGCACTCGAGCTCAATGGTTTAATACTCCGATTGGGCTCTAGTGCAATTTCTTGAGGTGGAGAATAAGGTATCTCCACAATAACTAGAGTTGGCTCTTCCTGTGGCTAAAAAAAGGCAGAGTTAGGAGGTGCTTTGACAGAGATGAATGAGACACCGATCAAGAAAGGCAAATACCTCTAGTTCAGGGAGCTTGGATCTTCTTTTTCTCACTAGCTGCGAGATGGGTACTTCTTCATCTTCTTCCTCTTTTGCAACCTAAATGGCTCTAATAGGGAGAGTTAGGGGAATCTCCTTCTGCTTTCTCTTCCACGAGTCACCAACCTCAAAGCTTGGTGGAGAATTTCTTGGTGGGGACTTCTTTAGCAACATTTGGGTGAAGCTCCTAATTTTGGCACTCCTAAGAGTCCCCTGGACAGCTTCTGCTGTAAAAAGAAAGGATGAAGATGAGTCTTTATTCAGATCCACCCAAAATTAGAACTGAAGGATAATTCAGGGGTGGCTCTTTACCAAATGGTGCCTTCTATGGAGTTGGCCTAATGCTGACTAGCTAGCTTCTTCTTGAGCTGGGACTTGTACGCTTGAAAGAAGGTATAAAATACAGCTTGGTGCCTCTGGCCTCCAAAGAGGACCAATAGGCTTGGAACCAAGTTGCAAAACGAGGTGTGGCACATGTATTGTACCTACAGACAAAGGGGTACCCATATAAGGATTTTATATCTTGATTCGACTCATGAACCTCTCTGTGATGAGGGAGTTAAATGGAGATCCTTTTAGCCTGCCAAAGCTTTTTAGTCCATATACTAGGAAAGGGAACATCTTGGACCATGCCAAATTGCCTAGCAAACAACCCAGACCTATAAGTCTCTATACTGGGAAGAGTCCAGTGATAGAAGAATAGATCTTGAGGCCACATGATTGCCTGCCAGATCTGTGACTTGATGTCCACAGAGACAACATAATGAGGGTCCAACTTTCTAAACCAATGAGGACCGAGGTTTCTCTCCCTAAAGGGAGTCCATTGAGTCCCCTTCTTACCTCGAGGAGACCTTAATCTCTCAAGGCATTAGTTAGAGGACCATCCTAGAAGTAAAAGGACCTCATAGCAAGCATACTGGTCCCAAAGCAAGAAATCCCCTCACCCGTGGGAGTGTTGGGGCCTCTGGGGTAGAGCTTAGGGAAGTAGGCTTGAGGCCAAAGCTGGACCACCTAAAAGGGTTCACTTATTTGGACAGCATAGTTATTAACCATGATGTCCCTAACGCATTCATATACTTGGGCCAAGAATATTGTTCACAAGGCCTATGGACCATGACTGAAGACCACGTTAATAGCCATGGTCTTGAGAAACTTAAGAACTGAGTTGGAGGAGTTAGCAAAGAAAAGCTAGTTTAGCCAAAATAGGTAAAAACATGCCTCTTCTCCTCTGGAACCTTGTCCAAACTTATGAGCCTCTGTAACAACCATCTTGACATAGGACTCAGAACCACCAAGTAAATAGGTGACGGAGAAAGAGGCAAAGGCTTCAGCCTCTGAAGAAGTCAAAGAATCAAGAGGCAATTCTTGTCCTCCTAGTGAAAGACTTGTTAAAAATGTATAGCCTCCAAAGTATAACAAGAAAGCCCTTAAGGATGACAAAAGCGTCATAACAGCTGCTCCAATAGCAGGTCAGTGCCATCATGATAGGATTATCATATGTGAAGGCAATGGCAAAACGCCTGATGGCTTCATAAATGTGAAGATTCTTCCATTTCTCTCCGTGGGTCAACATTAGCTTGTCAACCCATTTGGCGTACCGCTTTGTTAAAAACGTCCATTCTTTGAAAGGCACCGCTTCTTTACAAATGCGTCCTCCCCCCCAAGATTGACCTACAGAGGTTGTACTAAGTAAAAGAGACTTGTTAGTATCTAGAAATAGGCTTGGAAGCTAGGAACGTCATGAGATGGGTCAAAGATGAGTCCGAGGGCATATGGCGCGAAAGAAGACGAAGGGTCATTCTCTGGTAACCAAGAAAGATCCTCTTCAATGGTGTTGAGATCAATTGGACTCCAAATCAATCAGAGACCATTAAAGCATAAGATTAGAGCAAACACGTTACCTGCTCAACAGGGCTGTCAGCCTGGGGGAGGGAGCAAAGATGGTGAAAGAAATTTAAGCCATTGTTGGATTAGTTTCAAGGAGATGCAAAGGGAAGAAGGCAGACTGGATCAAGAACTGAAGATTCAATAGCAGCGGAGAGCAAGTGTTTCAAGAGCGCTGGATTATAGTAAAGAGAGAAAGCACAGAGCAGAAAAGTGAAGATTTCAAGCCCTAATTGTCAAACTTATAGACACACGGGAAGGAAGAGCAAATGACAAACATCATTCTGTCAAGCTCCCTGTAGTTGTTGAGGGTCAAACAAAGATTTTTTACACCCTGAATTGGAGGGGACTTGGATGAAGTCATTTTGAGCAAGAGTGCCATGTGCTTAACACGTAAGGCCTTCCTCGAGGAGAATTAAGCGTTTAGTCACTGAAGTAGCGGCATCTCGAGCCCAGCATCCTAAGAAGATTGTCACCCCAACAAGGGTGTCAACCACTCGAGGCTTGAGATGGTTGAAGTGTAAAGGGAGCTCGAGCTCAAGGGCTTGCCAAGAAGGCTACAAGACAGGTGATTTCCAAGCTCGAGACAATTACTTGGAGCACAATTTTAGATACTTTGACACTAAGCTGATCCAAGAGAACGTGGGGCTTCTAGAGGGAACTTTACCTAGAAATTTGGACATGGGCTTCAAGGAACTCCCTCCAAAACTAAATCATGGACACGTTCATTGATCCTCAACTCAAAAGCTTGGTGGGGTGAACGTAGGGAGAAAATTCCATGGAATCAGGGGGCAGCCGTTATTTAGTTTATGTATAAATAAAGGACGTTGTTGTGGTCCAAAAATCATAAACTCGATACAAAACTTCTTCAAGTTTTCTTTATAGTACACTTGTGCTCTATTCTTAGGAGTAGCGTAACTTAGCATAGTTTAGCTTAGCATAGAGTAATTTGTTGTACTTGCTTCTTCTGTTATACTGTCTTTCGGGTTTCAGGTATGAACTTCCCATTTTAATCTGTTCCCAATTTTTGATGAGTTGAGAATTAGGGCTTTAGTTGAAGGCTTTGACACCCACGGTTTTACCTTGATTTCGTTGGTCTGAACACTACTATCACTGCTTGATAAGTCAGGTGAACTTAGGTTCATACCATTGATTAGGGCTTGGACGGCCAAGGCTTAACCTTAATTGCGTTGGTCCTAATCTAAAGGCCTAAATATGGTTTGCCTCATCTTAATATTGTCAGACCCAAACTCATTCGATTTATTATAAGTCAAGGGTGCCAGGCTTAAAACCTAATTGACTCAAGCTTGTTAGTGGACTACTGAGCTCTTCGGTTTGTCTCCACCCTAGTTCCTGACTTTTAAGTGTATGAGGAAAGGCATCCGTGAACCCTGCTCTGTCACTATAACTGTTACTTGAGTTAGGTCCATATCCTTTTATTTTATGCCAGTATGTATATTAATCTCGAGCCTTTCTTAAAGGACAAGTACCAAGAATCTACAAAAATATTTAACCAAGTCTTCTTTATTGAAGCATATGCTGAACTCGGGGTATAACCAAAGTTAGATACACCAAAATATCACAACCTTTTCTCTGAAAATGGTGAGTGGTGGAGGTCAAAGATGCACAATTCGAATTTAGGCTTACTTCCTAGTCACGGTGAGTCCCTTTATGCACGTTTGTTTTATTTTTATTTTTACAGCAACCACATACACTTTATTACAAATAGAGTAAAGCAAACAAAACCCAAAATAAATCTATTGCTTCCTTCAATAAGAAGAATGTTTAACAGAGCAAACTCCCAAACAATTAAAGTGAACCTTTATATTAGTCAAACAAAATAAAAAAATACGATTGGTGCTTTTTTTTTTTTCACAATTTGATAACTACTTTAAAATTACTTAGAATGATGATTGGTAAAATATTTAAGATATATAATATTATATATAATATTCTTCTTTAATGCCATTAGAGAGAAATGCTGGAATATGTTCCTCAATCTGAAGGTCTATTAATTATATTTGGAGATAGGTTAAATATCTAGTTCATATATGAGTTATATAATATTGCATTAGATCCATCTCATTATTATATTATGTTTATGTTGTTTAGTGTAGGTCCATAAATTTGGGAAAGCTTCCTATAGGTGGGCTCGTCGGATTAGCATATAATAGATAGGCTAAGGCCCCCTCTTCATTCTAATTGAGCGTAAATAGTTTCCATAGATGGTTGTACTATTGTAGAGAGCAAGGAAGGAAGATTTAGCCACAAATCTCGTCCAAAAATTCTATACATCATGGCTCAACAAGATATATATTATTCCGCATTTAACTAATATAAACTAGGTTTCTTTCTGTGCAATGCACAGACAGTTTTTGTTCTGTACTGTATTTTATAGCTATGAATTGGATCAATTGAAATAAGTTATTTGTAATTTATAGAAAATAATGTTCAAGATGCATAATTTGCATAGTAGGAAATTACTAAATTTTATATCCAAAAGATAACATAATTGTTGGCTAATAAGTTTGATTTCATGTCTCCTTTCATGGTCGCGTCTAGATAATTTGGTTTGGTCTCCTGCAATGAAATTATGTTACAATTAGTTGTTGTGCCTTTCCTTTTAGATTTAGTAAAACATATTTACTTATTTACCTTATGATTTGATGGGTTGTGGTTCTATTCTTTGTTGTTCGTCCTTTGTATGACATTATTGTACTTGTTGTCAATCGATTTATTATATAATGATATTCTTCTTCCTAGTAAACTTCTGAGATGAATACCACAGTTGGATTTCCTTTGTTGCTGCGATTCATTGGAGATTCAATGTTGAATATCCAACTCCTTCCTACAAACTCGTCTAAGTATGCGGAGAGCAAGTGCTATTCATTTTTTTCAATAATTAGCGACGTGGTCAACAAAACAGGCGCTCTGTCTAGCGAGCCCTAAGACAACCCGCTAAAAAGCGGGGCTCAAAAAGATAGAAACAAAAACACAAACAGGGCTACGAGAGAAAAATAGGCAAAACAAACAAGCATACAAAATCAAGCCCTAAGTACTGTCCATATTCATGTATGTGGAGTACCATTTCAGTATAGGAAGGTTTATTTTTTAGTATCGTGAATTGAAAAGGAGGGTTACTAATATTGATTGCAGTAATTTTTTAGTTATTCGATTTAGTTACGAAATTGATTGAAATTTTTGGTTTATGTTTAATTTCTCTAAAATTTGAGGCTTTTTTGTTGATGAATTGGAAGACTGAAAACTAAAAAGGATGGTTATTGCTATTGATTGTAGTAATTTTTCGATAATGTGGTTCATCATTTATAAGTTATATATTATATATATTTATTATTGGTTGTAGTTTTGAAATTAATTGGAATTATGGATTAATGGTTATTGATGTTGTTGATTTTTTTATTTGTATTATTGGTTATTTTATTATAATTGAACTATATTTTTATCATTGGCGTTTATTATGTTCCTCTTATCCAGTGAAATTCTTGTCTGAAATTTTTTTTTAGCAAATTAATATGTAGGTTCCTAAAATGCTCTTAATATGGAAGTTCAAGAGTTTGTTTTCTATACTCTAAGCCAAAAATTAAATATTTGTCTTTTATTTAATTATTATTTTAATGTTGAAGGAAAAGAGTTCATTTTATTTTTGATATTTTTATTTTATTGTTTCAATATTGTCAGTGAAGAGTTTAGTTGTTGTGACTTTGCTATGGGCCTTTTTTTTTTAAATTTATTATTCAGTTTAATATTTTGTTCTTATTATTATTTTAGTGTACAATGTAAATAGTTTAATTTAGTGTGGTTTTTTGCTTAAATTTCTTTTTATATTTTTCATTCATTCTAATTGTTAATACCGAATGTCAAGTTTTTTTTTATTTTTTTTTTTTAATTTACTAATTTATTATGGTTTCAATTATTCTACTTTTGTTTTTTGTTTTGATCATTATTTGTATTTAATTTGTGATTTAATTATTATCTCTTAATTTTACTGGTTTGTTTTATTTTAGTTATTTTGTTTGTGATTTTTTCAGTACTATTTTAATGTAGGATATGAAGAGTTTAGTTTATATTTTTTTTGGCTAAAATTTCTTTTTAGTATAGAAGGTTAAGAGTTTGTCTTTTTTCTTGTTTTTGATTTACTGGTTTGTTTTGGCTGTAATTGTTCCATTTTTGATTTTTATTTTATACTTTTTTTCAATTTATTGGCTTGTTTTGGCTGTAATTATTTTTTTTAGTTTTTAATTTAATTATTTTATTTTGATTTATTGTTTTCTTTTTATTTTAATTGTTTTGTTTTGTTTTTTTTTTTTGCATTTTTAATTATAAGGGTTCATGCAAATGCTTCATTTTATATTTGGAAGATTTTGGCTTAAAAGCTCATAAGAGTGTTTTGTTTTATATTGGAATGTTTTGATGTTGCTATAATAAAGAAATAAAGGTAATAGGTTTCTTCTTGTACAATACACTGGTGGTGTTTGCTTTGTATTGTATTTAGTAGTTATAAATTTTGTATTAACTGAACTAAGTTATTTTTGCATAGCGGAAATGATGTTCAAAGTATGTTATTCACATTGTAGTAAATTACAAAAGAAAAAAATTTCAGAAGAATTAAAGGATGAGTTTGCACTAAAAAAGGAACAAAAGAAAATAGACATAATTAAAGTACATAATATGTTGTAATTAGTGCGTGTATATGACATACACATATGATCTCGCTTAGTTAGCGGATGAGGGAATCTCTCTAGAACCTGCGATTTCATGAAAAAAAAAAAAAGAAAAAGAAAAACAAGCTTTGCTTCTTCCCGGGAAACCCTAAGTGCCCCGCCCCTACTTCTTTCATTTGGTGGTTGAAATCTCAGAATCTCCTTCCAAAGAGCATTTATGGCACTAATGGTGATTTTCTCTTGTCAATGAGCATCCATCACTGGCTTCACCTTACCGGTGTCAGAATCCAGAGAGTTCGTCTATTTGTGAAGAGGTCAAGGGGAGATAGATCCATAATTACAGCTTTCCCTATCCTCCCCATCAGAGAAGGGAAAATCGGCAGATCTAGCCATGATTACACCAGATTTGGGGTTTTAGAGATTGAAGCTGAGGATATCTTAAGTAATGAAGTGATGGTTCCCAAGGATCTGCAGGAACAGGAGGTCATTCATTGTGGGAAGATCCACTTCCCGTTAGGTATGAAATCCCTTTATTTTCTTTTTCTTAAGACTGGTTTTGTTGATGTTGGTAGAATCCCTGAAACAATTTTGTGGACAAGGCAGAGGGTTGGATATAGTAGAGTTATTAGGTGGTTGAGAGGGGGTTAGGGTACTACAAGGACAGGGAGGGGGGTCTATAAAAGGGGAACAAGGGTGGACGAGCTGCTGCATGTGCCCATCTTCCACCCATTCCAGCCCTTCTCTTTCCTTTGCCCTCTTGACCCATGCAAGAACAAAGCAACAAAAATGAATTATCAAACTTGGATAAAAATTACCTTCCCAATGATATTTGTGTTACTAGACATCCAAAGCCTGACGGTGCCGATAGAGGTTCTGCTCCAGGTATTGATGATCGAAACCAACCCAGACCAAATTATAAACTGGCAATCCAGATTTCTAATCGTGCCCAAAATGATGGTCCCTCTCTTAGTTCTGGGCCAGAAGATGGTGAACATCCACTGGGAAGCAGTTTTGACCCACAATCCTAGATTTAGGAGGGACATCAGAGGACCATATTTCAGAGAACGTCGCTGAAATGAAGGCCTTTTGTCTGTTAGGTAAAGTGTGGGGGCAGAATATCCCTATTGTTGCGGTTAGAGCCAAGAATAAGGTTGATTGGGACATGGTTAGGGGTCAAGTTGACCATGTGGACCTAGGGAATGGCTGGATTATGATTAAGTTTACTAATGAAGTAGATAGAAACCTTGTTTCAAATATAGACCTTTGTTTGTCCACTCCCTTAGTTTTGTTTTACGCCAGTGGGAGGAGATGTTTGACCCGTTTGAATCCGAATAGAAACCGTGGCACAATGGGTGCAAATTCAATGTCTTCCGTTAGAATTCTGGTGTTTAGATGCCATTAGGCACATCCTGGAACTAGTAGGGAAAGTAATTAGACTGGATCGGTTTACTGAAGCACGGCTCGAGGGTAAATTTGCTAGGGCCTGTGTGAAAATTAATGTGTCTAGGACCCCACCTGGGAAAGTCACTGTTGGTAAAAGAGGAAAGGAGAAATCATTTCCTATCAAGTATGAAGGGCTTTATGAAGTTTGTGCTCTTTGTGAGATAGAGAACCATGGGTGGAGGACTGCCCTAACTTTAGTAAAACTGTTGATCTTTATGTGGTAGTGGAAAGGTTTAAAGAGGGAATCCCTATTTCTGAAACCCAAGACCCGAGTGAAAAAGACCCAGATTCAAAAGAGAAATGGATTCATGTTCATCCAAAAAATGGCCTCGAAGGGAGAGAAAGGACCCTCAACCTCGAAAAAGGAATGGAGGACCTAGCATTGTCACTAAAGACCCGAACCAAGAGAGGGGTGATAATGGGGAAAAAAACCGACAATAGGAAGGCCTAAACAGAAAAAGGAAAAGGGATAGCGTTAGAGGTTAGTGATGACATGAGCTCGAAGGGGGGGTGAGAGCTTGGTGAGCAAAACCTTTTTAAGGATCATAACTGGGAATGAGGAAGAAGGTGAGGGGACTAGTAGAGTGAAGTACGATATGGAGGATTGTATGGTAGTTAAGACTGGCATACTAGATAATCCGGGACTGGAGGCAAGAATGCTTGAAGGCTATGAAAGGTTTCTAGAAGGTGCTGATGAGGAAATGGAAGAAGAGCCCGAAGAAGAGCCCGATCACTCTGAGGATCCTGGGGGTGACCGTTCAGCAGACTCCATGAAAAGACGCAAATTGTCAAGATTGGACGAGTTCTCCTCGGAGGGCTTTGAGGATTCTGTGTCTGAAAACTAGGACAAATGATCCAGGGTGTATGTTTTTGTATCTATGTCATTGCTATCTTTCGTACAAGGACTAAATCTATGTTAAGGGTTAAGTGATTTAGGCTTAATGGGAAGGTGGTCGGGCTTTTCACTCTAAACAGGGATAGAAAGAAGTGGGGGGAGGGATCACCCTTGCTTTTGTTATTATGTTATGTAATCTTAATATGGTTGTTAATTTTACCTATTGTATGATGCTCTTGGTCTTAAACTGGATCTTCTCTTTTCTTTTTGTATGTGTTCTCATGTTTTGCCATAACTTATTTAGGAGTTGGGCTTTTATAGTGATATGTGTGTATTACGTTAGTAAATTTTACCATGTTCTTAATGGAGTGAGCTTCGGGCTCTTGATTTCCCTTGGGGCAAGGAACGATAGCAACGAGCTGCCAGGATCATATAGTGTAGATTCATCATCTTATGTAATTAGGATTTAATGAGAGTCTTTTGCTAGAATATTAGAGGGGTAGCCAGAGTGGCTGCCCAACAAGAGTTAGGGACATTATCTAAAACATTTAGACTTGACATGATTGCCATTCTGGAACAGTTGGCCAATCCTTAAGTTATCAATAAGTTGTTTCCCAAGATGGGGTTCGATAAAGGCCATTATGTGCCTCCCATGAACAATATGGGGGGTATGTGGCTTTTATGGCAATCGTCACATTATGAGGTGGACATATTGCACATTGATAATAGGGTAGCACATGCATTGGTGCGTGACCGATCTATTAGTAGACAGTGTATGGTAACGTTATACATGCTCCAACAAAAGACCGTGAAAAGGATGCCTTCTGGAAAGAATTAGGTGAGTTCGCTCAACCAATCACTAGCCCCTAGTGTATTATTGGAGATTTTAATTAACCTAGGACTAAATCTCGCAAGTGTGGGGGAGCCCATGTCAATAACAGACGGCTAGCTAGGATTAATGACCTTTTCTCATGCTTTGGTCTTGAGGACATCCCATGGACTAGCCATAAATTTACCTGGGCAAAGACTATAAATGGAATATACATCCAGCAAAGGTTGGACTATGCTTTAGTAAATAAAGTGTGGCTCCAAATGTATCCAAAATCCTTCATCTTGAATGGTTTCGGTGCGGTCTCATGCCACTCTCCGTTGTTGTTAAGCATGGAGGAACAAGCTCAGCCGAAGCTAACCCCATTTTGTTTCCAAGTAGGATGGATAAAGTATAAGGCCATGGAGAGTATCATCCAGAAAGCCTAGGCCACTAAGGTTCGGGGATCAAAAATGTTTAAAATAACTCAAAGACTAAAGGTTATTAAGAAAGACATTAAAGGTAGTCGAGAAATTACCATTGGTCTGCTGAAATATAACGTGGAGAAGAATGAAAGTAGAATTCGCGAGATTCAGGTCAAACTTTTGGCTGACCCAAGTAGTTTTAATTTGAATCAGAAACTCAAGCACTTCATAATGCAAAGAGAAAAAACTCTTATTTTTCAAGTACTGGGCCAAATTCCGGCAGAAGGAAATGCTTATAAAAGGGGACAAAAACTCTAGTCTATTCCACTCAATTGTGAATGCAAAGAGGAGAAGGAGATGTATTATGGAGATAAAGAATGACTGAGGTATGGTATTAACAGACAAGAAGGAGATTGCCGATGTTTTTATCCAAGAATTTAAAAACAGATTTAGATCCAGAGGTAAGAGGGACCATTTCCCGTCCCTCCACTCCCTGAATGCCAGAGTGTCGGAAGAGGAAACTATGGAACTTATCAACAAAGTCACGAACAATGAAATAAAGAGAACTGTCTTTGAGATGAGACCCCATAGGGCTCCAGGGCCGGATGGGTTTTCAGCATTCTTCTTCCAAACTTATTGGGGGATTATTGGAAAATACATTTGTAATACGGTCAGGGCCACACTGAGTGGCGGGTCTTTATTGAGAGAGGTGAACCATACCTTTATCACCCTGATCTCGAAGATGGACATTCCTGATAGGGTTCACCACTTCCGCTCAATAAGTCTATGCAATATATTATACAAGATAATTGCCAAGATGCCAGTTAACAGACTGAAGCCGGTTATGAACAAAATAGTTAGCAAATGGCAAGCGGCGTTTTTCCGAGGCAGATCAGTCCAAGATAATATTCTGGTGACCCAGGAGATTATGTCAGCTTTCAAAAAGAAACTGGGAAAAACGGGATGGACAGCAGCAAAGCTAGACATGGACAAGGCATACGACAGACTAGGGTGGGATTTCCTACAGCAAACTCTACAACAGCTGGGATTTCACTAGAGATGGATCAACTGGGTCATGAACTATGTAACCTCTACCTCTTTTCAATCCTAATGGATGACAAACCCATAGGTTGGTGCACTCCAACCAGAGGGCTACGTAAAGGTGATCCATTATCACCATAACTGCTCATTCTCTGTCTCGATGTGCTAGCTCCCAACTTGCAGGTACAGAGCTTGGAGAAAAAAAAAACTGGGATTGGGGTCAAGGTTACTAGAGGAACAAGGGCAATCCCATGCCTTTTCTTTGCAGACAACTGCCTCCTTTTCTATAATACGAATGTGGTGGCCGCGTAAAGACTTAATAGGATAATAAGACAATTTCGTGAGGATTTAGACCTTGTGGTAAACAAAGATAAATCCTTAACAGTGTTCTCCTCAAACGTGGACAGAAATCAGAGACAACGAATCTATAGCTCCTTGGGGAGATACCTGAGCTGTATATTTGGATTAGGTAGGTTTCTCTCCCAGGTTTACCTATTGTATGATGCTCTTGGTCTTAAAATGGGTATGCGGATCTCTAACTGGAAGGCTAGGAAGCTTTCCAAGGCAGGCAGAGCCACACTGATCCAGGCCTCCTTGGAAATAATGCCTAGTCATAT
Source organism: Simmondsia chinensis (assembly GCA_018398585.1). Classification (NCBI taxonomy): domain Eukaryota; kingdom Viridiplantae; phylum Streptophyta; class Magnoliopsida; order Caryophyllales; family Simmondsiaceae; genus Simmondsia; species Simmondsia chinensis. Next base: position 28,886,197 of record JAGTTD010000010.1, on the reverse strand, counting down.
TATGCAGTGTTTTAGACTGCCTAAGAAGGTATGTAAAAAAGGGGATAGTTTGTGTAGGCAATTCTTTTGGAACTCCTTAAATAGGAAGGGGCTCAATCTTGTAGCCTGGGATAAGATTTGTCGACCCAGAGGTGCGGGAGTATTGGGTCATCGTAAATTGGAAGCAATTAATCTTGCCTTCCTGTGCAAGTTGGGTTGGATAATCATTAAGGAGGAAGACAATCTCTGCATTGATATTGTTAAAGGGAGATGTCTTAAAAGAGAGGGCTAGTTTGAGTACAGGGGAAAGAGTTCGAACTCACCGGCCTGGAAAGGAATCCCAGAGGTTAGGCTGCTGCTAAAGAAAGGGTTGAAATGGAAAGTGGGCACAGGTGAAAACATAAATTTCTGACTCGACTGGTGGGTTAAGGATGGCCCTATAGTGGAAACAAGAGGTGGAGGCGTTGGGGTAGTGGGCTTATCTCGTAAGGTAGCAGATTTTATCTCTGAAAGTGAATGGAACAAACAAAAGCTTGAGAGGGTGGTGGATCCAGCCTGTTTTAACGACATTCTGGGTACGCCTATCCCCAAGAGGCATTGGAGGATCATCTGTGCCTAGGCTTTACTAGCACTGGGGTATTTAGTGTCAAGTCGACTACGTGGTAAGCTCATAATCTTAACTGGAAGGATAGGAATGGGTGGGAATTTCGATGGATTTGAAAGTTGGATGTTCCCCCTAAGATCAAAGTGTTCCTTCGGCAAGCGCTACATGGCTATTTAGCAATAGGGGACAAAATAATGAAACGCTTTCCAGAAAGGGAGTTTGGATGTGTCTGGTGCCGCAATCGGAATAAAGATGTGTCACATATTCTTCTTAATTGTCAAAGGGCTATTGAGATTTTGAACTTAGTAGTAGCAACTAATTGGATCTCCGTTCCTCTAAAAAAGTCAAGGTTGTTGGAAGAGGTGAGGCAATGGAATGGAAAAAAGAATGTTGATAAACTTGTAACACTTTGTTGGCAGATTTGGAAAGACAGGAATAATGCCGTGTTTAATAGGGAAAGGTCGAATCCTATGCTTACAATCAACCGCGCTAAAATTTCAACTATCGAATGGAACTGTAGGAACTCTATAGAAGAGGAAGGAGGCTTGGGGGGCCATAAAGTCGAAGTCAGAAAGAAGTATAGCAAGTGGGTGAACTGCTCTCCGCCCCGACCTAGGTTGGGTCAAAGTCCATTTTGATGGGTCAAGATGCTCTAATGGAGCGGCATCGGGATTTATTATTCGAGATTCGAAGGGAGCTATCATTACTGCAGGAGCCAGAAAACTTGGTAATGCTCCAATCATAGTTGCTGAAGCCATTGCAGCTACAGACGGGCTCTATCAAGCTTTAAAAAAGGGTGCAGAGAATGTTATTCTTGAAGGAGATAGCAAAGTGGTGATTAATACCTTGCAAGGTGAAGTTTCGGCCCCAAGTGACATCAAAGTAATCGCAAATGAAATCAGAAGCATCAGTCAAAGTCTAAGGCATATCAAGTACTCCATGTGTACGGAGAAGTAAATCGATCAGCAGATTTTTTAGCTAACAAAAGGTATGGAAGATTGAGATTCTAGATGGAGGAGTTGGTGCCGTCAAGGACTGTCCTTCACATTTTCAGATCTGAGGCCTTGGGTCGTCCTTTGCTTTGGAGGAAGGCCAAAGGAGGTTTTTCTTACCATTGTAAAATGAGCTCTTTTAATTTTGAAAGATCATTTGAGTAAAATTATAATAAAATATTGATATAATTACATAGATTTTGTGACGACCTTTTTTATATGTCACACGGTTGTCGTGTGAAAAGGAAATCCGAAGGAAAAAAAAACCACAAAATGGAAATAAAAAATAACTATGTTTAATTAACCTTATTTAATTTTTTTTTTTCCTAATTATTTGGATTAGAAGATTTTCATTTGTTATTGGAGCAGGTTAAATTAAAATAATTACAATACCTTCTGAACATAATTTTCTAATAGAATACAATAGGTAATTAAATATAAGGAAAGTTTAATCAATGATACAGAAAGTGCTTAAATTATACAAATCAAATTCTTTGATCATTGGGCTTTCTAGTATTAAAAAAATAAAATAAAACACTCTTTGACCCAAAAAACAAATTACAAATCAAACTCATGCTCTCAATTCTCCGTGCGCTATGTTTTCAATTATGAAAATAGTCCCAAAGGCGAAAACCCTAGTTGCTTCTAGCGTTGAACTATTGTAACCATCTACCCCCCCCCCCCCCCCCCCCCAATGTTGTTCTAAAGTGCGCTGAATCTTCGGTTGACAGTGAATGGGCGTCGCTTGAACATTCTCTGGTCATCAATTTGTTGTAGGACCCCTTATGTCCATCAATTGATCGCAGTGGGCATGGATCGTGCCATGTTGGTGGCTAGATTTCATACAATCAGCTTGAGTGCGTGGTAGCTCCTTTGGAGTGTGTGGATATGTAGTGGGTGGAAGGGTTTGAATCTATTTCGGTTTATGTGAAGAAATTGGTGCTTGAATTTGGTAAATGAAACTTTATATGGTGTTTGAATTTTAGGAGGATACTTAAATGGTTGGTGCTTTGAGTTGTCCTCTATGGCTTTTTATTGTGACGTAGAATAGCTCCTCATCTCCATAACGGTTGGTTGAGGTTTAGTGTAGGCTTTAAGTTTTTCAATTTGCTCATGATTCTGTCCATAAATGTGTGCACTGAATTTTCTTGAACCATTCATCTCCTTCTTTTAGGCTTTTCCTGTTATACTTGAAAATATTGATTAGGATCCTCGAAATTGCAGGAATTCATGTTTGGAGGTTTCTTGCGAAAAGAAAAACTTCTCTTTAATATATAAGATAGATTAAGATTGTGCCATAAATTTATGGACTTGGGAATATTGTCTTACGAGAAACATATATGACACTGCAATATTATATTTGCAAAAAATCAATGCAAATAATTATATTATAGCACATGTTAATTACTTAAAATGATCCAAAATAAAAATGGTACATAATTACCTTGTTAAAGAGGGGAAGTTTAGCTTGTGTGGGTGCACCTTTTTTTCTTTCAAAAAATAATTGAGTGATGCCCCACCACAACATGTCAAAGGGAAAATCAATTGAAATAAGCACAATAATTGTCGTTCCTACTTGATTGGGAAAGCTACTAACTATTGCTCTCCAAAATTACTTGTCTTATGTCCATTTCATAAATGGAAAATGTCCTTCAAGGGTTTTAATTGCTTAAACACAAGGCCCACCGTGAAGGTTTAAAGACGACCCCTTGTAGGTAATCTTGATTTGCCTTCAAGCAGTGTGACAGATAGAGATAGCTTATTTACAAGGGTGGTTTTGAAAGAAAACTTCAGGTCATCAATCAATCTAAGCACCAAGTACCATCCCCAAAGTTACGAGCAACTAAAAAATTTAACTAATGCCTAGAGCAATACTTGCAATGCATGTCTTTTACTTTCCCTCATAAGTGGGCTGATTTGTTGTTTTCGGCTAAGTTTTGGCACAACACAATGTATCACTCATAACTTAAAACAACACAATCCAGGGATTTATATTGCCATGATGCTTCTTTTTTTGATTTCCAGGTCAAGTTCGAAAGACTCAATCCATGCACAGCACAGCAATGGAAGAGTGTTACAAGGAAAATAGCTTGGTGGTTAAGCAACTAAAGGAAAATCTCAAGCAAGCGTCGCATCGATTTAAGAATTTGTTGATTAAAAAGGATTGAATAAGAATTTCAAGTTGGTGACATGGCACACCGCAATATTCAACCTTACAGGAAGACTTCCCTTATGCTTCGGCATTGTTTCACATTTTTCATGTGTTATTATAGACCTTATAGGTATTATAGAAGGTTAGCCTCGTTGACTACAAGCTTCGACTTCCACCATCGTGTACCATCTATCTAGTCTTTAATGTCTCTCTTTTAAATAAAAAAAAATGGATCTAGCATCCAACAAAGTGCAAAACCATCCCAAATTGATAGTGAAGGATAGGTGGTGACTCAGCGTCAAACAGTGGAGCATCAAAATAGACCAATGGTGCATGTGTTGGTTCAATGGGAGATATGAGTCTAGAAGAAGCCACGTGCGAAGATTACTCATTCCTCAAGAGCCAATTTCGAGATTTTAATGGAAAAGTTAATGTGATGATACATCCTGACTTCAGTCAAATCAAGCAAATTCAATCCAAAAATAGCTACATATGTGTAGAGGATGCAGTGGAACTGTAAAATGCAAATTAAATAACTAATTTTTGAAAAAAGATCAAATTGGTGCCAAATTTAGTTATTAACCATTGGTTTGGTGACAACTATCAAAATGGCAAGTGGTAGGGAAAAAAAAAAAAAAATTTCATGTGGCATCTATATGAGAAGGCCAAGCTTGTATTTTAATATAACAGTCATATGCAACAACAAATTTAGTTGTTAAATCTCAATTCTCCCTTTTCCCCCCAATCTTTTCTCTTCCTCTACCCCCCTCCCTCTTTTTCCCTTCTCCCCCAAAATTCTCATTCCCAAATTCTGCAAATTCCAATCTCAAATTAAGCCATTACAAGTAAGGATGTAAACGAACCAAATGTTCGATGAACCAATCGGGTTCAAAACAGATTATGACTTGTTTGTTTTTAATAGGGGACTTCATAGCTTATCAAGCCGAGCTCGAGTAGATTTGAGAAGCTTATCGAGTTGAATTCAAACAAGGGGTGCTTAGCTTGTTAACATCCACGAACAATTTGATAAGAACTTGATAAGAACTCCTTAAAACCTATTTAAGTGCTCGTTAACAGCAATAATGACTCAATAGGAACTCAAGTAGTTGAGATTGGTAGAGAGCTCGAATTTATAACAAGCTCTTCTCAATTATGAGAACAATTGGACTCAAAAACAAGCTATGCTTGACTCCATAAGCTTAAATCAGCTTGATTAGGCTATCAAGTCGAGTAGAGCCCAATATCAAACACACAATCTTATCAAACATAGCTCAAGCAAAGGTTTGAAAGATCTATAAGAGCTCAAGTCAAACTCAAGCTCAATAACTCTTATCAAGCTTAAGTTCGAACAAGGAGGGTTCAACTCGACTTGGCACATTTACACCCCTAATTAGAAGTCATCAACACAATTGGACCTTGCCATGATCTTGTTAATATCCGATCTATCAGATGTATATCCAGTCAATCGGATCAACTTGCACAAAGTTTCTGTTGTTATCCAATCAATCGGATACTGATTTGCCTCATTTTTATACATTTTATAGCTCATTCCTGCTACATATTCTACTTTTACATGTGTGTTTGATTGCAATCTAGGTATATTTAGGCTTAGAATGCATCAGAGCAAACAAAGGTTAAAAAGGGAGGAAATCAAGTAGAATTTAGGCATATATGAAGACTATGCTGAGAAACTCGACTATGTGTGCAAAAGAAGGACCCATCTGGTCGTGATTCGGTAACCCAAAGAGATTTTGTAAGATTTCAAGAACTAATTGACCAATCGGAACGAAGAACCGATTGATCGGCAGCTTACAATGGGACATTACCTACAATGGGATAGCCCAATGATTGTGGTACAGTGTCGATCGATCGCGCTACAGTGCTGATCGATCCCAGGATTCCGGTGGCAGATCCTAGGTCACGTCGCGGGTATAATTAGAGAAGGTGGGATGCCTCTTTTCATATCTTTTTTCTCATCTCCTCTCCTCCTCTCCATCCCGAAGCCAACACGAGATCCAAGAGCTCTCAAACGCCAAAATGCAGGTGGTTGGACTGCTGGGGAATCAAAGCAAGGGTCAACGTCGACGTAAAACGAGGGAGTCATCGTTCTTGAGTTTTTCTTCACTTTTTCTTTTAGATTTTGTGATGTGTAAAACTCCCATGGAGGAGTAGACTTGTGGTTTAGGGATGAAGGACAAGTAGCCGTCCTCGGATCCCGGATTTATATTTTCTAACAAACAATGATTTATGTTATGTTATTTTCGCATCCTTGTAGGAAATTAATTATTGTGAATGGTTTTCTATGGATGAGCTTGTAGCCATAGGAAGATTCTCGATTTATCTGCATTCCGTCTATGTGCTTGTATCCTAGACTTTAACATAACAAGTTTTCACGCATAATCAGGGTTGAGGTTGTACCCAACCCTGAACACAATCTTTTTTATAATGTAATATTGAATTAGGAGCGAGAGAGGAATTAAGTAGTGCTATTGAGATAATCTATGTTACACTTAGATTGATAAGATAGATTATGTCATAGACTAGTGTTGGTAAACTATGATTGAGCAGCTTGCTACCGCAGATGGGCAAGTAGGTTACACAAGCAATTATCTGGACAAAAATTTAAAACAACGCAATTTGCCCAGTAGGGGTAAAACCAACCCAATTCACCTAGTATGGGTAAAATCAACAGAATTCGTCCAGTAGGGGCAAAACCAACACAATTCGCCCAATACGGGTAAAATCAACACAGTTCACCTAGGTGGGGTAAAATCAACATAATCCATCCCCCCAAAGATAAAAATCAACACAATTTGCCTAGCAAGGGTGGAATCAACATAATTCGCCTAGTAGAGGTAAAACCAACACAATTCGCTTAATAAAGGTCGAATCAACATAATTAGCCCACTAGGTCCAATACAACACAATTTGCCCATTATGCTCGATACAACACAATTCGCCCACTTTCTTTAATTTATGGTACAAGTAACAAAAGGATAGAATTGAACATACCTATCCAAAAAGTCATACTTATCCACAAACACCTCTTCCTCTATAAAAAGAAGGGCTACACGCCTCCTTCACCTTCACCCCACTCTTACGATCACCTCTCCGGAGCAATAATCGTTCAAACACCTTACTCCTGTCAGACCAAGTATTTGATCTCGATTATTTCATTTATTATTTTCCTTTATTTACTATTTCATAATATTGATACTGACTTGAGCGTCGAAGGGGCCCCGTGGGTAACTCCACGGGCCCCTCTAACCATTTGTTTGATATCGCAAGTAATATTAAGTCAGGCGTGTAGCTAAAGCTTGAGTTCAGCTCGTCCTAACAAACCTCACTTCATACAGAACTCCAAAATGATGAATAAGCTCATTGACCAAATTCATCACAAACATAATGGCCCCGTGAAGGATCACAAGCTCACACTTGGCTTGGTGTTTCTTGTAACTTCAAACATTTTTAATGTCATTCGAGGTAATTTCCGGCATTATTGGGTATTTATCACATTTTGCTAATAAAAATGGGCTTATTCAAGATAATTAAGTCAAAAAAGCTTCCCACTATTCCTTTGAGCACTTTTAAGCATATTCATACATGCAAAGAGATATGTTTGAGTAAGTCAAGTACTGTGACACAATTTTTACATCTTTCTTATCTTTTCTTTGATCAAAAAACTCAGAATAAAAAATATCAAAGCTAAATATAACTCTTCGATAGCTTCGTTTCGATATATAACTCAATCCGTAACTCTTTATGGATTAAAAGTTATACTTGTTCTAAGCTACAAGGTATAACAACTACCAACGGAATTCACCCGCTTCATGCTCTCACTTTTTTTTTAATATTCTTTTTGATCCAAAGCATTGAAAATAATTATAGTTATATATAAATCTTCAAGAGCTTCATTTTGATATATAACTCAATCCGTAACTCTTAACGGATTAAAAGTTATCAATGGTTTAAGTTAGAAGGTAAGTTATGTAGCCACCACAAACAGAATTTGCGGGGTTCATCTTTTCACCTCTCCTTCATATTTTATTTAATCAAAAACTTATTATAGTTATATATAAATTTTCAAGGGCTTCATTTTGATATATAACTCAATCCGTAACTCTTAACGGATTAAAAGTTATCCTTGTTTTAAGTTACGAGGTAAGTTATGTAACCACCACAAACAGAATTCGCCTGGTTCATATTTTCACCTCCTTTTCGAATTCTCTTTGATCAAAAACTTAAAAATCATTAGAGTTATATAGAACTCTTCAAGAGCTTATTTTTGATATATAACTCAATTTGTAACTCTTCACGGATTAAAAGTTATCTTTGTTTTAAATTACAAGGTAAGTTATATAGCCACTGCTATTGGAATTCGCCCGGTTCATACTTTCACCTCCTTTTCGAATTCTCTGTGAACAAAAACTTAAAAATTATTACAGTTATATATAACTATTCAAGAGCTTCATTTCAATATATAACTCAATCCGTAACTCTTCACGGATTGAAAGTTATTGTTGTTTTAAATTACAAGGTAAGTTATGTAACCACTACTATCAAAATTCACCCGGTTTATATTTTCACCTCCTCTTCGAATTCTCTTTGATCAAAAAAATTAAAGGTCATTACAATTATATAGAACTCTTCAAGAGATTCTCTTTAATTTGCAAATCAATAATTAAATCTTCAGTGATTAAAAGTTATCCTTTGCTTTAAATTACAAGGTACATTATACAAGGACCACAATCGGAATTCGCCAAGTTCATATTTTCACCTCCTTTTCATATTTTATTTGATCCAAAACTTAAAACCTCATTATAGTTACATAGAATACTTCTTGAGCTTCATTTTGATGCTTGATTCGGTCCATAATTATTCATGGATTGAAAGTTATACTCGTTTTAAATCAAAGGGCCAAATTATATAACTATTACAAGAGGAAAATGTCCACTTCATCTTTCACCTCCTTTTTATGTTTTTTTTCTATCAAAAGCCTTATAAGTCATCATAATTATATACAACACTTCAAGAGCTTCACTTTGATAGGTAATTCAATCTGTAACTCCTTACAAATTAAAAGTTATAGCCATCTTAATTCACAAGGTCAAGTTATGTAGCCCGGCGAAATTCACCATCCAACGAATTCCCTACCCGGTGTTTTCCCTAACGCGGCATTATCCACAACCAGGCGTCATCCCTAAAACCCGGCATTATCCCCGATGCTTCACTTATCACACGAAAACCACCATCCCTAGCCGCCATCATTATTCTCACTAACGATCGTCACTTTCGTGACGCTTAGGACTCCAACCACCATCTTCTCAAATGTTACCACAGCGCGATGCTTCGTTCATCACGTGTGAAGCTTCATCTTTCACCACCACTATCAGTATTCACATTACATGTTAGCACCGACATAACACCCATATCCATCGCTGCCCTCGGTTGCATGACAACGGCCACTGGCATGGCGGACGTTGCTGGTTGTTCGCCGCCCACCGTAGTCAAACTCTTGCTCTCTTTTCTTCCAACCCTAGTTTGGGTTAATTTTCATTACAATGCTAGTTCAATCTAACCCTGGTTGAACCAATTTTTGTTACAGTATCAGTATAATTTAGCCTTGATTGATTATGAATCTCGTTCAAACTAAACCCTAACTAGGTCAAGTTTAATTCTACTTCAAGGCAACTCTAGTTAAGTCTATTTTCTATAATTCTGGTTCAACTTCATTATCATTCATGTCAAATCAAATTCTGATTGAACTAATTTTTGTTGCATCATTATTTCATTTCAATCCCAGCTGAATCACTAATTGCCGGAGTTTTAGCCTGGTCAAGTCTTGATTATGTCAATTTTTATTCAATCAACATCTAAGGGAATCAGTCTTTATCGCAATTCCGCTCTAATGGATTTTAAGCTAAATAAACCTTTTCTAAGATTTCTAGTCTAGACAGACTGTACTTCGACACACTCTTGCTATGACTTCTTGTCCAACTAAGTTATACTTCACTAGATCCTTACCATAAACCGTCAAATTAACAATTAGACATGACAATTATAAATTAAGGGTATTAAAGGAACAGAGTCATCGACCCTAACCTTAATGATTTTGAAATACAAAACGCACATTATCCAACACCCAAACATGAGTGCAGATTAAAGAGTACTTATAACAAAACGGCCAAGTTATAGGATTCATTCCGAGGACTTTGTTTGGGCACGTAAGAGACCTAATAACTCCCTTGGAGTTCACAAGGCATGTCTGTTGCCTCTCACCATCCATTACTAATCTAATTATTCCATGAATTTCTTATTGGCATATTCTATATGCTGTTATTACACAAGCGACTCATCATGTGCCAAGGTAGTAATTATTCACCTACAAAGCACTAGCAAGGGTTATTTAGTCAAAAAGACGGAGTTCCACCATACTTAACTTACTTCATAAGCTACGCGATATCACTATCTCTCGAAATCGAATGTGGTCATATGCTAAGTACCTTTTGGGAGATACTGTTTAGTCCAGCTAAATCGAGTAAGATCAAAAGTGAAAAATGCATCCGAGTCAAAAGTCAGTTCATTAGTGGTGGAAGCTGGAAGACCTTACCTTCATTCGTGATTCCTTATCCTGATGTACAAATCATTTTATGACTAGTGGACTTCGTTCCTATTCACAGTCCGAACTTCATTTCAACGGTGGTACAAATCATTTTAGGACTAGGGGACTTCGTCCATGTTCACAGTCCGAACTTCATTTTAGTACAAATCATTTTAGGACTGGGGGACTTCGTCCTTATTCACAGTCCGAACTTTACTTCAATGATAGTACAAATGATTTTAGGATTGGGGGACTTTGTCCCTCTTCACAGTCCGAACTTCATTTCAACGGTGGTGCAAATCATTTTAGGACTAGGGGGACTTCGTCCCTATTCACAATCCGAACTTCATTTCAACTGTGGTACAAATCATTTTAGGATTAGGAGACTTCGTCTCTATTCACAGTCCGAACATAATTTCAACAATAGTACAAATCATTTTAAGACTTGGAGACTTCGCCTCGGTCATTCGCTTATCTTAGTGACAAATCACTTTCATACTAGGAGACTTCACCTCATCCATTTCCTTATCTTAAGTGATACTAATCATTTTAGGATTGGGAGACTTCGTCTTGATTCATAATTTTGGCTTTTTCACCTTGATGGCACAAATCATTTTTCATGACTATGGGACTTCACCCCTAGGTCACAGGCTAGGCTTTACCTCCATCACAAAGGATAAATCACTCCAAAATCAAGAAGCTGCACAATTAGCAATGGTTGTAAGTACATTTTTTTGTACGATGCAAAGCAGGTAAATACAATTACAAGTCAATAATTTCCCTTCCCTAAGATGCAATCCCTCTCAAAGCTAGTGAACTTCATCCTCAATCATGCTACGTTATGCAACATTATGTCATATCTAGAAGACTTCGGTACTCGTCATAAATTAAATTAAAATTGTCAAACTTGGTTGCCTATAGCAACTTGACGAAATGTTTCCAGTAAGAGAATCCAAAATGAGCCACGTTTCTTATTACGCCTGAGCAACTCACACTCCAGCCAACCTTCTGCTAAGCTATCTAATACCACAACTGGTCAACAACTTAATAAGGGCAATGTAGGTATTATCTTTATCTTCTTAGCCACCTTTATAATCTCATACATACAGTGGTGGCACTTAATCGATAATTCCAAACCACGCTATACAAAATAATGGCATAGCTATAAGGCTTCATTACCCATAAGGAATAGAACTACGATTACAAAACTTAGAGGCTCGTTGCAGCCCGATAAACTATTTCTAATAGGAAGGTCCAGCACAGACTGCACCTATTACCATGCCTGAGCAACCCGCACCTTAATTAACTCTCTATTAGTTAGGCACTACTACTAGCCAATAACTTAAGAAAAACAATAAAAGAGGTCGCTTTTATCTGCCTATTCAATTTAGCAATAGGTGCTGTTTAGCAATAAGTGACCTGCTAGGAATAAGATGAACCAGTTCAATATCCGTAACGTCCTACTTCAAGATGGTCTTGGACTTTCTTACAATCCACTTTAAACTCCTGTAGTAGCCTATTCAATTTAGCAATAGGTGTTGTTTAGCAAGAAGTGTTATGATAAGAAGATATTGAGTGTTGTTCGCTACTAAGCCGCTTATTAGACATAAGTGCATCAAAAATTAGCAATAGTCTATATGATAAATCACATCCTTCGGATAATATTCGAGTGCAAAGTGCATTATATGAATACTACTAATCACTATTTGTGCGATTGTCTATCTGCAGCCACTAAATAGGAGGCCTATCAAGCTCATCAGTTCATAGATGAATGCCAAAGATAAACCAATGCTAGTCAAAGACATCCTTTGAGAATGATACACCATATGCTTGATTTTCTTCTTGCTTGGCACATAACAGGCCTCAAGGTCTATTAATTCTAGCAACCAGTCTTTACTTTGATATATACCTTCGATATGCTTATCATCAGATAAGAATACTACCAAGTGTGGTCTTACTATCTTGATTATGCTTGCTACCTTGACTGTATCTAGGTACTCTGTACATGACACTTAATATTTACCAAGTGCACACTCATCACCACGTTTTTCCCTTGTGCGATCACCCACAACAGGTGCAACATTCATCTCTATGGTCCACCTTAGTGCAATCACCTGCAACGGGTGCAACATTCATCACCATGGTCTGCCCTGGTGCAGTGACCCACAATGGTTGCGACATTCATCACCATGGTCCACCCTTGTGCAATCACTCGCACGGGTGCAACATTCATCATCATGGTCCGCCCTAGTGCAATCACCCACAACGGGTGCAACATTCCTCATTGTGGTCCACCCTGTGCCCTTGTGCAATCACCCTTATTGAGTGCAACATTTCTCACCATGGTTCGCCCTGGTACAATCACCCGTAATAAGTGCAACACTCCTTAGGGACATACTCATCATAGTATATTACATGTTGTTTACTTGCACAGTAAATTAATAATGCAATATATTTGGCACTTTAATCCTGTCCAAACGGGCTACACCTAGCACCAGTATACCGACCAAGTATATGAATCCAACCATCTCTGGCTCTAGCCAAGAGTGTTTTTGCTTATAAAAGTAACATGAATTTGATGCATCACACTCATTGCTTTATGAATGTTACTAACTGAATGCGAATATACCAAGGGCTAATCATGATAGTAATATCCTTACATGTCTATCACATAAAGCTTGAATTGCCAAGAATGCTTACTGATACATAGGAGCAGAATGCTTAAATACTCTAAGTTTCAAAAGACCTCAGAGGTCCAAACTCTTCTAAAAATTCTTACACAAATAAGAGCTGGGACATTCAAACAAACCAAAGATAAAACGCTCTATCAAGATCCACGATTGGGCGAAATGCCCTATTAAAGTTCATGATGGGTCATGTGCCCGGTTATAAGTCGTAATGGCTTAAACATCATATTAAGTGCCAAATACCTCGTTACACATCTTATTTCGATCATACGCTCTACTGATTTCAAGTAAAAATCAAAAAATACACATGAATGACCATTATGAAAGGCCCAAACAGAACATTGAATACCACCATCACTCAAGAAAATAATGTAAAGTAACAAGCTGAGAGAAAGATAGGTTTATTACTTCGTGTCCAAACTTGGAATGACTGGTCACAAAGTAGGGGGCTAATATGTTGGTAAACTATAATTGAGTAACTTACTACTGTAGACGAGCAAGTAGGTTACACGAGCAATTATCTGGACAAAAATTTAAAAGAACGCAATTGACCCAGTAGGGGTAAAACCAACGTAATTCGCCTAGTGCGGGTAATGTTAAGAACAGTGTCCAGAAATCCAGATTTATTCTGGATATATAATTTTAATTAATAAATAAAATTGAAGTTTCATTCGTATCCTAGTTAAATTTGTGTATGTGAGCATTTATACTGTATGTAATTTTCTTTTAGGAGACATCCATGAGATGGGTATAGTTCTCGGACTACAATTTACATGTTTGTTCTAAGTGGTTTATGAGACTAAGCCACAGATGGACTTGGAACAAATGGTATGGATTGTTGACTCATTGTCGAAGACAAGTTTGGACCACTTGTATGTTAAGACTATAACGTGACACTTTAGATGACTTGTCTTGGTCATATGGATGGAGATCCAAAAGTGTTAGGTTAGTGTGTTTAATAAGATTGACACATTGAGTTGGACCATATGGGTTACTTATTTCTATACTACTATCAAAAATGAGTGATTCACGTTGTACTGTTTGAACGACGACTCTAAATCCTGAGGGTATTCTGGACTTGTGCATGGAACGTTAGTTACTTTGGTGTACTATAAGTAAGGTCTAAACGAATGACTGAAATCCCACGTATACTGGGTAGCGGCGTGAAGTGTGACAAGGATCAGGTATTCAATAGATAATCTACAGTCTCTTATGAGATACAGATGTCCCCTTAGTTGATTCACAAATATTTGAATAGTTCGGAAACTTTGGCCAAAGTATTCTAAGTGTTTGACATTTGGAATTTATATTGAGAATATGTTCAAGTATAAATGAATTATTCAGTTAAGGGCGAGTTGGTAACTAATGGAGAAACTGTGACAAGGAGAATGGTAGTGGTTATATTTATCCTTTGTCATGGACATCTAGTAGAGGGGGTGTTGTCATCATTACAGTCTATTAGGGAGATGACGAATAAATAATTTAAGTCTGGAGTGCAGTGAGATTTATTTAGTGGAATTAAGTCTCATTAAATGGTAATTAAATTATTTTATGAGATAATTAATTTAACTCATTTGGAGCTAGATTTAAATTATCCCTAAGGTCCCTGCGCAAGCCTCTGTATTTATTGCCATTGAAAAAATATTAAAGAATTCATGAGATGAATTATTTATCCATAAGATGGGTAAATTAATTTTGCCAAACATTATTTATGAGATGAATAAAAGTTAAAAATTATTAAATAAAATAATTCTGAAAATTAAGATTCATAAGATAAATTTTTACATATGGGAAACAAAGCAAAAAAAAAAAAAATCACGAAAAGAACTGCACAGGTCCCGTGATCCGTGTCTTCACGGATGGACCAACCAGAATGTGACACGTGTCACGCGCTGGAGGCCCAGGGGGCAAATCCGCCTGCGCTTGTGTCAGCCAATCAGGACGCGACACGTGGCACGCGGGTGACAAGCTCTCGCAGACGGTTTATACTATTTCAAAACGCGGCGTTTTGAGCTGTATTTTAAATAAAACGATGCGTTTTGATTTAACTAGAATTCATTTTATGAATCCCACATCGAATTTTTGTTATTTTTTCCCTCCGGTACACTCCTATAAATAGAGGTACTTATTCCAAGGGTTTAGCATTCAATCAAAACAAATATTTTTAGGTTTCTGAAATTGTTTCAAAGATCTAATTAGAGAGAAATTTTTATTAAAATTTTTTTTTCCTCAGTTTAATATTTTTTGGAGCCCACTCTCCGGGCAGTTTGAGGTCATTGCGTAAAAGGTCTCGGGGTCTCGATTTTGATGAATATTATTGTCTTTATGGTTTTTCTTTTATTGGAGCAATTTCCGGTATGTCTTTTCTTTCCTTCTTCTTTTAGATCCCGCTTTTCTATTTATTTACAGTATTTGTTATTATACCTGTTTAAGTTTATGTATTGTTATGAATGTATTAGAGTAAAAGGCTGTAGATCTAAATTAAGAATTTAGATCTATTGATTTAAATTATGAATTTAAGTCAGTAGATTAAAAATTAAGAACTTTAAATCGACCCTAGGTTTAGAGTTATGAATTCTAAACCTGTTCCGCTGCGTAAACCTTAGGGAGAATTTTTGAAAATCATCCCAACAACTGGTATTAGGGCAAAGGGTTTATAGAGATAAACTTATTCCCGAGAACTCTCGCACGTGAGGTGTCATGAAGCGTGACTCTCCTACCGGGAGCTTAGGTAGAGAGAAGAGTCTCCTACCCTAAGTACTATAATAGGTGCCTGTTGCTGTGACCATAGTTCAGAACTGTGAACCCAATAGTCGGCATCAGGGTTTATTTTTTCAACAAAATTCATATCTTTTCCCAACAGGTAAAAACCAACGCAATTCGCCTAGTACGGGTAAAACCAACACAATTCGCCCAGTTGGGGTAAAATCAACATAATTGGCCCTGTAGAGCCAAAAACCGGTGCAATTCGCCGAGTACAGGTAAAATTAACGCAATTCGCCCAGGATGGATAAAATCAACACAAGTAGGTTACACGAGCAATTATTTGGACAAAAATTTAAAAGAACGCAATTGACCCAGTAGGGGTAAAACCAACGTAAATCGCCCAGTGTGGGTAAAATCCAACACAATTCGCCTAGTACGGGTAAACCAACACAATTCGCCCAGTAGGGGTAAAATCAACATAATTTGCCCCGTAGAGCTAAAAACCAGTGCAATTCGCCCAGTACGGGTAAAATCGGCACAATTCGTCCGGCATGGGTAAAATCAACACAAGTAGGAGTAAAATTAAAATAATTCGCCCCATAGAGGAAAAAACTAACACAATTCGCCCGGTACGGGTAAAATCAACGCATGCCTAGTATGGGTAAAATCAACACAATTCACCCAGTAGAGGTAAAATCCACATAGTTAGTCTCGTAGAGGTAAAAACCAGCACAATTCGCTCAGTACGAGTAAAATCAACGCAATTCGCCCAGTACAGGTAGAATCAACACAATTTGCCCAGTGCGGGTAAAATCAACACAATTCGCCCAGCACAGGTAAAATTAACCTAATTCGCCCGTAGAGGTAAAACCAGCATAATTCGCCCATTATGCTCGATACAACACAATTCGCCCACTTTCTTTAATTTATGGCACAACTAACTAGAGGATAGAATTGAACATACTTATCCAAAAAGTCATACTCATCCACAAACACCCCTCCTTACACGCCTCCTTCACCTTCACCTTACTCTTACGATTACCTCTCCAAAGCAATAATCGTTCAAACGCCTCACTCTTCTTAGGCTAAGTATTTTATCTCTATTATTTTATTTATTACTTGCCCTTATTTACTATTTCATAATATTGATACTAACTTGAACGTCAAAGGGGCCCTAACCGTTTGTTTGTTCTCACAGGGAATATCAAGTCAAGCGTGTAGCTAGAGCTTAAGTTCAGCTCATCCTAATGAACCCCAGCTCATACAGAACTCCAAAATGATGAATAAGCTCACTAATTCATTACAAACAACTAGTTCATTACCCTAAGGCTCAATTTAAGTGTTAACCCAGGCTGAGTACTTGCAACCTAATCCCTCTAAATCATTGTCATAATAAAGTATGATGATAGGATTAGAGTTAAGCTATCCTGAATTCATTCTCTAAACTACCCATAATTGATTTGACAACTTCAATTTATCTTTAGTTCTACTAATTTTGTTAACAAATCACCCAACCAACAAAAACCCATAACTGAATCCAACTTTATTCCAATTCCCCGTGGATACGACCCTCTTATACCAGATTTAGATACGACGAACTCATACACTTGCAAGCAGACGGTTTTAGAACACTTCAAAATCACATCAGATACCTACCTATCAATCAGATGGCAGGATCATGATAGAACCAAAACCCCATCATTACCCTTTGCTAAATGCAATCTCCTAACTTGAAAAATTCTATGCAAAAATGGCCTTCGGATCATAATCAACAATTAAACCCTAACAGTTAGAGGCAGCAATCGTATCATTTGGGTTGGGTTCGGGTGTACCCGTGCAGGTTTGTGTGACTTCGAGTATACAATAAACTCAGGTTGGGTCGAGCTCAGGTAGACCCATTCAGGCTCACGTCACTTTCAAGTTTTAACTATAATTGGGTCGGGTTGGGTATTGGTCAAGTTATTTCGGGTACGGGTCACTCTAATTTCGAATTGTCTTGGGTTCAACTCAATCTTGGGACGGGTTATATGGGTTTCGGGGCATCAACCATTCACAAAAGTTTCAATCATACTCTAAATAATTTATATTTTTACAATCATATTTATAGTATTATCAACACCAAAGAAGGCACCAACACGCCATCACTAGATCCCATTAGAACTCCGAAGTTAAGCGTGCTTGAGCGAGAGCAGTACCAAGATGGGTGACGTCCTGGGAAGTCCTCACCCTCAGGTTGGGGGCACTAGGAAACAATCTCTCTTCAGGTTAACACCCTGAAGGGGGAAGGCTGCGTACATCCACCCCCCCCCCCCCCCCGGGAACCCTGCGTAGGCGGGAGCCCTTAAAGCACTCGGTATGTTCCTATCTATAGTATTATCAATATCGGTGCTTAATGGTCTTCTATGAAGTTCAATTGTACTCATTACAAGTAACAAATCACTTTGAATTTAGAGACTTTGGGTTAATTCAGGTTTCAGATCGGGTTGGGTTTGTGTTTAGGCCATTTTGGGTTAGGTTGGTTCAGGTCAACAGTGGGTCAGGTAGGGTCAAATGGAGCATTAGGTTTATTTTTGGGTCATGCAAAGAACAAGTCAGATTAGTTGTAGGTCGGGTCATTTAAACTTCATGTTCAATTATTTACGAAAAATTTTCGATTCGGGTGGAGTCAGTCTACGAGTTTTTCAGGTTGATGTTTCGAGTTGGGCTGGATTTGCCATCTCTAATAATAGTACCTCTGAAGCCCCACCCTTCTTCCACTTCCCCAAAAACACATAATTTTTGTTCGTATAGATTTGTAATCAGTATTTTTATATTTTAATATTTATACTTTTTCATACTCATGTATTAAATTTCTATATTGTATTCATATATTGTACTTTATCTTATTATATCAATAGCCATCTGTATCTTGTGAGGGTACATTTTCTATCGACATGATATCAGAGCCTCAGTCACGAGTTTGAATTCCAATAGTCCTCATTTTATATATTGACATAATTTAAACCTAAGACATGCTGTAAGTTTGTGCAATATCCACCTTTCAAGCTCAATGAGCAATTGCATGAAGGAGCATCTTACACTATAAAATTATTCTTGGGCCTTCATCCACCACTTTAAGATCCTTGTAATGCTAAATGTATATGGTTTAATCAGAACAATCAGACAGTAACTGCGATGTGAGGCTCGATCCCTGAAGCCAACTCCGCCGGTGATGATCCGCAACCTTGAAGGTTCATCTCAGGTTTTACATTCGCGTGTGTGTGTGTGTGTGAGTGTGTGATTTTCTAATTTATTAGGGTTAGCTGTGTTTCTACTTGGATCTTTCTCCTTTTGAGGATTGGGTCAGGATGAGGTTGAATGGGCTGGGCTTCATGGTTGGCTTGGGTCATGCTCGTCGCGCACTGGAAGATCCTTTAAAACTAATTACGAAAAGAAAAAACAAAATAAAATAAAATAATGAGTTTGGGTGTGAAACTGGACTCTCGGATTTTTGTTTTTTGTTACGTTATCTACCTCCTTGCTTGTGGATTATTTTTTGGGTTTATTTATGGCGATATGATTACATATTATTGTCAAAAAATGACGAGAGAATCACATTTTAAACACATAATTATTTTGAAATTACTTCGTATGATGGTTGGTAAAATTTTTAAAAAAATAGAACACAATCATCTTTTTGCTATTAAGGAATCTAGTTACCCAATAAACCCGACCCATGCACCGACCCATACTCCATAGTGTTGGAGAATATGAATAAAAATTATACCTCAATAGCGTGGAAATGAAGAGTTACCGATGAAGCAGAGCTGAGCGAGGCACGGATCATGCTTTCTTTAAGACGGTTTCCACTCTCCTACGGATAACCCCGATGCAGTAGGTAACAGCGCGCCATCCCCAGGATACAACGCTCAGCTATCGCCAACGCTCTTAGACCCCGCACTGGTCTAAGAGGCCAAAACTACCAAACACTCTTAACTCAAAAATAAAAGAAGGGAATTATAGGCAAGTAGAAGAAGATGAAAGCTTGTTATTGTGTGTATCTAAAATATCACATTTTAATCCCTATTTATAGGGTAAAACAAGATCAAAATACTAACAACAAAATCAATTTTCATCCGTTGGAAAATAATGGGCCAAAGTGCCGTTGCCCATTAAAGGGCCACTGTTGCCCGTTGACATTGATGGGCTAATAATAACCCATGCGTGACAGTGCCGTTGGCACTCTTACTCCTTCTTTATTTTTTTTTTTTTTTTGCCTTTTTTCCTTTTTTCCTTTTCCCTTATTATTATTATTATTATTATTATTATTGATGAAAGGAAAAGCAAATAGAAATTTTTATTAAAAACCAACAATTCCCCACCTTTTAATAAAAATTTGAGTTAAGTAGAACTTTCATATATCATAAGGGTGGCCTTGCCTTGAAACCCTTACTAATGTTTCAACAATTCTCGTACTAGAGTTAAAGTGGACTTAGCCTTGAAACTTTAGCTTCTTGAAGGCACGTAGAACGTATCACACATACGAAAGCTCAAAGTGTACATCAGTTTTGGAAGTTTGCACATTACGGCCCTGTGCATTCCTGGATTTCATGAGCGCTCTAGAGAACTTGCTTGGGTTCTCATAAGAGGCGGCCTTTACCTCTACACTCATATAGGTGAGTCTTTCAAGGATGTGCTCATGGCCACACATCCCACCCGTATGGGCTACATACTACATAAAGAGTTGTATTAGCTCAACCTCAATTACGACCACAAGTAAGCATGCTCGACACCATAGGGATGGGCTATCAATTAATATCAAATAAGGCATGCTACCCCCGTTACTCTATGATTCGTTTGTCCCTTTTCAGGGTATCCTCATGAGCAACTTGTTCTTCTTTGGGCTTCAGCCCCATCCCTCTTGATGTCATCCAGATCTTATCTCTAGCTAGAGCTTTTGTTAACAGGTCAGCAATATTATCGTGTGACCTCACATGAACAATATTCACGGTGCCATTAGTAAGATGTTCTCTTACTATACTATGTTTTCTTCTCACAGACTTGGATTTTCCATTATAGTATTTATTATGTACACGTCTAATCGCCGCAGTGCTATCACAATGTAACAATATAGATAGCGCTGGTTTCTCCCACATAGGGATATCATACAATAAGTTTCTCAACTAGTTTGCCTCATCACAGGCTATAGATAGAGCAATAAGCTCTGCCTCCATTGTCGATTTTGCTATAATTGTTTGCTTCTTTGATTTCCAACATATTGCACCACCACCTAAGGTGAACACATACCCACTAGTAGATACAGCGTCTCCAGTGTGAGAATTCTAATCTGCATTACAAAAACCTTCAACTACAGCTGGAAATCTGTTATAACATAAAGTATAATTCGCAGTCCTTTTTAGATATCTCATTAGACGATTAATAGCAATCCAATGAAGGAAAGATGGTTTATGTGTGAACCTACTCAAAACACCAATTGCATAAGCAATATCAGGACGTGATGTATCAGCAGCATATCTGAGACTACCAATAATTTTAGCATATTCACTTTGATTAATAACATCCTCATTCTTTTCAGTGGGAACCAAGTTTACATTTGGATCTAACGGTGTGCTAGCAGGCTTACAATCATAATATTTAAATTTTCTCAGGATCTTTTCTACATAATGTGATTGATCAAGTAAAATGTCATTGCTAAATCTATTTAATTTCATACCAAGGATAACATTAGCCACACCCATATCTTTCATGTCAAAATTCTTTTTGAGCATAGTCTTTGTAGAATTTATGACATCTAGATTAGTGCCGAAAATTAGTAAGTCATCCACATATAAGCTGATCATCACATGAGAGATGCCAACAGACTTATAATATATACATTTGTCACTCTCATTTATTTTAAACCCATTATCTACAAGACAAGCATCGAACTTTTCATGCCATTGTTTAGGGGCTTGTTGAAGCCCATATAGAGACTTTGTTAATTTACACACTTTATGTTCACTACCCGGTTCTACAAATCCTTCAGGTTGGTCCATGTAAATTTCTTCAACTAAGTCTCCATGTAAGAATGCCGTTTTTACATCCATTTGATGTATTTCTAAATTGTGTACAACGGCTATGGCAACTAGCACCCGAATAGAAGAGACTTTAGCTACGGGTGAGTATGTATCAAAGAACTCAATATCCTCCTTCTGTGTAAAGCCTTTTGCTACTAACCTAGCTTTAAACTTATCCATAGAACCATCAGGCTTACGTTTTCTTCTAAGAAACCACTTACACCCTATAGTTCCGCAACCTTCGGGTAGATCTACTAACTTCCATGTTTTATTAGCACGTCAAGAGTCCATTTCATCATTAATCACTTCTCTCCAAAATTCACAATCAGGTGAGGTGAGAGCTTCTTGTATGGACTTAGGTTCATCTTCGACTAAACATATTACATCTTCAAAAACAAGAGGGTGTTCTTGTATATTATAAATTAAATAATCGGGGCCAAAATCCTTTTGAATCCTTGATCTCTTACTTCTTCTAGGTTCTACGGTTGAAGAATCTATTGGGAGCGTATTGTCAGGTTCAACCTCCGAGGAATTTTCAATATGCCCATCAATTTTTGTTTTAAACGGAAACTTGTCTTCATGAAATATAGCATACATTGTCTCTATAACTATATTATCCTCTAGGTTCAAAAATCTGTATGCTTTACTATGAAAGGCATATCCTATAAAGACACACCTAATAGCTCTTTCTCCTAATTTGGGAATTTTGGGGTCTGTTTTTCTAGCAAAGGCTAAACAACCCCAAACCTTTAAGTAATTCAAGTTAGGTCGTCTCCCTCTCTATAATTCATAAGGTGTTTGGAGTATTTTTTTTCGAGGTACTCTGTTAAAAACATAATTGGCAATGAGTATAGCCTCCCCCCATAAATTCTGAGGTGCACTAGCGCTGACCATCATAGCATTAGTATAGCCAATTAGTGTCCTATTTTTATGTTTAGCCAACCCAATTTGAGGGAGGAGAGTAACCGGGAGTAACTTCATGCACTATCCCTTCAGAACGAATAAAGTCCATTAACTCTAAGGTCTCATATTCCCTACCTCTGTCAGTTCTACAACTTTTAATCTTTTTATTAAAACGATTCTCTACTTCTCTCACAAAAATTTTCAATTTTTCGAATGCTTCACTTTTATTTTTAATTAAGTAGACATAGGTGTACTTAGAAAAATCATCGATAAATATTATAAAATATCTTTTACCACCACGAGTTAAAATTCCTTCAAATTCACATATATCAGAATGAATGAGTTCTAATAATTCGGTACTCCTATGAACCGACTTGTGAGGGCTTTTACTAATATTGATCAGACTACAATTTTTGCATTTTTCAAATTTATTACTAAGTTTAGGAATTAAACCAAGAAAGCACAGAGTTCATATACTTACTATTAACATGACAAAGACGTGCATGCCAAACGTTCGCACAAAAAATAATATAAATGGAAACTGAGTTATCTTTATTCATTTCAATGTTTAACTTGAACATACCATCACATGCAAACCCTTTCCCAACAAAGACATTATTTTTGGTAATTACATATTGGTCAGATTCAATAGTTTGCTTAAAAATCGCTTTATTTAGTAAATATCCAGACATTAGATTTTTGCGGACTTCAGGAGTATGTAACACATCCTTAAGGGTCAAAACACGGCCAGAAGTAAATTTAATTTCAATTTCACCAATACCTAAAACTTTAGTCATGTGAGAATCACCAAGTAACACTTTTTCCTCAACCTCTACCATTTGAAAACGGAAAAATTTGCTACAAGCATACTTTTTCACCCCGGCTTGTTCAATATCATATTTTTCTTGCAGCGCCGTCCAAATTTCATTTGCACTTTCATAGTTAAGAGAGTAATAATCATAAATATCATCGGAAAGGCAATTGAGAATATAATTTTTGCAATCTTCTTCATTATATTGCCATTTTTCGACCAAGGTAGCATGTTTCTTTTTTTCCTCATCACTCATTTTAGTGACATCTTTCTCATTAGGGTTCTCGTTATTGAGAATCTATACTACCTTCATGAGTTTTAAATAAAATAAGACATTTTTTGCCCAACGTTTCAAATGCTCACCGGAAAAACGGAAAGACTTGTTAAGATCATTGGAAATGGGTGTAGCAGAGGTAGTATTGGCTATAGTGGAATCCATGAAATAGTCTTAAAATTGTTGGAGAATATAAATAAAAATTATACCTCAATAGCGTGGAAATGAAGAGTTACCGATGAAGTAGAGCTGAGCGAGGCACGGATCACGCTTTCTTTAAGACTATTTCCACGCTCCTACGGATAAGCCCGATGCAGTAGGTAACAACGCGCCGTCCCCAGGATACAACGCCCAGCTATCGCCAACGCTCTTAGACCCTGCACTGATCTAAGAGGCCAAAACTACCAAACACTCTTGACTCAAAAACAAAAGAAGGGAATTATAGGCAAGTAGAAGAAGATGAAAGCTTGTTATTGTGTGTATCTAAAATATCACATTTTAATCCCTATTTATAGGGTAAAACAAGATCAAAATACTAACAACAAAATCAATTTTCATCCGTTGGAAAATAATGGGCCAAAGTGCCGTTGCCCATTAAAGGGCCACTGTTGCCCGTTGACATTGATGGGCTGATAACCCATGCGTTACAGTGCCGTTGGCACTCTTACTCCTTCTTTATTTTTTTTTATTTTTTTTCCTTTTTTCCTTTTTTTCCTTTTCCCTTATTATTATTATTATTATTAAAAGGAAAAGCAAATAGAAATTTTTATTAAAAACCAACACATAGGAGCCGGGTAAGTGAAAGATTCTTCAGGGAATAGTTCATGGGAGTAATTAAACTCTTAAACTTTTTGATCGAAAGCAATATTTTGTCCCTCACCGGCCATCTACCACTAAAGTAAGGCCCTGATGGGTCACAATCATTTGTCTTGACACTAACTATTGTATTTTGCAAATTCAATGCAAAATAATAAAATTATAGCACATGATAATTACTTAAAATGATCTAAAACAAAAATGTTACATAATTATCTTGTAAAAGACCCTTTTTCCTTTAAGAAGAATTGAGTTATGCCCACTACATCTATCAAAATGTCGAAGTGACGATCAATTGAAATAGGTACTATAATTGTCATTGCTACTTGATTGCGAAAGCTGCTAACAATTTCCCTCCTTAATTACTTGTCTTATATCCATTTGGGAAGAGTTTTTCTCGCTACTTATCAAAAAAAAATTCATAAATGGAAAATGTATTTCAAGGGTTTAATTTGGATGAACACAAGGCCCACCATGAAGGTTTAAAGAAAACTCCTTATAAGTAATAATTTTATGTTTTACTTGCAAACTGTTTATTCTGTTTGTTTTGATAGACGACATTTTCGTTTTAAGTTTATCGTCTTTTTGTATAATTCATAGCAACAACTATAAATAGGAAAAATGCTATCAATGAAAAAAATTGATATCTCCTCAATGAAAGGAGAAAATATTTTCCTTCATGGAAAGGAAAAATATTTTCCTTTGTAATATTATATTATATCATATCATTCACTTCAACATTAATTTGGCAAAGCTTAAACCTCAGAGAAATTCATGTCATAGAATTATTTTCTCTAGCTAGAAATCAATTTTTTTTAAGAAAATAAATTTTTAACTGAAATATTTGGAAGAAAAATTTTCTGTAAGTAAAATATTTTTTATTGAACCAAATGGTGCCTTAATTGTTGAATCCTTTCAGAATTTAGTTGGCTACTTTTTTTCAATCAAAGCTCTATTCAATTTCAAAATCACTATTAAAACTTTTTATTAAAATGTCCAACAAAACTCGATATAGGTCTTCATCATATATATCTTTACTATATGGGCCTGAGTAGGGCTTAGCATGGGTCGGGTACTCTATGCAAAAGCCACTTCGGGTCAGGTACCCAAAACACTAAAATCACCAAAATCTTTAACCATTATGTGATCTAAAAAGTCAGGTACACAAATCTATTGGGTACCCTAAAAGATTGGGTCGGATCACATCGGGTCGGGTACTAACCCATTTAATTAAAATTTCTTATAAGATATAAACAACTATCATTAATATACCATTAAGTCAGTTATGAATACACTATAAAACTATTATAATTCTATTCCACTTGAGCTCATAATTTAAAATTAAAAAAGATAATGCACATAATTTTCATACTTTGATAGGCACAAAACCATAAATTATCTTAAAATTATCATGACATATAAACTAAAGCATCACAAAGATGTGAAAGCTCAAAACCTGCATACAGAAAGATAGAGCATAACAAAAAAAAAAATTATTCTACTAATCTACTGTTACTGATTCATTCAAAAACTAAGAAAAAAGCCTTTTTTTGTGATAGATGGCTGGAAAATTAGAAATTTTTTTTACATAAAATTAGGGTATGCTTTTGCAAAAAAAAGAAAGGAAACAAAAAACACAGTCTCAAAAATATTTGCTGAGATTTAGAACTATAGACCTACAACCTTAATAATTGCTAAACATAACATAATCAAGTATTCCAAATACAATATAGATATTTATTTAAGACTATATAATCAATATCGGGTTGGATTAGATACCTGAAAATTTTCCAAAATGATACTCGTATCCGAAACCGATACCCACACTTCAACCGATATCCAAAATGATACTCTAATTGGATATTTTTGGGTAGGTTACCCTAATGTTTCAGATTGGGGTCGGTTCAGATTTTTGGATTTTTGGATATTCAACTACTTTTACTCACCCCTAAGCGTGAGTCCCATTCCTAGTGTTGTTTCTAGCACTATCTTTCTATAAAGGCATTTTGTGATAGGATTAGTTAGATTCCTCTGAAATTTTACAAACTTGAGCGGTATTAGCCTATTTTCTATCCATATCTTTACTATACTATGTTTAAAACTTATATGTCTTCTCTTTGCCCTGTTCTGTGGTTGCTTATGAGTCACAGCGAAGATGCAATGATAAAACCAATTTCTTATACAATAGAAGCTTTACAAGAAAGTCCTTAAGCCACTCAACCCCTAGTGTTAGAGAAAATGCTGCAATTTTTTGTTTGCTTTATATGGAGAGGGGACCAAGTATTTTTGAGTGGCGACTAAGTATTTTGAGTGGAGTGGGGAGCAAGAATCGGGTTTTTTGAGTGGAGTGGAGTGCAAGAAACGACTCCTATATTTTCCTAAAAATTTAATGGTCCTGTGCTTATAATGAACACACCAATTTTCTTCACTCCCTTCTCTTCAAATTCTAACTTGTTTTATACAATTACTGAGCAAGTTAGGGCAAACTCCAACTCATCTTCCCGGAGTATACTACTAAGGTGGGTGTCGTGTTAACCCTGGGGACGGAGTGCCGTTCATTCCATTGTACCTCTGTGGGGATATAAATGACTTAAGGCAATGGATCCTCCATGGTGTGACAATTTCTTCGGTCAATTGTTTTCCTTATATTATTTTGTTTAAAGTCGATTTTCACTAGTTTTGTAATCTTTGAGAACAAGTTGATTGCAATAAGAGTTATATTTTGACTACTTAAGATTCACTAAGGTGTATCTCTTAAGCACAAAAGATGAGGCTGAGGACATGTTCCTCAAATATAAAGCTGAGGTTGAAAATCAACTAGATCGTATGATCAAGAGGATTAAGTCTGATAGAGGAGGTGAGTATGGTTCCACATTCCTTAAGAAATATTGTAGGGAACTTGGAATAATTCATGAACTATCAGCCCCTTATACATCCCAACAAAATGGTATAGCTGAAAGGAAACATAGAACCCTTAAAGACATGATGAAAACCTGTAAATTAGCTCGGGCCTACCCTCGAGCTTGTGGGGGAAGCCTTGCATGTCACATACTTAATGGGATTTCACATAAAAAGTTAAATAAGACCCCTTATGAATTATGGAAGGGTAATGCACCTAACCTAAAATACCTCAAAGTGTGGGAGTTTTTAGTTAATGTGGGGATTCCTAAGTTTAAAAGAAGTAAAATAGGTCCTAAAATTGTAGATACTATTTTTATTAGTTAAGCTATGAACGCTACATATAGATTCATACTTTTAAATGACTCGAGCCCCAGACTTAGTAAAATAATGGAATCTCGAGATACTGAATTCTTTGAGCCTAAATTTCCTATGAAAGAATCTATGCATGCTTCGTTACCTAGCTCTGTGCCTATTGCATCTGCATCATCCTCTAGTCGCACTCCCACTAAACTCAAAGTTCAGGAACTTGGAAGAAGTAAGAGGGCTCGAACTGAGACTAGCTTTGGACCTGATTTCATGACTGCTTTCTTGTCTGAACATCATGACTTTGATGAACTTGCTGTGAGTGCATTCATGCTAGAGGAAGATCCTAAAACTTATGATGAGGCCATGACAACCATAGAGGCTCCTTTTAGACTCTATAACGGGCAATAACACTTGGGTGTTAGTGGACCTTTCTAGAGGATGTAAACCAATGGGGTGTAAATGGGTGTTTAGAAAGAAATTGAGAACTGATGGGTCCACAGAAAAATTTAAGGCCAGGCTAATAGCTAAAGGATACACCCAGAAACAAGGAATAGATTTATTTGACACTTACTCACTCGTAACTAAGATTACCACTATAAGAACTCTGATAACTCTAATGTCCATACATAACTGTGTAGTATATCAAATGGAGGTAAGAACTATGCTTTTGAATGGTGACCTTGAGGAAGAAATTATACGGAAAACCCAAAGGGTTTGAGGTTCCTGGTATGGAGCATAAAGTATGTAAACTTATAAAGTCCTTGTATGGTCTTAAGCAAGCTTCTAAACAATGGCATCAAAAGTTTGATTGTACCTTGGTCTCACATGGTTTTGTTGTAAACAGTGGTGATCCATGTGTATATTTAAAGCATACTGATAATGTGTTGATGTCATGCTTATCTTTGGCATGATTGTGAATATTGTGAATGATACTATATCTTTCCTGAGTACATACATTGATATGAAAGACCAAGGTGAGGTCAATGTGATACTTGGGGTTAAAATAAGTAGAACATCTGAGGGTTTGACTTTGAGTTAATCCCAGAACGTAGAGAAAATATTGAGAAAGTCTTGTCACTTTGATGACATCCCTGCTAAAACTCCGTATGACCCTAGTACTTATTTGAAAAAAAAAAAAGCACAAGAGCTAA
This sequence comes from Simmondsia chinensis, assembly GCA_018398585.1. Classification (NCBI taxonomy): domain Eukaryota; kingdom Viridiplantae; phylum Streptophyta; class Magnoliopsida; order Caryophyllales; family Simmondsiaceae; genus Simmondsia; species Simmondsia chinensis. The sequence continues at coordinate 28,857,258 of JAGTTD010000010.1, read as the reverse complement.
TATGTCATAGGCTGAATAAGCTAAGATAATTGGTAGCATAATGTTCATAATGAACTGCACTCATCCTTATATTGCTCAGGCAATAGTAGGCTTAGCCATCTTAAAGATACCATGAATTGGGGTTTACACTATAAGAAATTCCTTCTTGTGTTAGAGGAATATTGTGGTACTAATTGGGTGTCTAACTCCGATGAAGTATATTTTACTAGTGGTTATATATTTGTGTTTGCTAATTGTGCTATTTCATGGAAATCATGTAAACAAACATGCATTGCTAAATCTACTTTGGAATCTGAATTTGTTGCGCTTGAGATGACAGATATGGAAGCTGAATAGCTGAGGAGTGTCCTATGAGACATTCCATTATGGGGGAAACCTGCACCCTCAGTATTATTATGCTGTAACTCACAAGCAACCATTAGCGTTACTCAAAGTGAGGTTTATAATGGCAAGCAAAGGCATATTCGCCTTAGGCATGGTGTCGTGAGAAATTTGATCACGAACAATGTGAGCTCACTCGTGTTTGTGAGGAGGGAGAAGAATTTGGTAGATCCATTAAAAAAGGCCCTACAAAGAAATTGATAAATGAAATAACATAGAGTATGGGGTGAAAGCCCATTTGTATATCCTAATCTTGGTGGATACCCGTCTCGGGAGTTACTCTCAATGTTCAATGGGTCAAATGAAGTCGAAGACCTGAAAATTTGTAATAGCCATTCCAACCCATCTCACTTTTGTTATATGAGTGGCTCTAGGATCCGTTGAATCTACCACGAAGGAGGTTAAGCTTAAGGCTCTTAATGTTGTCCATATCCCAATGTGGTGGTGTGGGGCAGCACACCTAATGGACACACTACCACTGTCATGATGTGAGGATGAGCCTAAGGCTCTTATTGTTGTCCATAGCCTTTTATGATAGTGTGGGGTAGTGCACCTGATGGACTCACCTACAGAATTGCAAGGGTAGAAAGTCCTCCTGTCGAGAGTAAGGGCTTACTCTCTAGAGCATTTTTAAGCGGGTTTTGAATTATTTTTTTGAGGGACCTCATACATTCTGATCGCGAAGTGCGTCTCAAACTTAAGAACCATAAGAAGGGGTTAGGTATGCTCTCACAATGACTGCTCATGGTTCAAGACCCTGTTCACCAATGGGTGATTGTGGGACATGCTTAGACACTGCTGATTTAAGTCCAAAAGACATTTGTATCATCAAGTGTGGGTCTCACTGCTCAGTAATACTCTTTCTTTCCTTCTATTACTAAAAGTTGAACTATGTGGGGGACTGTTAGAGAAAATACTTCAATTTTTTTATTTGCTTTGTTTGGAGTGGGGACCAAATATGTCCAAGTATTTTGAGTGGAGTGGGGAGCAAGAATTGGGTTTTTTAAGTGGAGTGGGTTGCAAGAAATGACTCCTATGTTTTCTTATAAATTTGATGGTTATTTGCTTGAAATAAACACACCAATCTTCTTCACTCTCTTCTCTTCAATTCTAACTTGTTTTATACAATTACTGAACAAGTTAGGGCATACTCCAACATATCCCCCTGTAGCACACTGCTGAGGTGGGTGCCATGTGAACCCTAAGGCTTGGAATGCAGTTCATCCCATTGTACCTCTGTGGGGGCATGCATGACTTAGGACAATGGACTCTCCACGGCATGGCAATTTCTTCATTCAATTCTTTCCCTTATGTTATTTTTGTTTGAAGTCATTTTTCATCAATTTTATAATCTTTGAGAGCAAGTTGATTGTAATAAGAGTTATAATCTAACTACTCATTTACATCATTTTTCTAACATCTACACCTGTCGATTTTAAAGCAATAAATTCATATTCCATTATGGATTTAACTATTTTCTTGGGTCACTTCCAAACTACAACAATACTACTGATTGAACACATAATCACTAGTCAAATGAATTTTATTAATATAAGAAATTCAATTACAATCACAGTGCCCTTCTAGAATAGCAAAGCATAGTTTATGTAGCAAGCCCCATTTCATGGTCTCCTTGAGGCACGTAAACAATCATGTCAGAGCATTCTAATGCTCTGAACTAAGGTGAGGTGTATATCATCCAATTCAACTCACAACATGAGCAATCTCGAGGCCTATAGAGTGTTAAACAATCCATATATAAATGTAGTTAAATCTCATATTGGAGTAGTGAAAAAGAAGAGAACAATATATAAGTCTAGCGAGTTACTTAATCAAATGCCAATTTAAAAAAAGTCGGGGATTCATATCAATGACACAACATATTAAGTTCTAAAATATAAATATTTAAACAAGGTCAAATAGACCATGTTAAGGGCGCGATTAGGGAATGTTTTTGCCTAATAGGTTGACCAACAATTCCGATCACCTATAGAGAAAAAATGTTGCGCTATTTTAATGTCCCAACACATTATGTCGAAATAACACATCAAGCATGAAAAATGTCTCTATTAGACCATCGAGATATAGGATAGAAATTGTTAGTGCAACAGTTTATCTTCCAACTTCTTAAATAAAAAGTATTTGGATCATAGCTCATCACTGCCTCACTCATGTATTGGTTTTCCTATTTTGAAAAGTTATAATCCTTACAACAACAACAACAACAACAATAACAACAATCTCAGTGCCTTAAGGGCTCCCGCAAAAGCGGGGTCTAGGGAGGGTAGATGTACGCAGCCTTACCCCTTTGGGTGTCAACCTGAAGAGAGGCTGTTTCCGAGGACCCCCAACCTGATGGATATGTCTTCATCGCATCATGCAAACCTGTTGGCAATGAGGTGTGAGCAATAGGGCAAGAAAGCAAAAGAGTAAAAGGGTAAAAGCAAAAGAGTAAGCCATAGCATGAAAATACCCTAGAGGAGACTACGAGACAACGAGACCAAACCTTCCCTTCAAGGCAGCTAGTATAAGCAGATAGGCCAAATAAACAGATAAGCAAATAAGCAAATGAGCAGATAAGTGGATAGGCCAATAGTAGACAGATAGACGTATAGGTAGATAGGTATAGCCTAAAAAGCCTATACGCCTATGAACACATAAATAGCAGAATAAGCAACGGTGTGAAAATAAAATCCTTACAATATGAAAACATATAAGCGGATATTAGCAGCGGACATACATATATGGGTGGGCTCTGAACTTGTTTTGCTAATATATAATAAAATAACTTAATTAGTTTTAATTTTATTTTTATATTATTTAAGCCCTCTCTTTAAGTCGCTTGTAATTTTATTTTTATTTTTATATTATTTAAACCCTCTCTTTAAGTCAAAATGGGGATTGGTGAGGGACGTGGTGAAAAATCAAAAGCATTCCATTTTTAAATGTAAAATCCATTATAAAAATCAAAAGTATATTTTTTTTAGTATAATATTTAATATTAGAGATACAAGAATTATGAGATCACCCTTTCATTATGGGGTGCGGTACTCATTAGTGAGCATCCTGTATATGCGGATATTTATACTTCTTTTCACATACGAATATATGAAATTCAGACTCATGAGACAAGTCAAGGACCCGAAAGAGTCACTAGTAAAATACAATTAGTATAGTACCCTAGATTAGTATGTATATGTGTTTATATAGCCTAAGGGCTTTTACATAATTTCCTATACTTTAATACTTCTTCATATACATGCCTCAACAACCTTATTGGGTCGTGCTCTCATAACTATTCTCTCACATGCTATTAGAGCATACCAAACTCTAAGCAACCTCTCTCTCTCTCTCTCCCAGCTCCGTGTCTCCCTCCTCTCAACCCCGGCATCCAAAACAAGAAAAAAAAAAACCCTAGCGCCACCACCCCCTCTCTCTCCCTTCTTTGGTGACTTCTCCACCTCTCGGTCATAGTGCATTAGCTTTCAGTTCTTGATCGGTGATTCCAAGGCTACAACCCACACCTCCTCCTCTCCTCCACCTCCTCCTTCATCCCCGTTGAATATCTCCTTGGCCCCTTCACTAACGACTGATCTCCCTCGCTCAACCACCAGCCGTCTGCCTACACCCCCTCATCTCGGTTCTCTGCCTGAGCCGGTCTCGGTGCCCACTTTTTTGGGCCATAACTACGGTACCTCATTTCCCATCTTAAACTTCACTAGTGGATACCCCGATTGCTTGTCCATGGTTCCCGATATTGAGAATATCTCCTCTCACCCTCGCCTTCAAAATAATTTTCCAAATCCCCTTCCCACAACCTTTTTCGGGTCCGCATACTACCCGGCACCCTCCTTTCCCTTGGCGCCCCTCCCCACCTCCTCAATTACTAGTCTCGTCTCGTCACAGTTACACTTGACACTCCGACCGATTACACTACTTGGCGGGAACAGGTATCAATGCTTCTACGTGCCCATCGCCTTATGGAGTTTGTCAATGGCTCTCTTTCTTGCCCTTCATCTCAAATCCAAACGCTGATAGGTACTTTTATTTCTAGCCCTGACTATCATACTTGGTCTTGCATTGATCAAAGTATTAAGTCTTGTTCATCAGCCTCTCTTGCTCACCATGTTCTTAATAATGTTATTCATCATCCCACTTCTAAAGATATGTGGGATGCTCTAGCTAAAAGATTTTGTGATCATTCTCTCACCAAAGAATTTGACCTTTAGTCTCAACTTGTTACTTTACACAAAGATAACAAAACTACGACTGCCTATCTTACCGAACTCAAACTATAGCCGACGATCTTGTAGCCATAGATTCACTAGTCTCAAATAGAGAATTAATGCACTATGCTCTCTTTGGCTTACCACCGAGTACGCTCCCTCTAACACCTTCACTCGGAATTCCTCTTGTAACCTTACCTTCAAGCAACTCAAGACATCATTGTTGGACGAAGAAGCAACTCTCTCTTGGATTCAAGCACAATCTACCCTTGATCATGGCCATGCTCTAGAGGCGTCAGGTCCCTCACCTGAATACACGAGTACTGGGTGTGGTCGTGGTGGCTATGGTCGTGGTGGGTCATGGGTGTAACTCCAACCGTAATGGGAACTATGGAGGTCGTGGCGGGGGCCACAGTCAACTACAGCACACACCGGTGTCAGGTTAGGTCGCAACTGGCGGACTTCCTCCATACCAATAGACTTGGGTAAGAAATGCAAATATCACTCCTCGTCAATCTCATGATGGTATACTCGGAGCCGGGCCGCTTGTTTGTCAGATTTGTCATCAAACAGGTCATGGTACCTCTCTTTTCCCATACCGATATGTCAACATTGATCTATCTCATTCCCTCTTGGCCATGTCTGTTACTGACTCAACTGACCCTACACGGTACCCTCACTCGGGGGCGTCTAACCACATGACTTCCAACTCAGGTATTTTGACAAACCTTACTACTTCTAATGGTTTAAATTCTATTCAAATTGGCAACGGTTCTCTCTTACCAGTGACAAATGTAGGTTGCTCTAAAGTTCGTACTACTTCCCATTATTTATTGTGTTCTAATGTATTGTTGGTTCCTGGTCTCACTTATAGCCTATTGTCTATTAAGTAGTTGTGTCGTGGCAATAACTATATGGTTGAATTTGACTCATCTTCCTTTTGTGTCAAGGACAAAGCTACAGGGATGCGCCCCCTCATGATACACAATAATGGACCTCTTCTATGGATTCTCTCTGCACCTTAATGGACTCGTAGCACAGACAATTCCAGCTGAAGTATGGCACAGGTGCTTAGGTCATTTAGGAAATTCGGCTTTTGATACCTTGAGGACTCATTGTTTGCTTAATTCTACTTCTAGTTATAGTTCAATAAAATATTGTCATGCATGTTGCTTAGGAAAATCGCGTCATTTACCGTTTTCTTGTGTTTTACACACTATTACTGCACCTTTATAATTAATACATTCAAATATTCAGCAATCTCCTGTTAAGTCTGATTCTGTTTTTCGATATTATGTGTTGTTTTATTGATGATTACTTACGATTTACCTGGCTCTATTTTATGCAAAGGAAGGACGAACTTTACTCCATTTTTTATGATTTTAAGGTCTTTATTGAAAACCAATTTAATACAAGAATCAAATGTTTTCAAAGTGATGGAGGCCGTGAGTTTGATAATCGGCACATGTCCGCCCTTTGTCACACTTATGGCATCCACTTTTGTCTTTCCTATTCTAGAACTCCACAACAAAATGGAGTGGAGAAATGCAAATATATAAGTAAAATGGTGCAAACCTTACTCTTTCAGGCACGTCTTCCAACCAAGTTTTGGGCTGATACTGCCTGCACGGCATGCTTCATCATAAATCGGTTGCCAACTCCAAATCTGCAAAATTTGTCTCCTTTGAAAAACTCTTTAAAGTGACGCCTGATTACACTCTTTTCTGAGTCTTTGGGTGTGCATGCTATCCTAGCATCACATCACGTACTGCTTATATAAATTAGCTTAGTGCCTCTGTTGTGTCTTTCTTGGGTATGCGGGACAATATAAGGGATCTCGATATTTGGACCCCACTACGGGTCGAGTACAGGTCAATCATCATGTCCATTTTGTTGAGAATTTATTTCCATATCATGATTTAGTCTCTAGTTGCACAGCGCCAACACCTAGTAACCTAGTTGAGGTCGGTTTCCCTGCTCTGGCTCTGCCTTGCGCACCCACTTCAGCATCTCTTACTCCACTATATATTGCAGTGTCTGCATGTGACACACGATCCTCTTCGAGAGACACGGGTGTTGACCATCTCCCAACAGCAGCTATCCCGATGGCACTAGTTGTCATTGACAACATGGTTCGTACTGCTGTTGATGTACCTACTATAGATCAAGGGGTGCTTCCTCTACCCCTACTGATGACCTTTCAATGAGCTCCTTGGATGGTCCCTCCATATCTACACCCACTTCCCTTGACTCAGTCCCTACCATGAACACGCATCCCATGCGTACCCAGCTTGAGGATAGCATACGCAAGTCCAAGAACATTTTATCTTTTAGCTTTGTTGTGGTAGTCCAAGAACCTACTTGCTTTTCACATGTTGTCAAAAATCCTCAGTGGCAAGAAGCTATGGCTGAGGAATTTAATGCACTTCTTCAAAACCAAACGTGGGACCTTGTTCCCTCATTGTCATCCCAAAATGTGGTTGACAGTACTTGGAAGTTTAAGGTCAAGTATAAGCCTGATGGTTTTGTTGATCGCTTCAAGGCTCGACTTGTTGCTCAAGGTTTTCATCAACGAGAAGGTCTTGACTACTTTGAAGCTTTTCGTCCAGTTGTTAAACCCACCACCATCAGGTTAATACTTGCTCTTGTTGTCACTAACTCATGGTTCATTCGCCAACTTGAAGTTAAAAATGCATTTTTACATGGATTTTTAAAGGAAGAAGTATACATGAGGCAACCTCCAGGGTTTATCCACCCTAAGTTTCCTACGTATGTGTGCCACTTACAAAAGGCCTTATATGGCCTCAAATAGGCACCTCGAGCTTAGTTTCATAATGTTTCTTTACAGTCTTGGTTTTTAATGTAGCAAAGCTGATCCTTCTCTGTTCATCCACCATTCTCCTAATAGCATCGTGTGTCTCCTTCTGTATGTGGATGACACTATATTCACTAGTTCTAACTCGACCCTACTTACCCGCTTAACGGATTCCTTGTCCACTCAATTTGCTATAAAAGACCTTGACTTGCTTCATTACTTCCTTGGTATTGAAGCTAAACAAACTCAACATGGCCCCTTTCTTTCTCAATACGAGTACACCTTGGATCTCCTTGGCAAACATGACATGCTTGAAGCCAAACCTGTTCAAACTCTTCCCCCCGCCCAAGCTCAACCATGGGTCACTAATGGTAACCTACTACCTGATCCAACCGAGTTTTGAAGTGTGGTGGGTGCCCTCCAGTACCTAAGCATGACTCGCTCTGACATCTGCTACACAGTTAATCATGTGTCTCAATTCATGCATGCTCCTTTGGACCTCTTATTGGCAAATGGTGAAACGTATTCTGCGATACCTTAAGCACACACTTGACCATGGCCCTACCATTACTCTTAGCTCTTACACCTCCGTCACTGCAGATACTGATACTGACAGAGGTGGATACCCCGATACACGTTGCTCAGCTACTAGGTTCGCCTTGTTTCTTAGTCCCAATCTTATTGCCTAGTGTGTGAAGAAGCAATCTGCTATTGCTAAGTCCACCACTGAGTCTGAATATCGAGCTGCTGCTAAGATTGTTGCTGAATGTGATTGGATTAGATATCTTATTCGTGACTTGGGTTTACGGCATTCAGGCCCTATTGTCATATACTGTGACAATGTTTCCACTACCTACTCTCCAATGACCGTAACAAACATGTTAATGTAGACTTTCAATATGTTCGAGAAAAGGTTGTTAAGGGTGATATCCAAGTTCGATTTACTCCTAATTCCAAACAAGCTGCTGACATATTCACTAAAGAATTGGTCACAGATCGCTTCTGCTTCCACAAAGCCAATCTGCAAGTTGGTCCCCCTTGTATAGATTGAGGAAGCGTATTAGTATAGTACCCTAGATTAGTATGTATTTGTGTTTATATAGCCCTAAGACCTTTTATGTAATTTCCTATACTTTAGTACTTCTATACATACATGCCTCAGCAGCCCTATTGGGTCATGCTTTCACAACTATTCTCTCGCAAATACCATATTTAGAAGCCCATTTACTCTGCACTTTAGACAAAAATGTAATTGTGAGACTGGAATCATGGGTGGAGACAGGTGATATTTTGGTAGGTAAATACATTTCTAAGATGCACACATTTATATGACTTGTATGGCAGGCAAATGTGTCATGTTATGTTCGTACTCGTGTTTTGCAAGGGGTTTAATAAGAAGTGGAGTTAACCCCGAACCTAATCTATTTATTAAACGGCTTCAGAACTCTTAACCTTTACCCAACCAAATTATTAAACTGGTGACACGTAAGTTATCCATTTAATTTTATGCGTGAGTTTTATTTCATTATATGCTAGTTTTTCAACTTTTAAACATGTCAATATTACACCTCATGATGGATATTAGCAATAGATAAATCACATATTTATAATTGTTAAAATAAGCTATCAAGCTAATTTTATTAAATATAGTTCAAATTATCTTATATGAGATAGGTTTCAAAACAATATATAATGACAATAATGTTCTACTCAGATACTTAGCATAACTATATAAAGGATTTAAGCATTTTGAGAACAAGCTAAAAGTGCCAACCCAAATTCGACCTGGCTTCAAACACCCTAACCTAAATTCACTATCTTCATATCGTGTTTGTTTCTTGTTATTATATCGTGTCAGATTTTGCAAACCCTAATGACGTGCTTTCTTAGACAGTATTGTTTCAAATTGATCAGTAATTTTATATAACAAAAAGAATTTCATTTTGAAATATAAAATTTGCCAAAAAAAAAAGGAAGTTGAGCTAAAAGAAATTAATAGAATAGAACTTATAGAAGTAGCTTAAAACAATGCCCACCCTTGATTAAAATTTTAAATTTGCCGCTGGCGGAAATGCTCTAATACATTGTTGATTAGGCACGGGAAAGGGTGATTAAAGTTTGTTAAGGGCCTTCACATATTAATCTTCTTAAATCTCACAATTAAATTATATAAAAAATATTAATATATAAATCTAGTAAATTATTTGACTTAATAACAATCAAGCAAAGCTTAAGGTAAAAGGCACCCTCAAATCAAGTACACGTTAAGGCCAAGGAAAATAATAAATTAATAAGGTCAAGGAGATATCGACGGCTGATATGGATATCCCCTCATAAGCTTCACACCACCTTCCACGTTTTGGCCCCCACCTCCTAGTATTTTTATCATTATTAAAATAAAAATATATATTTTTAAATAAATTATTAATATATATATATGTGACAAATTTTATATTAATAAGACACTGAGTTTGTTGTTGTTGTATAATAAATTCTATATTAATAACATAAAGTTTAGTGTGATAATATTTTAATTTACAAACTTTTTAAAATGTCTTTTATTACAAAAATCATATATATTTAATATAGACTAAAAGGATTAAAGCTTATCGTTAATTATTGTTAGTAATGTCAATATCAGATCATTATTCTGCTGACTCTATAAACAAATCACAATATTGTAACACTGTAAATAAAAAAAAATTGGATTATAGCCAATTTTATACCCTTATAGACACTATCTTTTATATTATTTTATCAAATATACATAACATTTGAAAAAAAATTTATTTTAAAAGTTATGACTTAAAAAATTAATATACTTATCTTAAAATATTAATATATAATTTGTCTCATATGTGATCTTATTTTATTTTCATATTTAACAAATTTTTGTGTTGTAGGCAGAGTGAGATAGAGGAGAGAGAGAAAGAGAGAGAGTACGCGGCAAACATGCCCAAATATCAGAGGGCCATGTGGTTTCTTGTTGTTGTCTCTACCTACTCCCCTCTAATTTAATCATCTTTCGTCCAATTACCAAATCTTACATGCATTTAGAAACTGTATTCCCTTGCTTGTTATGACATAATCTCAAGCAACTTAACTAATTATTTGAAATTTTTAAATTTTAAGGGTTCCAAATTTTAAAGATTATAGTATTTGAAATAATAACTAGTAATATTGATAGATTTTAAAAGAAATATTATTATATATAAAAAGTCTTTATGAATATAAAAATGGTAACCACCGAAACCGTGACATGACGGCCCTCTCACGGACCCATACGGGAGTAAGACCAGGTCCAGGGGTCAATACCGCCCCCTCTCCTGACCACTCCCAGGTGGTACCAGGTCCAAGGATTATTACTGCCCCCTCACCTGACCGCTCCCAGGAGGTACCAGGTACAGGGGTCATTACCGCCCCCTCTCCGAACCATCCCCATGAGGTATCAGGTCTAGGTACCACTACTGGCCCCTCTCCTATCTGCATCTAGATGATGTCCCATCCAGGGGACATTATCGCCCCCTTTGGCCAATGACACCTGAGCGGTATCACGTTTAGGAAACACCACCACCCCTACTACTAATGGCATACAGGCGACACCTCCTCATATATTACACAAACAAGCCTTTATCCACTATAAATAAAGGGATGACCTCAACAAGGAAACCAAGGAACTTGAGTCCAGTTCTACCCTCAAGAACCCAATCAAAAAATCCTGAAACAAGTCCTATTTAAAAATTTTTCTTAGGGCTTCGAGAATGTCAAAACTTGTCTTGCTGCTATTTGTATATACAATAAAAAATTATTAATTTATACAAAATATTTAATATGATTTTAATTTTAGTAATTTTTTATTTATATCATTTTGTTTGGACATATAATTATACACATATAATGTTTTTTTCTTTTTTTTTTGGTCACACTAAGATGGGAAGGGGGAGGGGGAGGGGGAGGGGGATGAGAATCGAACCAGGGATCCCGGTCTGACATACTTACTCCTGAGTCAGGGGAGCTCACGGGAGATTCTCACATTTAATGTTTTTTCATTGTTAATATTCTTCACGTTTTGATACTTTTTTTCTTAAATGAAAGAAAAAGAATTAAAAAGGTGTTGAATTATAAGATAAATAATCTTTTGATATTTAACTCTTTAATGTTAAAAAAAGTATTAAACACCCATATAAAAATTAATTTAAAATTAAATACTTATATAAGAATTAATTTAAAATTATATAAGTAAGGAAAATAAATTTAGCATTGTTAAGAAGAATAGTCAATACAAGAAAAATTTTAAAAATATAGCGACCAAAAGTACCACATATGCCACAAAAAACACCAAAATTACTTATTACGGCAAAATACATAGTGGTCGTTGAGCCATATTAGGTTAATATTGGAATCCATATCATCACAATAGATAGATTAACCTTAACACAATGAAAAATCTCACCGTATTTGGTGTCTCAACCAAGTAGTTTAACTTGTGTTCCCAAAAAAAAAAAAAAAAAAAAAAAGGCAACCAAGTAGTTTAACTGCATCCTCGAAGGGCTACTACAGCGAGTTATTTACTTTTTGACATCTCGACATATGAGTGTTTAATGCTTTTCTTTTATTGTTAAGAGTTCAATACCAAAAAAATTGGGGAATACAGCTTGACTATATTGGACCTTGTGATGCAGATAGAGATTGAAATAACCTAATCGAAAAGATAAAAGGAGTTTTAATTATGGTATAATTAAGATTTTATTTATAAGTGTTTAGTTTTATTCATATCTCTCAGGTTGGGGGTCCTCGGAAACATCCTCTCTTCACTTTGACACCCTGAAGGAGGAAGGTTACGTACATCAACCCCCCAAGACCTCGCTTTTGCAAGAGCCCTTGAGGCACTGGGATTGTTCTTCTTGTTGTTGTAGATTTTAGTTTTATTGAATTATGTAATTAGATTTAGGGCTTTGGAATTATATTATTATTAAAAGTAGTAGAATATGATTTAAACGAGGATTAATTCTTAGAATTAGATTATTATTATGAGTAGGGTTTTGTATGTCTGTAACTATGTCATTACTTTATGGTTTTTGGAAGCTTTTGATGAATTGAATAATTTTATGAATTATTTCGTTTGAGTTGATCTTTGTAGTTTTTATTTTGAAATAGTTTAATAAAAATTACATAGCTCTTTTTTTAGGTTATTGCTCGAGTATTCGCAGAATCAACGAGTTTTAGTCGATCCCTCTTAATCCGGCATTGTTTGGTACGATCAACGGTTAGAGACTTCGTTTCCCTTATTTTCCTTTCACGAGCTGCATCACCTTGTTTATAAGGTAGTTGATTAGATCAATCCAATTTAGGCTCATAACACACTAGAGTTTAGTGTAGTGGCTCTATATATACACTAGAGTTGTATACGTTAAAATGAGGGTTGAGAAAAGAGTTGAAATGCCTCATGTAATCTTCAATTGATATAGCTTCATTTAGGGTTTTGGTGCTTATGGGTGATCCAAAAAAGTGATATTAGAGCCTTCGCATATGACATAGTTGAATACGTTTAAATTTTTTTACAAAAGATAATGAACATATTCTATGTATACAATAGGTATGTACTAAATATACGATTGAAAAATTAATTATAAAAATTAATATCTACTACCATTTATACTAAATATATTAAATTAATTTGTAGTTGTTTTTAAATTTGGATGCAGGGGTTTAACAAACCTGTCAGACCCACCGTCAGCAGGTGTCAAAAGTTTGTACAAGGTCGACATATTTTTTGTTCTTTTCAGCAAATTAACAACCTAGCATTACTTAAATTCAAATTCAAATTCAAATTCAAATCACTGGGAGCGCATTCCAACCGTTGGTGAAAGCGAAAACCTCTTAATTTTGAGTTCATATTCATTAATAATTAATTAAAGGGTCTGAAAATTAACTAAATTTTTTTATTTTTTAATGTCATAACTGGAGTTTTTTTTTTATTTTTTAATATTACACCTAAATATGATGGTCGTTAACATCTATTAGCTTTTGCTAACATAAAATTTAAGAAAAATACATGTAAAATTGGAAATTTATATTTAAATATTTATAAAACTAATTTATATATTTGAAAAAAATATTTTTTAAATATAAATATTTTAAATATAAGAAAGATATTCAGAATATTTTAGAAAATATGTTTAAATATTTTAATATATATTGTTAACATTTTTAAAAATATTAGAAATATTTAAGAAGTATTTTATATATTTAAATAAATATCATAAAAATATTGTAAATATTTAAGATGTTTTAAAAGATTTTGTGCATTTTTTAAACATTTGAAATATTTTTTTAATATCAAAATAATTTTTGAATACATAAAGTATTTATTAAAAATTAAAAAAATCCAGATATTAAAAAACTTTAAATTTTTTTGAAATTTTGAAGTAATTTTTGAATTTTTAAATTTTTTAGTCATATAAAATATTAATATTTAAAATATTTGTTAAATATTATAAAGTAGTTTTTAGAAAAATTTAATTTTTTATAAGATATTTAATTATATTTAAAATTTTTTAATTATTTTAAGTATGAATTTCAAATGTTTTAAATGTCATATCTTTAAACCTTAATGAATGTTAACGGTTTACATTAAAGTGTAATATTGAAAAATTTTAAAAAGCTTTTGGTGTGACAATAAAAATTTAAAAAATTAAGGTAATATTTTGAAATTGCACATAAAATTTAGATAATTTTTAGTTCAAATATCAAATTAAAAATTAGAAAAGAAAATTATTTTGAATCCCAATTTTTAATTTACAAAATAAAAATCATAGCAAAAGAAAGCAGAAAACAGTGGCACTTGATTAGTTGACTGAGTTTTAAAGGATTTTTCCCCAATTGTCAGAAAAACATACTACATTCATATTTGATGTGCAGTTGTAATGCAAAAAGTGATTGGGTAGCCTCATGTTTAGTAAAATCTAAAGTTGGATCAATCTAAAATTAATCTAATATATGTACAACAACAACAACAACAACAGTCCCAGTGCCTTGCGGCTCCGGCAGAACGCAGGGTCGGGGGGGGTGGTGTACGCAGCCTTACCCCTTCCGGCAGGAAAGGAGACTGTTTCCGAGGACCCCCAACCTGAAGTAGTAGTTGAGTGCCTGCAAAAACCAACAATTAATAGCCATGCATAAATATATAAATAAAGAGTAGAAGAAGGAGGAGAAGGAGAAAAAGAAGAAGAATAATGAGTAGGAGAAGGCAGGAGAAGGATAATAAGAAGGAGAATGGGCATGGTCAGAGACTAAGCTAGCCTAAAAGTCCTACCCTAGAGGTTAAGCTTGCCTAAGGGTCTTAGACTCTACTCTTACCCTCCTATTCTACTCTTGCCATCTCCGCTACCCTAATACCCTAACACTAGCCTTCCAACGTGTCCTGTCCAAGGCCATCTCTTCTCTTAGGTTCATGTGGGTTAGGTCTTGACAAATCGTCTCCAGCCAACTTTTCTTTGGTCTGCCCCTCCCTCTTCTGCTTATCGCTGTGTTGAGCTGTTCACACCTCCTGACTGGGGCTGAAGTCGGTAATCTAATATATGTACATTTCCAATAAACATGATCCTATTCAAACTATTAATCAATAGATGATGGATTGAACGTAATAGATTTGACACTTTGATATACACTTTTATATCCTCTACTTTTGAGTTTCAACAAAAACAAAGGTATCCAACAAAAAGCGAAAAACTAAACTAACATCAAAACAACAAACCACAAGCAAAAATGCCAAAAACAGGGACTAAGACATCCTTACCAGCTTCGCTTTATGCTGACAATCATACTAGAATTCCTTATCTTCTTACTTTCATTAATCATGTTTTCAAAATACTTGATCATGATTTCTTCTTTATCATCAAACTGAAGACCAAGCTGGCTCTCGACCATCCAAGTTTCCTCGGCACGGGAGCATGGGTCTAGCTCTGAGTTTCTAGACTATCCAATCATTAACCAATATTATTTTTGTGAACTCCCTCCTAACTGATTAATCATTAGAGACAAGTTTACCTAGGGTTGTTTTGCCACTCTACTATTTCTTACTATAGAAATGCATGACAAACTTTCTTTGACATGATTATAGAGGCCTACTCAGTTGTTCATCAATTTCTTGTTGTCATCCTCTCTCCCGACCATGAATTGATCCACTCACATGAGAGGGAGTATCACTAATTATAGTAGTCATATTAGATTTCTCTGAACATCTTCGTTTTTGGTATCAAACTTAAGTTTCTCCTTAGTAATGAAATCAAATTGTTTAATGATCTTTTCCATCTTTTTGGACATAGTTGATATATAAGGGAGCAACTTAAAAGATGAAATGTGTGTAAATAACTTCTTGATGATTAGTAGTTGCTATTCGTGACATAATTAGTACTCCTGTGTAAAATTCGACTTTATATATACAAACAATTTGATGTGAAAATAACTTCTTGATGGATTTGTAATTGTTATCTCGGATGTAATTACCACATTAAAAAATAACGTAGCCCAATCATATGCAAAATATACCTAAATCATATATTTCCTTTTTTTTTTATTAATATCTGATTTTAAGGTAATAATATCTAAGATTTTAAGGGATGCTCTGATAATGCTGCTTTAAGCGAATACTTTGTGATAAAATTATGCTTTCTCAATGCCCATGGTTTGACCCATATGAACTTGTATGTACAACCTTCTTTATATAAATAAATTGCAATTCTTTTATAAAAAAAAAAAAAAGTTTTCTATTACATTTCTACAATTTTATTGTGCAAATATATAATCATTATCAATGTGAAAAATTAATTGTGAGAACATATCCAATAAGGTTATTGGGCTAGCATTATATTGAAATAGTAAAACATGTGAAAATATAGGAGTACCTTTAGGCACAATTAGACTAGAAAGAGGCAATTACAGTATATTAACAAATCTAAGATATTATATTAATATGCCTCCTCAATCTGTACGGGGGAACCAACGTGTAGATTGGCCTTGTAGAAGCGGAAGCGGTCTATAGCTAAGCCTTTGGTAAAGATGTCACCAACCTATTTGATAGTGGAAGTAAATCGAACCTGAATGTCACTCTTAATCACCTGTTATCGAATGTAAAGGAAGTCAACATCGACATGCTTGCTGCGATCATTCGAAATAAGGTTGGCAGCAAGATAGGTAGCCGATACATTATCATAGTAGATCTTAACAGGGCCCGAATGCCATAGCTCTAAGTGACGCATGAGGTATCAAATCTAGTCGCATTCAGCAACAATCTTAGGAAAAGCTCGATATTCAGACTTAATAGTGGATTCAACAACAGTAGGTTGCTTTTTCACACTCGAGGAGATCATATTCGGTCCAAGAAACAAAGCAAACCTAGTAGTAGAGCAACGAGTGTCAGGGCATCCGCCCTAGTCAACATCAGCATAAGCTGTGATAGTAGTGCGGGAACTAGGGCGAATGGTGTGACCATGATCGGGTGAGTTCATGGTGTCATGCCCAGGTGTAGGAATAGGCGAGTGGGAGGGTAAACCTATGCTAGGCGTGGGAAAGGGTGGTGGTAGGTGGAGTGAAGCCTGAGCCAAACTAGTGGACCTCGGCGCAGTAGAGCTAGACAATAAATCAGGATAAGGAAAGAGATGCTCAACAAAATGCACATGACGACTGATATGCACATGACCTGTAGAGGGGTTCAAACAACAATAGCCCTTGTATTGCCCCGCATACCCAACGAAGACACAGGGTATAGAATGAGGGGCCAATTTATGAACGGTATAGGGTGTGATATTAGGGTAACATGCACACTCAAAAACATAGAAAATAATATAGTTAAGCGCAATTTCAAAAAGTTTTTCAAAAGGAGACAAGTTTTGCAGGTTAGGAGCAGGTAATCGATTTATGATAAAAGATGTCGTACACGCAATATCGACCCAAAATTTGGGTGGTAGGTGCGCCTAAATTAGCAAATTTCGTACCATTTCACTTAAATGTCAATGCCGATGCTCCATCACTCCATGTTGTTGTGAAGTATCTGGACAGAAAAGACGAAAGTGGATGCTATGAGCCCGACAAAGAGCACCCATATGTCTATTGTCAAACTCACAAACCTCATCACTTTGAAAGCATTTAATTTTAGTGTTAAATTTATTTTTCACAAAAGCCTTAAAATTAGAAAATAGAGAATAGACTTCATCTTTCCTTTGCATCAGGAAAAGCCAAATAAAGCAAGAAAAGTCATCAATGAATAACACATAATACTGAAAAATAAAATTTAGATGCAATAGGAGCTTGCCAAACATCCGAATGTACTAATTGTAATGGTGCTATAGTAGTATGCAACACATGAGAAAGCGGTAAATGATACAATTTGCCTAAACAACAAGCCTGACAATGTGCAACTGAGCGAGATCTAGAACTAGAGGAAAGCAAACAATGGTTATTCAAAATGCCTAAAACAAAGTTGCTTAAATGATCTAAGCGCTTGTGCCACAGTTCAATAGGAACCTTCCATGCGATACTAGCCCAGTAAGGTATGGGGAAAATCCATAGAGTGGTCTATTATCGTGTATTCTGAATAGAGGCATCCCCGTAGCCTTGTCCTTAACACGAAAAGAAGAACAGTCAAATTCAACTATGCAATTGTTATCACGACATAATTGTTTAATGGACAGTAAGTCGAAACTAAGTCTAGGAACCAAAAGAACTTTAAAAAGAGATAAATTGCACAAGTTAGTACGAAATAGATGAAGAACCTACATGAGTCACAGGTAAAAGAGAACCATTGCCAACCTGGATAGATTTTGAACCATTATAAGAGTTTAAGTTTGTCAAAATACCTGAATTAAGGGTCATATGGTTAAACACTCTAGAATTTGGGTACCATGTAGGATCAACTGAGTCGGTGATTGACATGGCCGAGAAAGATTGAGACAAGTCGGTTTTGACATAAAGATGTGGATAGAGAGAGGAAGCAAGACTGGCTTGACAACAAATCTAGCAAATAAAAGGCCTGGACTCGAGAATAATTTCATGAGATGGACGAGGAGCTATACCTACGTTTCTTACCCAAGGTTGTAAATGAGGAAGGAGCGCGCCAGTCTGGACCAAACCTCCACCTAGTTGAATGGCTAATTGCTGATGACCATGGCCTCCACCATGACTTCAGGAGTTCCCATGATAGTGGGAATGGCGTCCTTAGCCCCTACGACCATGCCCACCACGAGCATAGCCATTACCCATAAAATCCTGTGATTGGCCCAAGGCCGCTAGAGCGTGTTCATGATCAAGCGTGGATCTTGTCTGAGTACGGGCAAGAGCTACTTCTGCATCTATAAGTGAGGTCTTTAGTTGCTCAAAAGTAAGATCACGAGTGAAGTTGCAGGTGAAAGTATTGAATGGACCATATTCCGATGATAGACCAAAAAGAGCGTAGTGCACTAATTCCCTGTTAGAGACCAGTGAGTCAACGGCTACAAGGTTATCGGCTATGGCCTTGAGTTTGGTGAGATAATCGGTCATGGTCTTATTTTCTTTGCATAGCGTCACAAGTTGGGAATAGAGGTCAAATTTTTTAGCTAAAGAGTGGTCTCTGAATCGTTTTGCTAGAGCATCCCATATAGCTTTTGAGGTGGGATGATAAATAACATCATTAAGGACGAAGAGGGCAAGGGAAGCATATCAGAAAGCCCTAATACTTTGGTCAGTGCAAAACCTAGTAAGGTAATCTGGGTTGGAAATATAAACACTAGTGGGAGTTAGGATCTGAGAGGGAAGGCAGGGAAGAGAGCCATCAACGAACCCCATAAGGTGACTAGCATGTAAAATCATAGACTCTTGTTCCCTCCATGTCATGTGGTCAGTTGGAGATTCAAGTTTAACAGTGACTAAACTATTAATTGAATTAGTAGAGAGCGGAACCGAGGGGGTTAAGGAGGTCGGGTAGGTGGGAGAGCCTGATAACGAGATTGGGGAGCAATTGGAGGCAATATTTGGAAACCCAAGAAAAGAAGTAACATTATCAAAACCCGAAACCATGGATGGAGAACCAATAAATCCACTAGTTAAAGAGGGACTAGGGATTGATTGGCCATAAGAAGAAGCAAGAGAAATAAGGGTAGAGAAGTTACTAATAGAGAAGTGACCAATTGGAGGAGACGAGGAGATTCGGCTAGTGGCAGGGCGGGGAATATCAGCGGTTGTAAGAGGAACGACTAGGAGGGAGGGAGCCGAAGGAGGACGTAGGGAGGGAGGAGGGAAGAGCGGTGTGGTGTGGCAGCCATGGAAATCACCGGATCCAAAAGAGGTCTTAATGCACTAGTCAATGGGGTGGGGTTCATCGGAGAAGATGGTGGTGCTAGGGTGGCATTAGAGTTTTTCTTTTCTTCCTTTTTTCTTGAAGCCGGCAAAGAGGAGGCGCGGCACTAGGGAAGAGAGAAAAGAGTGATTTAAGGTTTGGTACATTATGATACCATATGAAAAGTTAATTGTGAGAGTATATCCAATAGGATTGCTGAGCTAGCATTATATAAAAATAGTAAAACATGTGAAAGTGCAAGAGTACCCTTAGGTGCGATGAATCTAGACTAGAAAGAGATAAATACAATATATCAACAAATCTAAGATATTATATTAATAATCAACAATAACAAATCTTATTTTAGCAGAAAGTATTTTCTCCCACAGAGAAAATTGAATTCTCTTCAAAGAGAAGAAATAACAATTTTTTTCCCTTCATAGAGCAACAAACATTTTCCATTATAATGTTACATCTATATCTTACTTTAACCTTAACTTTGATCAAGTGTCAATTTCTTATAAAAATAGATAATACAATTATTTTCATTAGCTAAATAAATAAAAACAGTTAACAAACAAATATTATCAATGGAAATTTATAGAAAAAAGCTTTTGCTGATACGAAAATATTTTCTCTGAACCAAAAAGAACCTAGATTATGTGAATCTCTATGTTTATATGTTCTCATAATCTGCTTCAAATATAATATGTGAATTTTTTTTTAGCATAATACATGTGAATCTCTATCCTTATGGTACTTACCTTTATTATTTATTAATATGATTGGTAAGGTACTCGGGTTGTATTTGATTTAACTTTTTAATAGTTTAAAAAACTATAGTTCACTACAAGGCTTGTGTTTCTATGACATAAAATATCTTTATTTGCAACCCAAATAAAAAGATGAAAAAATTATTTTATAACTCGACAGTAAATATTCAAACTTAGATTTATTCATAGCTTATTTCGAAAGATGTTTTAAAAAGAGTTTGTTAGTCTTAAGTCTATATTACCTTGACCTATTTTTACTTCCATCACCACCCACACTCATACCCTAATATGACTTGCTAAACTCAGCACACTCTAATTATTCACTTCTAGCCATCGTGATGACTAATCACCAAATTCACCGGCCTCTCACCATGGTGCACTTCCAAACACACATCACCATTGCCCATCACCATAATGGCTCGCCACCCCTGTAATTTCACCTCACCGTGCATCATGGTCCACCTCCATTGCCTACCATCATTTGCCACCATTATGGTCTACGTCTACCGACAAGGCCCCCTAATTAGCATAGCTTGTCACAATTACCACTCACTACTAAAGCTTAGTATTATCCATCATCATTGCGCAAAGCCTCAATTATCCACCACACCAACATACCGACTAACACACCATTTACTATTAGTAGTTGATTTATATTATTATATATTTTTTATCATTATAATAGATAAAATTTTAATATGTATCCAAAAATTTTATTTTGTAAAAACAAATCCTTTCTGCATTATAGAACCAAATACCTCAATGCAGAACATAGACCTTAAACATATAAATTTGATTATGCCTTTTCTCTATTTCAGCTAGAGGCACAAATTTATAAAATCTGGTTACATTCATTATCTTATTTAATACTTTTATTACTTTATTTTAAGGTTATTTATATTTTAGTAACTTTTTTTTTTGAAAATAATAAAAAGAATCTTAAAATTTTTGAATTAATAAAAATGCCCTAAGTTTTTTTTTTTTTGTATTAACAAAAGGTCCCTTAACGGCATTACAATTGCTTTTTCCGTCGACAGAGCTTACGTGGCTACTTTTTTATTAATGCTATAGTAAAATGACAAAAGTACCATTCAACACTTCTATTTTTACTTTATAAGTACTAAATTCAAGATGTTATTACGTAAAAACTAATTATTTTCGCTGAATTTGTTTTAAAATATAGTTATTGAAGGGTATTTTTGTCAGTTTCTTGTAGGATTAATAAAAAAGAAGTTATCACGTCAGCTCTGTTGATGAAAAATGATATCGTCACGCCACATATTAACCTTTTTATTAATACGATAAAAATTTAGTGACTTTTTTTTTTTAATACGACAAAAAACCTTAAGAGTCTTTTTGTTAATTCAAAAAGGTAAAAATCATTTTTATTATTTACAAAAGTTATTAGATACTAAAATATATAAGTTTATTTTATAATCACTAATAAAATCTCAGGTTTTGAAACATGTGAAATGGTAAATTAATATAAATTACTAGAAAAAGCAAAATGAAAAGGACAAATAAAATGCAAAGTTGACACATAACAAATGAAAAGTTTGAAAGAACCTGCACCATTACTGTAAAGACCACAAGATCTCAAAATAAAATTAGAATTAATTAGTATTTCATTAATATTATTTAAGATAAAACTATTGTGTGATTGACCTTTTTTTCTTCATGGGAACATATTCTTTTCCAGCATTAATCAGATATTTTATTTATAAAAGGATCAGAAAAGCTAGGTTCTTTTCATACCCAAAAAAAGAAAAGAAAAATGATTCTTAAATTCCAAATGGCATATATTAGTGTTAAAAAAAAGATAAAACACGATTGCTTAATAGTTAAGCTCGAAAATATTAAGGATCTTTTTGGCATTATTTTATACTTAAGTACAGTTTATTGTGTGTAACTGAAATATGGAATTAAGGTTTGAAATTAAAGTCAAAGTACGGATTTCAATTTTGTTGTTTAGTAACACATTTGAATGGAATTACTATTTCATTGTGCAATTTTATGCAATTATATTTTAACCTAAATCATACATCTTAATTCTTTGGGTTGGAGGAATGGAATTGCAATTTCATATTAAATTTATTGACTAAAAACTCAAAATGATCTAATTTAATTAATCCAAAACTCATGTGATGCAATTCGTCTTTCTATATTCTATATTGAAGGGGTAAGGAAGATTTGATGACCTTTTTTTGATTCATCTTGCTAAAGTTAAGAAGGACAAATAGAGGTTCAACTTGGAATTCAAGGAAAAGAACACAAGAGAGAAAATAATCAATTGATTCACAAAAGGTGAAAAACTACCAAATTGGCAATTTATAGGCTATTTGCAAAGCTAATCTCCAACTTGCCCTACAACTGTATTTTTGACCAATTTACAAAGCTTAAATAACCAGAAAACTGAATGACAAACCTACTCTAACTAAAACTCTAGCTTTTAGATAGCAATAAGGCAAATGCATAGAAATCAATGAGGCAAATGCATAGAAATCAATAAGGCAAATGCATAGAAATCAAAGGCAAAATTGAAAGTAATCTAAAATTTGGAAGGAAAGACTCCTATTGCCTGGCATTTCTGGACTTCCCAACTCTCCGCACTCGCGAAATGCTCTACTCAGCAAGTGACTTGGCGAGTTTCCCTCTGAACTCGTAACTTGTTTCGCATCATCCTCCCCAACTTGGACAAGATTCACCATGGAATTCGCCACTGACTCATCCAAAGTAGGAATAAGGTGCCTAACATAAAACATCAAAAGTCTGCATACCACTCGACAACTATAGACGTAAGCATTGGAGTTGATCTTCTCGGTCACTCTCAAGGGCCTAATCTTGCTGCACTGCCAAGTTGGACATGTACCTCAAGTCATCCACACTGGTCGCCCACTTGGAACCTTGTTGCTCAGCACCTTTTGTGTTCACTCACTTTGTTCGGGTTGTTCTTGGTCCAATTCACCATACCGAAAAGTACTACATTTTGGTTAATCAGAACCAAATACTAAAAAATCTATAAACGCTGCCACTACAGGAAAAACTCCAACCGATCCATAAAAAATTCGTCGAAGAATTTCCAAAGCCATAAATGTAATCTTAATGATAATTAATTATTTATGATAATTTTTAACCAATAAATAACCTTTTCCCTAAAATAACAATACAAATGAATAAAGATACTAGATAGTTTTTGGGCTTACGACTTAATTTCCGATTTTACGTCAATAAGAGATTGAAGCATGGATAAGGAGGATGGGGCATTTCAATTTTCAGTTGGCTTGCTATTTGCTTGATAGGATTTGATTTATTTCTTTACTATTGAAAATTCTTAATTTATTATAATCAAATAAATTAACAGAAATGAGTAGTTAGGAAAAAGGATAGATGCCATTAATGTGTGTGTGTGTGTGTGTATGTATGTATGTATGTATATGTATATATGTGTGTGTGTGTGTGTCTACGTGTATGTGTGTGCGTATGTGAATGTGTGTGTGTCTAACATTATGGTCAATTTTGCTTTATTGCCCCAAAGGCACTAGATGCCTCTAATGTCCACCTGAAACTCCTAATCTTCGTAGAATCCATAATAGACACCATAACTGTGATGAAGTTTGGAATAAACCTCTAATAAAATACGAGTTAATAGAAGCTATGAACATTTATCAATGTGCTCGATTATGGCCAGTTCCAAATGTCCTCCACCTTACTCTCATCTTATGCTATACCATCCTAGGGTACCACAAAGTCAAGGATATTACTATATCAGTCATAAGGGCACACTTCTTCAAGAAGGAAAATAGGTGATGCTCCCTTAAAGTAATGAGTATCACCTAAGGTGTACCAAGTGCTTCTTCCTACTCAGACTATAGATCTGGATGCTATCAAGTAAACCACTGCGAACCTCCCAATTTAAGGATGTAATACTTGATTCATGAACTGCATGAAGGTATTCATCATGTTGGATAACCCAAATGGCATGACCATCCACTCATAAAATCCTTCCTGCATCTTGGACATCATCTTGCACTCGTCCTCCTGCGAGATACAAATTTGGTGGCACCTGCTCTTTTCCTTCATCTTGCTAAATACCTTTGATATGCTTAACTGGTCCAGCAAATCATTATGGATCAGAATCAAGAATCAATGATGTATTATGATTTTATTGATGGTTCCACTGTCTACACACATTTGCCAACTTTCATTCCTCTTTGGCACCAATAGGTCAGGAGCTGCATAGGGACTCAGGCTCTCTCATATGAACCCATGAGCGAGTAACTCCACTTGGCATCTAAGCTCCTCATCCTATTTCTGTAGTCATGTAATGTGGCTTCTTTGGTAAATAGAGCTTGGTACTAGATTGATCATGTGTTGTATGTCCCTTAACGATGATAAGATACTAAACAATTCCTTTATAAAACGTCATCAAATTCCCCTAAAAGGTCTCTCAACTCGTCCATCATCTACCCCTAATCCACCAAACATTCCTTACCAATAAGGACAAACACAAGCCAACCTCTTAAATAGACCTAGCTCTAGTCTAAAGGTTAGAGTTCTCAATCGATGCTACTTAGGGTGCTTTCTTCTTCTCGGACAATAAGACAATCTTAGTCCCTTCAAGAACGAAGTTGTACTTGTTCCTATGCCTATTATGTGTAGCCCCTCTATCATATTGCCATAGACGACTAAGTGACAAACGACAAGCATTCATGGTCACTATGTTGCATAGAACCCATCCTAGTAAAAGCAATGTTTTTGACGTTGTTAGTTGGCTCCCTATCTTTAGCTAAGATGCTTATACAGGCTTGGATGCACTTTGTTTCAAGCCCAACTTCTTGACAACCTCCTCAGTTATGATGTTCTCGCAACTGCCTGAATCAATGACTAGGCCAAAAACCCTTAGAACAATGGTGTAAATCATCTTGCAGATGTTATTTCATAACCACCCATCTCCCTCTTCCTCACACGGAGTAACACAACCTCGCCTCACCGCTAATAGATGCATCTCATCTCTGGTTACTTCCGCCTCATTGGCTAGTTCCTCTATGGCCACAACCTCTTTTATGGCCTGCTCGCCATGACAAGCTTCAATCTTTTTGATGTACAACTGTTTTGGCATGCTTCGGACCCTTCTGACACTTAGCTATATGATGTTTAGTCTTGCCACGTGTCCTCAAGCTCCCAGCTTAGTCTTAGTCACCCAATCTACTAGTATTCGCCCCCAACTATTTCCCTGGCTGACCTTGTAAACCAGTATTGGATGGGGGCTCACTTGATTTGGTTCTCACCCACTTGCCTAACTGCCCCAAGACTTATTGGTAAACCTCTAAAATGGAGAAGATGAAAAAGATGTTAGACACCTCCTGGAATGTCTCCCTAAGCATGCGAATACACCTATCTTCCATATTCTCCCCTGACTTTACCAAGTCATATATTGCCTTCAAGACATAGAATTCCTTAGTATAATCCTCCATAGATTGTGACTCTTGACACACATTCTGGAGCTTCTGGTACATAAGCGTGGCATGATTGTAGGGTAGGAAGGCGCCTCTGTTGTGCTTCTTCATCTTTTATTATGTTTCTATCTTACTTTTCCCTTGCCTTAGCCTTGAAAGATTGAGTTGCTGCCACTAGGTGGGAGCTCTTCCTCATAATCTAGTCATTGCCAAAGGAACCCATTTATGCTTAGGAACCTCCTTCAAATTAGGTACCAACTCAACTGACACTAGCCAATCCAAAAACTCCTCTAGCTGCCTTCTACTTGGAATTATGGGATCTCAATTTTAAAGTTTGGATTCCTAATGCCTATCATTAGTGTACTCGGACGTTTTGGAGGCCAGTCTCTCCCTCCTATGGTTCCATCTACGGGCGCCAACTTTGTTTGAAATGATTATTTTGAAGCTTTTCTTTGTGCCTTCCTTTTCACCACACCCTATGGGTGTTAAGGCTAGGTCACATAGTGGGGCACTGTGACCAATTGCTCCAAACAACCTGAGACATTGGGATCTAGCAACCATCAACTCGAAACCTCTTCTCCATTTAGGAATGTTGTCCCTCTCCAAATAGGAAACAGCCTCTCTTCAGGGTAGCTCCCTGGAGGGGGAAGGCTGCGTACATATACCCTTCCCGGACCCTGCTTTTGCGGGAGCCCTTGGAGGCACTGGGTTTGTTGTTGTTGTTGTCCCCCCTCTCCAAAGACTTATTTGACGAGTGCGTACCTTAGTCTTCTTTGGGGCATGATGGAATGTTTTAGCTATGGTACCAACTAATATGATTTGCCTCTCTAGATCTAAGGGGGAAGGAAGGATTAATGGCCTTCTTTTGATTCAACTTGCCAAAGTTAGTAAGAATAAAGGGAAACTCAATTTTGAACTCAAGGAAGAGAACACAAGACTAAAATAAATACTCAATTGATTCATAATAGGGGAAGAAGTGCCAAATTGGCCATTACAAGCCTACTTGGAAAGCTATTATCCTAGTTGGCATACAACTTTATCCATGACTGATGTGCAAAACTCAAATAACCGGAAAACTTCAGGACAAGCCTACTTTAGATAAAATTCCAGCTTCTAGAAAGTAATAAGGAAAACGTGCAAAAATCGAAGGCAAACTACAAGCAATCTAAATTCTTTTCTTCTGGAGGAATGACTCATGTCACCTCATGTTTTTGGACTTGCGACCTCTTCGTACTTGCCAAATGTTCTACTTGCCAAGTGACTTTTAGTCAGCATCATCAAGATGACCTCAAAACAAAAGACTAGAGACGAAATAAATTTGATAAGAAACTTAAAATGACCCAATCTAAATGATTTGAACTTGGAATAACACGATCTGACTCAATTCCCAACAAGATTAGACTAAAAGTCTAAAGTGATACAACATGGTTGATCCAAAACCTAATATAACTTTAATCCAAAATGAACATGTTCATCATGAAAGTGACCAATCCAGTCTGCCTTAAAATTCAAAATGATCTAACCTAACTGACTTTAAACCTGAGATGATAAATAGAAAATGACCTGACCTAGTTATTCTCAACCTAAAATTTGAACCAATCAGAGACAACTTGAAATCTAAAATGCTGCAATTTAAAAAACAAAGATTATTCGAGCTTGAAATAATCTGAATCAACTTAGACTTGATGCATGCTAACCTAAATCTAAAATGACCAACCATATATTCCAAATGCGAGATGACTCAATGACAAAATGATATGATCCAACTAAAACATGGTCTAGGCGACCTGAACCCAAGATAATTCGAACTCAAAGTGGCTCGAAATTTAGTTTCCTGTTTTTAGGTTTCTCTTGAATGAAAATTGAGCATAAAAAAGAAATCATGTGTAAGATAGGAATTTTATTTCTTAAAAAAATAAAAAAACCTACAAATAAGTGGGAAAACAAAATCAAATAAGCCCTAACCAATCAATAAATTCTCACAAATTCGTACTTTTTCTTAAGCATAATTCATACTTGTTTTGGACATACATATAAATAAATTAACACACAAATATTAAAATGGCGAATAACATAACCAACATGGTTCTTAAGCGCGTTCATCAAAAAATCAAATGATTTCATGTCCACAATTATATGATTGTGATAACCAAAAAAAAACCCTCAAATTCCAAATTTATTAGCGAGTTATTATTATTAAGTAATAATATAGTTTACAAAATATAATTGTCACAAATTTATTTTAAAAATAATAATTTTACCATAATAATAATATTTCCTTTTTATTGTTACAAATATTCAAAATCTAAGAAAATGTTCACCATCTTTATTTACTAATATCAAAGATATACTAATTATACTGTATTTATCTTTTTTTTTAATAATGTTAAAAAAATTATTATAAATTTATGACTTGTATGTGAAATCTTTCAATCAAAAATTCAATATTATAATTATGGAATTAATGTCCAATAATAATTAATTAATTAATCAAAAAAAGAAAAAAATAACTACAGTTAATATTAATTAACATGTATCTATTGATTGATCAAAAAAAAAAAAAAAAAAAAAAAAGTCTGTTGGGTAATATACTAGAAAAATCTCTTTGTCATTACAAAATAAACCCTTAAATTTAGTGATCCCCTCGACCCCTTCTCTCCTCTCTCCATAACACACTTTCTATGTCTCATCAACTTCCGTTGGAATCCCCGAAACTCGCTGGCATTATGTCTTCATGTCTTCATCCCCATCTTCTTTTTCTTCTTCTTTCTCTCTCCTTCTTTGTTTCCATCTCCAATGCCTCCTCCCCATTTCCGCCCCATTTTCAAGCCTTCCCTTTCCTGGGTCTGTCCCCCTTTCTCTCTTTCTAGCCTTCTTTTTGGTTTTTCTTAAGTGGGTTTTGGTTTAATTTTTCTGAGTTTGCCTTGTTTTTGTTATTTAGTTGATTGTGTTAACAACGAAATGTGAATCTCATATAAGAGTTATAGAAAATAAGAGACCAACATGTAAGTGTTGTGAGTTACTCTATCTAATACCAGTTGGTTTTAGGATGGAATCTCACTTGAGCTTTACTTGTAACTCATATGTGCCAACTCCTTGGGTTGTGCCTGAGGAAACAGTGGAAAAATTATCCGAGTCAAATGTGAATTTCACATCGGAGTTCTAAGAAAGAAGAGATCTTGTATTAAGAAAAAAAAGGAAGAGATCAAAGTACAAGACTAGTGAATTACTCCATCTAATGCTAATTGTAGGATGAGACCTGACTTGGGCTTATATATAGGTTTTATATATGTGGTAATTCGTAAAATTTAACAGATTGGTTGGTGTTGCAGAGGGCGTTGATGGAGATGGTGGGGTTGTACGGAGGTCGGTGGCGGAGACGGTGGACAATAACTCGTTGATATTGGCAGAGAAGAGGACTTTCCGGAGAGACCCAACTAATGATTTTAAACGATACACTGGCGGATGGAACATTAGTAATAGTCATTACTGGGCTGTGAGTCTCTCTCTCTCTCTCCTTGGAATAATAATTTTTTATTTCTTATTTATTTACTTATTTTTTGGTGTTTGTTGTGGGGGTTCCTTCTCTGTTACAAGTTATGGCCAGTAAGGATGGGTGTTTAATATTGACAATTTGTCTTTTTTTGGGTGATTTTAATTGAAGTTTACGTTTTCATCAGCTTGTGTGCTCTTAGTAACTGAATATGAAAACATTAATATAGATTTCCAGGTGGGCTATATAGTATCATGTATGAAGAGTTATATGTTCTATCTTGTTGTTTTTAGATGGGTGCAGCATTTGATTTTGTTCTAGTATGGAACCCAATGTTGAAAGTTTCTTTCCTTTTTGTGACATTTCTGCTGATGCTGGTGTCATTTGAGATATTTGAATCTTTCTTCTTGTTTTGAGTTTCAATCGCCTTTGGAATTTGGACATTTTTTTATTGCGTTGTCGGATTCGAGTAGGAGAATATGTCATCTAATCGTAAAGTGACTACTGATATCATATTTTGCGTTTTGTGAGTAGTGGTGGGGCTTTCTGTGTTGAGTTCTGTTGTGGGTCTATCATCCAATTTGTTGACATTATTTTTAAATATTTCTCTTTCTGGTGTATCATGAGGATTTCGTGGCAACGAAATTTTATCTTGATCCTTCAACGTGCGTTCAGTGCCGGAGTCTAGATGTAACTCACGGTCGAGTTTGAGGCTCTAGGGCGAGAGGTTCTAGGTTCTTCAACCTTACCATAAACATGGCATTGTTGTTTACATCACAAAGTTATTGCCATGGAGACTTGTGTTTTGTGAAAGAGAATATTTATTCCAAAGTTTTGATCTATTGTGTGGCTTTTGGGACTTTTTAGTTTGGATTTAGAAGCCAATGTTTGTGGTATGGAATTTATATATTGGGTCAGGTTGGTATACTTGTCATTGCTAGGGTTTCCTTGTGTTCCTTTATATATATATATATAGCGCTTTGTATGTCTTTTGCCCAGTGAGAGAGTTGGTGAGCTACTTATAATCCTTCATTCAAGGTCTAGTGAAGGTTTCATCCTTCGGTCCGTGGTTTTTTCTTCATTTGAGGGTTTTCCGCGTAAATCACTGTATTGTTGTGTTTCTTTTTTTCTTTTCTTCCCATTTCTTTCAAATTAACAAATTGGTTTTTAAATCCAACCCAAATCTTGGATAATTTTCCTAACATGATCTTTTTCCATGACCTGTATTTCTGGATTGTAATGCTCTGATCCTAACCTTGGGGTATTTCCTTTCTGAATGCAGTCTGTGGCGCTTACTGCTGTGCCATTCTTCGTTGTTGCTGCGGTATGGTTTGTGATTTTTGGGCTGACTTTGATCGGCATCTGCCTGTATTTTTGCTGCTGTAGAAGAGAGCCTTATGGCTATTCTCGTGCCTGCTATGCATTGTCACTTATTCTTCTCATACTTTTCACAGTCGCTGCAATGTAAGTCATTGATCCCATTGTAACATGTATGTCATAGTTATTTTGCTCGTTCCATTCTAAAATGCCTGTGTCACATAGAAATACTTGGATCTGGGGATGATCTCGGACACTTCAAGTTAGACAAAAAAATAGGAAAATCCTGAAAAAAGCTGACCCTGGCTTTTGATTATAGCATATACTACAAAAAGAGAAACACAAATTAATTCTACACTAATAAAGGATGGTAAAAATTGAAAGAAGTTCTGATCAATATGTAGGATTCTTCATTCTTTTACATTGCTGAACTGTTCAAATGACCATGCTTTTATGTTACTTGTAGTTTCTATAATTCTCTCGCTTACATGTTACTTACTATTGCTGGCTACTATCATTGCAGCGTTGGGTGCGTTGTTCTATACACTGGGCAAGGGAAGTTTCATGCTAGTACGACAAACACACTGGAATATGTTGTGAGTCAGGCCAATGTGACCGTTGCTAACCTTCGCAATGTGTCGGACTACCTTGCACAGGCAAAAAACATTGGTGTGGATCAAATTGGCATGCCAGGAGATATCCAGAACAGGATCAATGATATCCAAACAAAGATCAATTCTTCAGCTAATACTCTTGCTGTCAAAACACACGACAATTCAAGAAATATTCAAAAAGCCCTGGATAATGTGTGAGTGTGTTCTCTAAGCCCTCTTGCAATTAGGGCTAGCAAACGTGTTGTGTTGTTCTTTGTGTTCGCATTATACGAGGGGTGTCTTAGAAATGGAGTCAACCTGAACTTGACCCATTTATTGAACGGGTCAGGAACTTTCAATCCTTACACAACCCGATTAGCGAATTACCCATTTAATTATATTGCTGACTTTTTTTCATTAAACGATAATTTGTCAACTTACAAACGTTTCGATAATACACTTCATGGTTGTACTTGCAATAAATGTGTGATATGTTTATAATTGTTAAAATAAATTTTTAATAAATATAATTAATATATATATATAATATGGTAATTGTATACCGCATAGAATACCTAATATAATTACATAAAGGGGTTAATCGTGATGACAACGGGTCGATTCAACCAAAACCCAAATTCAACCCAATTACCGAAACAGGTTAAATGGGGTTGATCCAAATTCAACACGGCTTTAAAAACCCTGACCTAAACCCGCTGTTTTCATGTCATGTTTGTGTCGTATTGTCGTATTGTGTCAAATTTTGCCAGCTGTACATGCAGTGTTGTTGTGATGGTTGTAACTTATTCATCATGACTTTGCAGGAGGATAGCTTTAATCATTATTGCTGCAGTAATGTTGTTCCTTGCATTTATTGGATTCTGTAAGTCCCAAATTTATGTCCTTTAAAATGCTTGGAACTTCATTTCTATTTTAGTCTAATACCATTTTGTGTTTGGTTTTTGTTTTGATTTCAGTGTTGTCAATTTTTGGAGTCC
Source organism: Simmondsia chinensis (assembly GCA_018398585.1). Classification (NCBI taxonomy): domain Eukaryota; kingdom Viridiplantae; phylum Streptophyta; class Magnoliopsida; order Caryophyllales; family Simmondsiaceae; genus Simmondsia; species Simmondsia chinensis. The sequence continues at coordinate 28,824,893 of JAGTTD010000010.1, read as the reverse complement.
AGTGTCTTGTGTACTTGTAAGCACGACTTCTATGTTCTTGCTTGTTCATGTTCATTTGAATCATTTCTTAGTATTGGTTATTGTATGTGGACGATTGTCGCTGACAAAAGCATGATTAACTGATGATTGCAGCTTGGTGATCCTTGGTTGGCTTCTTGTTGCCGGAACCTTCATTCTCTGTGCTGTTTTTCTCCTCCTCCACAAGTGAGTGCTATTATAATATGCCTATTATGTCTATTCCAAGTAAGAAAATCTTGCGATGGTTGTGACTTAATCTCAAAATCTTAGAATTTGACGTTATTCCCTCGTCAACCTGGCCACTTTCTGACGCAATAAAGTTTCTAATTTCGAAATATAGTTTTCTTAAATTCATTAAGCTTGCAGTGTTAAAATTATGGTTAGTTCAGGCATATTCACGCTGCAACCTAATGAGACTTCGTTTTTGGCAAATTGCTAACCTCATTGGTTGACGGGATCCACATCCTAGATTCATCTTTGCTTAAGAGGAACATATGTTAAAGTCATGTCTGTCCAGTAGTCCCAGTCTGTTGGAACACTCACAGCTTCTCAGTCAAGCTTAGGAAATTAGTTTCATGATATAAATTTGTATACCAAAGAGGGTACCAAAACGCCGTCACCGGATCCCATTAGAACTCCGAAGTTAAGCGTGCTTGGGCAAGAGCAGTATCAGGATGGGTGACTTTCTGGGAAGTCCTCACCTTCAGGTTGGGGGCACTCGTAAATAGCCTCTCTTTAGGGGTAATACTCTGAATGGGAAAGGCTGCGTACATCCGCCCTCCCCAGACCCTGCTTAGGCGGGAGCCCTTAAGGCATTGGGCATGTTGCTTTTTATATAAATTTGTATATGTTAGGTTTGGTCGATTTGATTTTGATGTGAGATTCAGAGATTAGGAAGAAAAATGCTTATCCCTCGTAAAGAAATATCTTCCCCTCTCTTACTCGCCCAAAAAAGAAGTCTTTTCTTCAGAGGAGGTTGATTTCTCCTTCTCGAGGAAAATGTCTCTTTTTCTGGTTATTGTTGCCTATCATTCAAGGAAACAATAGAAATAAGACAGAAAGAGTTCCCCTAAAATCAAACGGAACGTCAAGTCACCGCCTTCTTTCCATCGCGTTGTGGTTCACTTTTTATGGCTGGCTCTGATACTGACGCTAAAATATTATGTCACAAATTTGTGGACTTAAAATCTGATACACTTAACCTCGGGATGCTACTGTGTAATTTACCCTTTTACTTTTTGTGGCTCTGATACTGAAACTAGTGTTTGGCTTCCAGTGTGGTTGCTGATACATGTGTTGCTATGGATGAGTGGGTCCAGAACCCTACAGCACATACTGCCTTGGATGATATTCTTCCATGTGTAGACAACGCTACCGCTCAGGAAACCTTATTGAGATCAAAAGAAGTTACGCATCAGATTGTCAGTATGATTGACATGGTGATTGTCAACGTCTCGAATGTCAATTTTCCACCCCAAGCAGCACCTTTATATTACAATCAGTCAGGTCCTTTGTTGCCTGTTCTCTGCAACCCATTCAATCAGGACCTCAGTGATCGCTCCTGTTCACCAGGTGAAGTCAACTTCAATAATGCAACACAGGTACTACTGACATGACTATCTAACCCTACATTGAAGTTTGTTTCATTGAACTTGAAAAAGTCGAAGTTGATATAGTATGAAACCATCCTTGAGCCTTTACCTATTAGTTGATGCTTTTGATATAGTTGATTTCTTAACATGGTATTAGATCCTTAGTTGACGGAGAGATCGTAATTTGAATCCCGGTGGCACTCACTCTTAATACTAATATTATTTGAGCACAAGGTAAGAGGTGTGTATTATCCATATTTCAAGCCCAATGAGTATTTGCATGAGCGGGTATGTTAAGAGTGTAAGACCATTCTTGAGCCTTCACTCAACAACTTAGGTTTTCAAGATACTTTATTCCACATGAGTAGTCAAATTGTTGTCTTGTTCGAATATTTGTTGTGTGAAGGGCTGATAAGCCCAAAACTTGAAACTATAAGTGGAAGCTTCACTAGTTAGTTGATTGGAATCGTTGTCGACGGTACTCATTACCATGGCATCTGTATGAATTTCTACTTGAATATCAATCTATATTGCTTCTGATATGGGACTTCTTGTTTTCGTTCCATGAATAAACTCCCCACACTGCCTTCTTCCTTGAAATGGTTATGGGGGAAGCGGGAGAGGCTACTTTTGAAGTACATTTAACATTTCCCTTTGATAATGGATCTTTATATCTCGCTTGTTTACCCAAAAAAAGGGTAGAAGATCTACTGAAGGCAGGCTGCACATCATTATTTAATGTTTTTAGGGTCTTGGCATTCTCCTGGTATTTAGTTTGATCTTGTTTTGCTATGAAATATGAAGGCACACTATTACTTGTGTTTGGGTATAAGATCATTTACAGTCTTTCACCTGACAATTTAAACTTTTGAGATAGTTGGTTTTTTGACATGATGCTAGAGTGTTTTTGACCAAGATGTCTTGAGTTGGAATCTCCATAGCCCCCCGTTATGTATATTGGTATAATTCTAGCACAAAGTATGAAGTAAACATGTGCACTATTTAGTGGCATTTGCATGACGGGCTTAGGTTAGAGTATAATGTCATTTTATTTAAAGGTGTCAGCTAGTAAAGTCTTTTGGGAGGTAATGCTTGAGACCCGGGTTTGAATCCTGCCTTCATCATATAGGCAGAGGTGTTAGGGGATTCGAGGAGGGCTGCTTCCTTATGCAGCCCATGTAACATCCTTACTGTACGTAAAAGAATAACATGAAGTCATTTATTTGCCTATATATAATAGCTTGATCTTTTGAGATAATCAGTTTCTTTACAACGTCTCATTTACAGCTAGAATTTTAGTTGAAAGTGATGCAGCGCAAATATAAGAATTATGGGAACGAAAGGTCCAACAGGTTTCCTTTAAATTTTCTATTGCTAAAACAATAAGAAAACAAAGGGAAAATTAAGTACTCAAATTCTCACAACCGAGAATAGGAGAAAACTCTAGGAAAATAATAAAATGTATGCAATTGAATGACCTAAACCCTAGACATCCTCTTGCTTTAATAGAGGAGAAAACTCACCTAGAATAAAAAACTTAAAAGATAAATAAAAGACTTAAAGATAAGTACAACAATTACTAATAATTATATATCAATCCACTAGCTAAGTAACCTAATGGATGACAAGCTCCAAAAGCTTTTGTCTCTAGCCACGTCTCCACCCGTTACTCGCCAACCTTGGTACTCGCCATCTTCCTATGGCGCCATCTGTCTGTGGGCTGCATCAGAAAGTTTAGCATTTATCACCACTTCCATACGCTTTTCGTGAATAGAAACTCCAGATGGCGACTCTCTTTCTTCATACGACACACTCAACATCTCTAACCACAACCCTGATTCATTTGCTTCATAGGTATGGAAGAACTACGTTTGCCAAGCTTCGGGAGACGTATGCAAGACAACCGGGCGTCTAACGCCAAAGTTATACGGTCAGATGAGCTCAGCCATGAATGTAAGCTTCGGTCTCTACCATTACAGCCCGTTCCTGGTGAACCTAGAAGACTGCACATTTGTCAGAAGCACATTCAGTGACATCAGTAAAAATTACTGCCCCGGACTCAGGAAATACACACAGCTGATCTATGTTGGGCTGGTGTTAGTCTCTGCTGCCGTGATGCTGTCCCTCATTTTCTGGGTGATTTATGCTAGAGAGAGAAGACACAGGGTGTACACCAAACAGTTCATGGCTGGTGAACCACACTGAAGCTCTAGGCTTCAGAATAGGTAAAATTATATGTTAGAATGACATTATGTTTGAGAAAAGGAACAGAACAAGGCAAAATGTTTGTTATATATGCATGGTGAGTTAAGTAGCTTTTTAGCCCCTTAAGTGGGCAAAAATGAAGTTGGCCACCGGAGTTGAATTTCGGAAGATTGAGTCACCTTGTTCTAGTAAAAAATCCCATTTGGTCATTTAACTGGTCTAAAATGGGCATCTTGGACATCCAAATAAAATCGCCCAACTTAGAAAATTTTAAAAGGTTGGGTGATACAAATTTTCAAATTTCTACTCAGGTGATGAATTGCCCATCTTAAAACTATTTGGGTGACCAAATAGGATTTTTGTTAAGAGTTTGGTAACTGAATCTTTCATAATTTGATCCGAGTGACCAACTTGTCTATTTTTGGCTACTTTGATGACAAAAAGGAACTTAACTCAGAGCAATGTGTTTTAAGAAAAGAGAGCAAGACGGATAGTATGTTCTGAAAAGTAACTTTTCTGTGTAGTTGTAAAAAGAACTGTAAAAGACATCTCATTTTCTGGTTTTCAAAATATGTTGCTCTTATTCTTTCTTCCAAATATGTTTTTGGTATCGTTGTCGTTACCTTTTCCTTTAAACATAATGTTGTTGTAACTTAATTTGGAGTTTTAAGTAGGTGAGGTAGGTTATTAATTGGTTTATATTTCACTTATAGTGTGATGTTCAGTTTGTGTACATGACGTATGAATTGTTATTGAGCGAGATTGTATTTTGTTATAGGGTGTAAGAGGCAGTGTGTATCTATAGATTGATTAGTATCAATTTCTATAGTTTTTTCCTTTCTGGACAGACAAGTGTGTTGAAAAATGATAAGAGAAGATTTTCTATTTGGTTGTGGTGCACCGTGTAGATGAAAAATTAGAGAAACGGGAGGTTCGACAGTCGTCTTTTAAATTTTATTACAAAAATAATAAAACAAAGCGCAAAAAGGGCTACTCAAATTCTCACAATCCGAGAATAGGAGAAAACATTCTAGAAAATAATGAAAAAAATCTGAATAATTGAATGACCCAAAGCCTTAGCCTTCCTCTTGTTAAAATAGAGAAGAAAATTTACCTTGACTTAAATGATAATGAAAAGGCTAAAAGATAATTAAAACTCTTAAAAGATAAATACAAAATAAATAAGCTCTAATTTTGTTAAACCTAGATCTTTTTTAGCCATGTTTCCAACTCGCCAGTAGCCGAACCCGCCAAGACTCACTTGCCAATACGCCTACTCGCTCAGAACTGTCAATGCTTGTTACTCATGGGCTGCATCACCCTCCCCGGTTGGAGAGAATTCACCCTCGAATTTGCCAGAAGGTCAGCAGGATCATCGTCATCAAAATAAGGAACTAAGTGCTTGACATTGAACATGTCAGAGGTCCTCAGATCGGGTGGTAACTGAAGACGGTAAGCGTTGTCATTGATTTTCTCAAGAATCATCAAAGGGCCTATCTTGTGAGCTGTCAGCTTGTTGTACTCCCATGCTGGAAATCGTTCCCATGTCAATATTGCCCAAACCTTGTCCCCTACCTAAAATTGTACTGTGCGACGCTGTTTGTCACACGCCATCTTAGACTTGGCGCTTGCTTCCAACTGTCGTGCTCAAGTCAGCTCACGTATGTCTCAAAGGGTGGAGATGAAGTCTTCCGCCTTGCCATAAGGACGAGTGAGATCTAGGACAAGCGCCAGGTCTTTCGGAGACCGTGGTACAAAGCCATAGATGACCTAGAAGGGTGCAAAACCCGTGCTCTTGTTAATTGAACTATTGTAGGCAAATTCAACTTGGTACAACTTCGTTTCCCAATCCCTAATGTTATCGGCAACAAGGCATCAAAGTAAGTAGCCCAACGACCGGTTCTTTACTTTTGTCTGATCATCCATTTGTGGATGATGAACTATGCTGAAGGCGAAGGAGGCGTTCACCATCTTCCATGACGTCATCGAGAAATAGTTGACGAACCTCATGTCTTTATTTGAGACGATAGACGATGCTAGCACACAATTCTTGAAGCTTGTACACCTCTCGGAAATATAACCCTGCCATATGTATGGTGTCAGCAACCTTCTTGCACCCTGTGAAGTGCACCATCTTTGAGAAACGATCCACCCCCACGAATATTGAGTCAATGCCACCCCGTGTCCTTGGCGGCCCTAATACGAAGTCCATGCTAATATCTGCCCAAGACTGACTTGGAATTGGCAACGGTAAGTATAGACCTACATTGGTCACTTCGCCTTTCAAGACTTGACAAATGCGGCATCATTTGACAAATCACTCCACCTCTTTTTGCAACGAAGGCCACAAATAGTTGGCGCTAACTAGTTGTCGTGTCTTGTCTGGGTCCATATGTCCTTTGGTGTGCTTCTCCTCAATGATCTTGAGCCATGGACTTGAATCCAGAATGCAAAGTTGGTTTCCTTTAAAAAGAAACTGGTCATGTATGGAATATCCGGGAACAAAGTCGAATTGGACCTCTCGCCAAATCTCACCAATGGCGAGGTCACCGTCGAACTGCTTTGCCAACTGCTCAAAGCCAGTTACCAAAACTCTGCTTTGTGAAATGAGGAGAATACGCCTGCTCAATGCATCCACCACCTTATTTAATACACCGGACTTGTGCTTGATCACAAAGTGTAAGAGCGGAATGTAGCTTGCCCACTTGGCATGCCAAACTCTCTGTTGGCGAGATAAGACTTCCAGTGCCTCAACGCCCTAACTACTGCATAGAACTCAACGTCATAAATAGAGTAATTCAACTTACGTCAGTCAAGTTTCTCACCGAAGTATGCAATTGGCCTCCCTTCTTGACTAAGTGCTGCGCCAATGCTGACTTTGGAGGCGTCAGTATGATGCTCGAAGGTCTTTTGGAAATACGGTAAGGCTAATACCCATGTTGTGGTTAGCCTCCTTTTAATTTCTATAAAGGCGTTTGCAGCTTCTAGAGTCCAAGCAAAGGAACTCCCCTTCATACAATCCATAATTGGTGCCATGATCGAGCTGAAGTTTGGCACAAACTGCCTATAGAATGACGCCAATCCGTGAAAGCTCCTCACTTCGCCAATTGACTTCAGCTGTGGCCAGTCGTGAATCTCCTCAATCTTCCCTTCGTTAGCTAATATGTGATCCTTGGACACGATAAGCCTAAGGAAGGTTATTCGGTCCCTCACGAACTCGCACTTCTTCAAGGCAGTGAATAGGTATTGCTTCCTCAAGGTGCTCATACGTCCTTGAGATGCTCCAAGTGCTCAACCCGGTTTTGGCTATAAATCAAGATGTCGTGAAAGTAGACGACAACAAATCGCCCAATAAACGGACGTAGTACCTGGTTCATAAATCGCATGAAGGTACTTGGCACGTTAGATAATCCAAATGGCATGACGAGCCACTTGTATAGTCCTTCCTATGTCTCGAAAGCAATCTTCAATTCATCACCTGGGGAGATGCAAATTTGATGATATCCGCTTTTCAGATCTAGCTTAGTGAACACTTTTGAATTTCGTAGCTGATCGAGGAGGTCATCCAACCTTGGAATAGGGAAATGGTAGTGCACTGTGATCTTGTTGATGGCTCTGCTGTGTATGCTCATCCACCAACTACCATCCTCTTTCGGCGTCAATAGAGCGGGCATCGCACAAGGACTTAAGCTCTCCCAGATAAATCTCCTGGCAAGGAAGTCCTCAACTTGGCATCTCAACTCCTCATGCTCAGTTGGGCTCATTCGGTAGTGGGGCCTATTTGGCAAGGAAGCCCCCGGCATCAAATCAATATGGTGCTGTATGTTCCTCAATGGCGGCAATGTATCCGATAACTCCTCCGGAAAGACATTTGCGGACTCTTTCAACAAGGCACTAATGTCACTTGATATTTCCCTTGAATCCTTCCCAATCAAGATGAAGATAATCTTGTTGCCGCCAACCTCCTTGGTGAACATAGCCCTGCCTTGCAAACTTGGGTGCTGTGCTACTAACATTCGCGGTGCTTCATCCTTCTTGGGCAACAATATAATCTTTGTCCCCTCGATCATGAAGCTGTAGGTGTTCTAACTCCCATAATGGATGGCGCTCCTATTGAATTGCCATGGGAGCCCCAATAACAGGTGGCAAGCGTCCATAGTGACCACGTCACAGCATACCTCATCCCTGTACTTCCTCCAATCGAGAAATTGACTAAGCAATGTGTCTATACAAATACCTGGTTGCCTTTCTTGAGCCACAATAGCTTGTGTGGATTTAGGTGTGCTTCTGTCCTTAAGTCTAACTTGGCAACAACCTCTTCGGAAATCACATTCTCTCAACTCCCCGAATCAATCACCATGTGACACACTCTTCCGCCAATGGTGTAGGTAGTCTGGAAGATGTTGTTCCTCAACGAACCGTCTCCTTCTTCTCTTGGCGTAAAACAAGCGTGCCTAATCACAAATAGGCGACCCCCATCACCTACAATGGCATCCTCTAGTGGCGCCAACTCATCCTGGGCATCCTTTTCATTTACCATGTCATCTTCCTCGTGCAGTTCTTCGATGTGTAGTCCCCTACCTAGTCTGTCACCTTTCCGACACTCAGCAGCACAGTGACTCACCTCTCTCATTTGAAGAAACGGGTTCTTGAACTACCCGCCAAGTCTTAAGTAACCAGCTTACCAGTATTGGCGACTACTAGTATGATCTGTATGCCTTGGTTTGATGGTGTTTGCACTAGGACACGCCCACTAACCTGTGTCCCTCAGGCTCTGCCAACTTGGCGATGCCTTTATTGCCTTTCGACATTCACAACCCTCCGGTTTGCCTCCAAGACGGAAAAGATGTCGAACATGTTTAACACCTCCTTTATAGAGTCCTTCAATCCGCTAACATAGTGATCTGCCAATTGATCCTCCGTCTCCACCAAATCATTCCTTAAACTCCATCGTGTACTCCTCCATAGACTTAAAGCCCTGACACAAACCTTGCAGACGCTGGTACACCACCTTGGCGTGATTGTGAGGCAGGAAGACACCTCTCATGTGTTTCTTTATCTTCTCCCACGTCTCTATCTTTGCCTTACCTTGCCTTAGCTGAGTATGCTTCAGCTGTTGCCACTAGGCAGCAGCCCTATCCCTCGGCCGTGTAGCCACCAATGGCACCTATTTCCGCTCCGGAACCTCCTTGAACTCAAGGACTACCTCTACCAAAGCCAACCAATCGCAGTAGTCCTTAGGGCGACCTATTCCATTGAACTCCGTAATCTCAATCCGGAGACCGGATTCCCACCTTCGATATTCCACATCGGTGTTCTTGGCATTTGGCCGGTTCCTACTCAAACGCCGATCCGGTAAGTCAACTTCCGGAAACGGATTGTGGAAGCCTTCGTCCACCCCCTACCAGTGGGTTTTGAGGTTGAGCGTTGAGTACTTGATCGGGATTCACCCCCCAATTGAATCGAGCACCGGTCAATATGCTGGAATTTCTCCTCCGTGTTCTCAAACTTTCTCTCAGTCTGCCGTTGAAAGTCTCGCTCGTAAACGTCTCCGATGGCGGCGTATCTCTGTCTCCCACAGGCCATCTCAGAAGTCGTTTTGAGCTCTGATACCCACTAATGCAGCACGTAGATGGAAAATCAGGGAAATAAAAGGTTCGATAGCCTTCCTTTAAATTTTATTACGAAAATAATAAAACAAAGGGGAAAAAGGGCCACTCAAATTCTCACAATTCGAGAATAGAGGAAAACACTCCAGAAAATAATGAGAAAAATCTGAATAATTGAATGACCCAAAACCCTAGCCCTCCTCTTGCTTAAATAGAGGAGAAAACCGACCTAGGACAAAAGACTTAAAAGATAATTAAAAGGCTAAAAGATAATTAAAAGTTTTAAAAGATAAATACAAAATAAATAAGCTCTAATCCTAATAAACCTAGATCTTTTCAATAGCGTTTCCAACTCCCTAGCATCTGAACCCGCCAAGACTCACTCCCCAATACGCCTACTCACCCATACCACCAATGCCCGTTATTCACGGGTTGCATCAGGTGGTGGAGCTTTTGTTGCAATTTGATCCCAATCCCACACAATTTCAACAACAACTCAACAATTCCATACTTAAATCAATCAATGAACTTAGAAATGTAAACACCTTTTTTATATAGTATAGTATAGAGCATAACTCTATAAGTATAAGAGTTGTACAGTAAAGTATAGAAGAAGGTGAGGAGAGTTAGAAGAAAGGGGAGAGGATTGGAGAAGATAAAATTGAATATTTGATGCCAATTCACTAAATTATTAATGAAAATATTTACATGACTGATATATATATATATGTATTATCTTTATTATGTATTAAATCAACATTTTTTGTAAAACAATTGATCATATTCTTATAAAAATTCATCAAATTTTGACATAGGGTACCTAAGTTTTGATAAAATATTTAAACCTCAGGGTATCCCATTTTATATAATGAAATATCGCAGTACCTATGTGATAAATGTTCAAATCTCAGGGTATCTAAGTGATAATTTTCCTAAAAATAAATAGAACAAATTGACACATTGGACAAAGTCAAAGGACCTTTAGTGTAAATAACTCCAAAATAAATTTGGGGTCAACCTAAACAACCAAAGAAATATGAAACTTTATATTTCTCTATATGTGGGTTTGTCCAATAGGTTTCATTTTATGTTCAGAGAATACGAAACTTTATGTTAGATCAATACATCAAGTTTGAAATTTAAACTAATTAGTTGTCTAAGTTTAGTTGACTATTTTATTCTACATGTATTATTGAACTTACTGTCAACTTTTAGTTATCAATTTGATTTAGAGTACGTTTGGTTCAGCTTTTTTTTAGCTTATCTTTTTACAGCTCATTTTTTTTAATAAGATCTGTATCTTTTAGAGATCTGTGAGACATATCCTGTGGTGTTTTGTTGTACAATGCAGAAAGACCTTTTTCTTAGTAACAGATTGTTTGGTTATATATATCAAAAAGATCTTATTATGTAGAATTACCAAAAAGGACATGACTACATAAAATAAGCAAAAGCCATGTTTTTTTTTTAATCTTATTTTAAAGCATAATGTGACATTTTAAAAATAGTTTTCTTTATTTTTTGTATAATTAAAATTTTACCTAACATAGTATGAATTATGCAACTAAAATAACATAAAACATGTGATAAAATGTACTAATAATTGTGTCAATATAAACTAAAAATATGGTTCTTAAAATTACATCAAAAGTATCATTAAAGAAATCAAATATCACATCACATTTTTTTTATAGATAAGGAGCAACAAGGGCTTACAATACAAAATAGGATGTATCTACAATAGTAGGGCCCCAAGCGATACAAAATGGAATCACATAAAGATTGACGAAAACAACATAAAACAAAAATGATCACAATTGCACGCATATAACTTCAGTCTACCTTCTATAACAAAATGCGGGAATTACATAAAGATCACATCACATTCTCATTCCATTCTCCCAAATAGCTTTTACAATACGATCACACTCAATCTCCATGTATATGTCATTTGCTATCCTTCTTGACACATTTGCATTTGTACCCTCTCGTAGATGAGTATTAGACTCCATATTCTCTGGCATTAGGTCTGGGTTGTTATTAAAAATACCAAACTCAATATTATTGTTAGTATGTTCATAAATGAAATTGTGAACAACCATTTTTGCCCCAACAATTTTACCTTGCACAGAGGAGACAACGGGATGACTAACTAGGGTTTTTTTTTTTTTTTTTTGGGGGGGGGGGGGGGGGGGGGGGGGGATATATATATATATGGTAGTTTGGTTATATTAGAAAATTTTAAGGGTATTTTTGTAATTGACCAATAGCTTAAGCGGAAAACTATTAAAAAGACGCAATTTGGATCTTGTTGTGTTTAGTTAAAAAATAGTTGTTTTGTCTTTCCACTTAAGCTGTTAAAAAGCTAAAATAAGATCTTTTTTATTAACCAAACATAGATCTTATAATTAATAAGATCTTTTTTTTTTTTTTTTTTCACAGTTTTAAGCTGTAAAAAATCTCAACCAAATGCACCTTTAATAGGTTCCATCATCGCCTTTCTTCATCTTGGGTCACCATGGGTTACCCAAGACCCAACGAAACTAGAAACAAAACCATATTTTTAAAATACTTTCTATTGGGTATGGGCGGGTCTTGGACCCAAAACTATTGGGTCTTCATAGATTGACCTCAAACCCAACCCAACCCACCCATTGAACACCCCTAATGATGGCAATGAAAATATTTAGTCCACAAATCTTATGTCTGAATTTTGAGTCTTTCATTATAGTGAAATATTTTTTTAGTATAATATTCGATGTATGATGTTAACCTTTTACAAGACATGTTGACCAGTAATGTAGATTTAAAATTACAAAGATATGCTTCCCTTACTCCTTTCCTTCCTATGACCTATAATATTCGACGTATGATGTTAACTTTTGATTGGATCATACTCTATTTTTTATTTTTTGTTACCTAAAATACAAATTAGTGTTTTTAATTTGTTACAATAATAAATGTGGTGTTTTAATGGGTTTATGGTCTTTCTATAAATTTTGTTCAAGTAATTATCAGTGATTTGGATTAAAAATTTATTGCATCAGTGGATTAAGAAAATTCAAACACAAAATCCGTGTAAGATATTATAGTTTCACTAAACCTTAGGATATTAAAGTATAACTTATCCAAATATTGATACTAAATTCAGGAAGAAAATAATTTATCCAAAAATCCTAGCTCCACCACTAAGGCAAAAATATCCAGGGACACTTGTGAATAATTGTTCATCTTTTTGAGATCAATAATAGATAAATACCGAGTGGAGATAGGGCATTTACTAATTTGCGAACCTCACGACCTTAGTGCATTGTTTTTGTTGTAATGTTTAGTGTGCTAGCTGCTCAAAATAAATTGCTTACTCGATATATATATATTTTTTTTGGTCAAAATTATTTCTTACTCGATATAGTTATATACTTTCTAAGCTAAGTATATATATGATAAAATTTGAGTGGCTTATGTTTATTTAGCTTGTATTTTATCAATTCCGTGACATGCTACCTTCACAAGGGTTAAACCAATTGAGAACCTATATATACTTGGGGTTTATTTCTGCTATAAATATTAGATATTTTTCAAGAACAATTTTTGTGGTCAAATTCGAATATTATTAAATATTTTAAAAAATTAAAAATTATATAAAAGACTTTTTGTATATACACATACATATAATATGTATATCCCCCATTTTCTTCCTGTGTAAGCAAACTTGCACCGCCTCAAGTTTGTATAAAAGGAGAATTGTAGCGGCAGTGAAATGTGCACAGAAAAAAATTGCAGTGAATGAGAATGAGAAAAAGGAGTGAGGGAGAGATTTGAGTGAAATATTTTAATAATAAAATATGGAGAAAATTATTTGAATAGAAGAAAAACTTCTCCAGTTCTTTAGTTTGATATAAAATACTTACTATTTTTCTTTATACATATTTGGGTTTGTATTTTTATTCTCTTCCTTTTGAGTTTAATATGTCCCTAGTTTTATAACACGTGATCAGCACGAGTCCCTAGCTAACTGGGTTTCGTTATATACTCAAGGAAAGTTTCTATTCCCTAATCTTTGTGATTTATAATATCTAATCTTACTAATCTTAAACTTATTGCTCTTGATATATCTGGCAAAATTTATTTAACATAGACCCTTGATGTTGAGATTTATCTTGATGCTATGAATCTCGGAGATACTCTGTTCTTCAAAAAAAAAAATCTCGGAGATACAATTAAAAGGAAAATAATGCATCCCTGCAGAATCGCTCTAAAGCAATGATATTTCTCAGGCATCATATCATGAAGCACTGAAAGCTGAGTATATTACTGTAAAGGACCCGTATGTCCTTTGGTTGAATTTAAAGGAGAGGTTTGATCATCAAAAGTCTACGATCCTCTCTAAAACTCGCTATGAATGGATTCACCTGTGGTTACAGGATTTTAAAACTATAAGCGAGTATAACTCTCCAGTATTTAATATTACCTCTCAATTGAAATTATGTGAAGAAAATATTATTGAGAAGGATATGTCAGAGAAAATGTTCTTTACTTTTCATGTCTCGAATATGCTCTTGCCGCAGTAATATTGAGAATGAAGATTCAGAACATACTCCGAGTTAGTATCATGTCTCATTGTTGCAGAATAAAATAATGAATTATTGATAAAAAAATCATCAGACACAATCAGCTGAATCTGAAGCATTCCCTGAAGTGAATGCTTTAACATATGACCATAAAGGATATTTTTAAGGTTGTATATGTGGTCGTGGACATGGAAGGGGTCTTGGATGAGGTTATAGACGCTGTCATAATACGGTACTCAGAATGGACCAAAATTTAAAAAGTCCACTAATGACAAGGAGAAAAAAAAAAAAAAATAGAAAAGTGAAGGAAAGAGAAAAACTTTAGTTTTCATATTTTCTACTTTGCACATTCATGACTGGTTAAACCACCTACTTTTTATTACTCTTTTATTACTCATATGGTTGGCTATGCTGCCTTCTTATTATTAGTTATTCATATGGCTATATTTCTCAACCAATCTATTTATATACCACTCATTTAAAATAACAATGATGTCTTTTTAGAATGTACTTCACGGTATTGTTTGTGTACATATGATGCTATGCACAAAATTAAAATCACAACTTTACTACATCATAGTAAATTATTGTTTTTCCTAATCAAACATATAATCAAACCCCATAACTATAAAACAAACGAGCAGGACATAAAAACATAAAAACCTGCCTAGAATATTTTTTTTTTTGTTTTTTATAGTATCATCTAAATATGATAAATCTCCAAACGTAAAAAAGAGAAATCCCCTAAATTGAGCCATGTTTAACTTTAGTAAAATAATGTTGTCATACTATGTATAGACTAGAGTGGTATCATCCATATATTATTTTATATGACATGTTAATTATATGTGTGAATTATAATTGATATGCCTTATTATCAAGGATGGACAAAATTTAAACCATAATCTAAAGTCTATAGTTGTTTTTATCTATTCAAACATTAATTTTGTGAAACTTGAATAATTTTTTTTTTGACAATTTGGAGCACATGTATAATGACTCTTCTTATATATGAGAAATTAAAGCCTCAATTTGTGAAGAGTATGAAACCCACTAGCATACTATGGTTATTTAAAGTGTTTTGTAATATCATACTTATATTTTTGTTAGTACTTATATACACTTTGTGTTTGAATATGGATGGTGAAAATCAATGTCTGGCAGACAATATAACAACACTGGGTGTTTGAAACTTAATTAAGGGCTTGAGAAGAGCACATATCATGTTTTCTAAAGAAATAATATTTTTCATAAGTAAGGCTATCTATTTTTGAGATACCTATTGGGATGATTAACTAGAAGTTAACGGACCCAAAAAGATTACTTTATGACATGACTATTTGAGTTATTTAGGTATAAAGATAATTAAGAGAATCACTGAAAATTCTCACACTCATTGAAGAACCAGAAAATTCTTATATAAGATTAAACATCACGTGCTACTTAAGGCAAAGCGATTGCTATGTCATACTCAATTGAAATTGGGTTTGAGTCCCATATATTTGAAGGACTACAAATGGAATATATGTGGGCCAATTATTTTATTATGTGTATAAATTTGATGTTTTATGATATTAATAGAATCATTTACGCGTTGGTCCCATAAGTATGGATAATACACTTATGATGTGGCACTTGCGAAACCCCTTGCATAAATGATCCGACTATGAGCTGAAGTTGTTGATTGTATGATGTGATAATGCAGGTGAATTTACCTCCCAAAAATTTAATGATTATTGTATGGAATGAATTGCCATATAACCCATATATAGACCCAAAATAGTCTTGCAGATTTTCTGATTAAACGCTTGCAAACGAATGGCTAGACCATTATTATTACCTATTTTTACATGGGTATATGTTATGATACATGTTGCAGCACCGACTAACTTGTTATCATGAATCTCCCAGTATAACTTGTCTCTGACAAGAGCCAAATATGTATCCCATATGCAAATTTTTGTTATATAATGTATGTCCCAATTACTCCACCTTAATGTTGAAAGATGGGTCCAACATGGTGATTGGGAATTTATATCGGGTTTGAATTCCTGTGAAATATAAAATATCTAGAGAAATTAACTAGAAACATTTTACAGCATAGTTTGTTGATTGTAAATTTGACAAAGCTGGGTTTCCAGAATCGGGGGCAGAAAAACGAAAGTTGGAAAATAAGAATTTATATGGAATGCACTATTAAACAAGAAGTTTAAAGAATTGTTCACTTGTAAAAATATTACAAGCCAATTCATGGATGTATTCATTAATGGAAAGAAGATGACCAAATAATATGTCCCCACTATAGATGCTCCAGCTCGAATTAGTATCCCAATCAAACGGTATTCTAATATATTGAAAAGGCGTCAATTGTGCGCTAGAAGCGTGGCAGACATATCGGTTTCAAATATATATAATCTAGAAAAGAAAATGGAGCAATAAAAAGGATCGGTCCCTCTATTATGAAACTCTTGAGGAGAAAAACTTTGTAGAGATAATAGTATAAAGAAAATGTTTAGATGAAATTTCTCAATATTATCAGGAACCTGAAACTAACCAAAGGGGGCACCAACACGCCATCACCGGATCCCATTAGAACTCCGAAGTTAAGCGTGCTTGGGAAAGAGTAGTACCAGGATGGGTGACCTCATGGGAAGTCCTCACCCTCAGGTTGGGGGCACTGGGAAACAGCCTCTCTTCAGGTTAACACCGTGAAAGGGGAAGGCTGCGTACATCCGCTCCCCCCAGACCCTGCATAGGCAAGAGCCCTTGAGGCACTAGATATGTTCCTTATTAGGTACCTGAAACTTCTGAAACTAGTGAAACTATTGAAATTCTGTTGATAAAGAGATCTCTATTAAATATGAGAACTGAAAAGAAATGAAAACTGATCTAATAAAAAAAATTGAAAAATCTTGAACTGGAGTTCATTCAAGAATGCCAACAAAGAAATGATTGGCTGAAATAGAAGGACGCAATTCGGGCATAACTAATAATATGTAATTTTTGGACCTGTAGTCCAAATGCCTAAAGAGTAAAACCTGCATGCTACATTTGAATGTTGTTGCGAAAATAATTAGGCAGTAAAAAGCATAATTTGTTGCCTAAGGTTTATTACAGAGATCAGAAATAGATGGAACATACATAAATAAGGAATGGATGCACTTTAATCTGGCTGTCTCTATATGTATCATATATATATATATATATATATATATATATATATATATATATGATAACAACTTAGTATTTATTACTCATGCTGATACTTATATGAAAGTTTCTGAAAAACTAAAGATGCCAGAAGTATATAGTTCAAAATTGCAGTAAAAAAAAAAAAAAGGATATGTTAATATCGTCATGACACTTTGAAGAATTTAAAGAAGTTGTTATGCACCTAAACTAATAATTTGAGATAAAGGATCTCGAAAAAGGAAAGATTTTGTCTCAACATGTAGATCGAGTACTAAAATGATAGACTATTACTCTATTGGTCAACTTATAAAATTATGGTACTTAAAGTGTTTTAATCTATTGTTTAGTGCCCCAATTTTGTTTAATTCCTTGATACAGTTAAAGACCTTTTTCGGTTCTCAATGGGGTAACAAATGAATTCTTGGTCTTAAAAGTACCACACCTTTGTGTAATTGATGCATTAATATAATTGTTACAAGACCAGGTATAAGCCTCTTTCGATTAACTTGTCACCAATATAGAGTATGGAATCAATATGAAAGTATGGGAATGGGGTTAAATTTTTATCCTAATGGAACAACTAATATAACATTGTTCTGTTATGCCAAACTTGCAATTAATTTTCTATGCAAGTACTGATTATTTATTTGGACCATACAAGGTAAGTAACAACAATGCTATTTCGTTATATGTCTATACAGATATGTTTTTGGCTATCTACTCACAATTGCAGCTACTATTAAGACACTGGCACTTTATGAGCAAGTAGAGAATGGATAACGTCATGATCCTTGGTTCAACATATTTTATAAGCTTCCAACAATCAAGGGGAGTCCGATAGTACCTTATGAAGACAAGTGTGCATTGTTCAAGCTAAGGAGAGTTCAAAGAACCAATCACATTTAAACAAAGTTCGTTGCATTCTCAAGTTTCGGAAGAAAGATGAAGCAAGTGTTAACAAATTCGCTCAAAGACTTGGAAAAGTTATTCGAGAAAGTATTTACAAAAAACTTTCGAGAAATTGACACAAGATTGGCATTCGTCAACTCCGAGACATCCCTGGCTAATGTGCACCCATGAGGGAGAGTTATATACACACTGTACTCTTTTTCCCTTCACTATGATTTTTTGCACAGGGTTTTTTTCGAGCAAGTTTTTTAATGAGGCAATTTAATAAAATGTATATAACTTGGACACTATACACTTTCAAGAGTATCATGTCCCGCAAATATTTAAGAAAAATATTGAAAGGGGGTGTGCTGTAAATATCGAATATTTTTCAAGTACAATTTTAATGGTCGAATTCGGATATTATTAGATATTCTAGAAATTTAAAAATTACATAAAAGACCTTTATATACACATATACATTTTTTTTCGATAAATATCGGCAAAGCCAAAGAATAGATAGGCAGCTTGAAAAGACGAGGCCTAGGCCACTCCGTAAGCGGAGAGGGGGGGGGGGGGGGGGGGGGGACAAAAAAGGGAAACAAAAAAGCATCAAAACCAAAACACCCAAACCCGACAAAACAGACACCGAGCACACGCTACCCAAAACACGCACAAAACAAGCTCAAACCGGGAACCCAGAAGAAAAAGAACCAAATGACCAGCGCGGGAAACCAAAGCAGGACCGAACCTCAACCACAAAACCACCCACCTCATTTAGCCAACAAATCTGCCACTATAGGTGGGTCAAAACCATCGAAATTAAAACCAATTCTACTTCCCATGTCAATTGCCTGCTTCGCTTGAAGGATCAACTCATTATACTTCGCTTCCGAGATCTTGTCGTATCAATTCTCCCTATTCTATTTCTTCTTCTTCTCGGTTGCCTTAGACGATTTTCCCCATTTCACCTCCTTCCCTTTTTTTCGTTTGCCTGATGCCTTGTTATTTTCCGGAGTACTTTTCCTAGGCGACATATCCTCAAGAAAATTCTGAAGCTCCCGCTTTTCACTCTCTTTTTTCTTGTATTTCAACGCTTTTCTCTCCTTTTTTGTCAGTAGTCCTTTTCCTTTTCTCATCCCACTTCCACTGGGTCTCTCCATACAAGACTCTGACGTGTTCAAGGTAAAGGGCTCAAAACCTGGAAGCAAACTTACACCGCGTCAAGTTTGTATAAAAGGAGAATTGCAGCAATAGTGAAATGTGTACAAAACAAGATTACAGTGAATGCGAATGAGAAAAAAGGAGTGAGAGAGAGATTTGAGTGAAATATTTTAATAAAAAAATATTGATAAAATTATTTGAATAGAAAAAAACTTCTCTGGTTCTTCAATTTTGATATGAAATACTTGCTGTTTTTCTTTATACATATTTGGGTTTGTATTTTTATTCACGTCCTTTTGAGTATAATATGTCTCTAATTTTATAACAATTTCTTTATATTATAATATAAAACTTTGCTAAGTTTGAATTTGTAAATCAGATATATGTAGAAAAAAATTATTTCCATGTACTCTTAATTTCAAGATTCATCTTGTTACTATGAATCATAGATTAAGAACTAAAAGCGTAAATAAAGCATCCCTACAGAATCGCATAATACAATGATATTTCTTTGGCATCATCTCCATGAAAGGTTGAAAGTCGAATATCATATAGTAAATGATCCTTGCCTTTTGGATATATTTTTTAGAAAAAAGCTTTGAACATAGAAAATCTATGATTCTCCCCAAAACTTGCTATGGATGGATCAACTTGCTGTTGTAGGATTTTGAAATTGTAAGCGAGTATAACTTCATTGTATTTCAAATTACCTGACACTAAAATTATGGGGGGAGAATATTATTGAAGATGATGTACTAGAAAACATATTTTGCTTTTCATGCCTAGCATATGCTTTTACAGCAGTAATATCGTGAATGTAGTTCTATAGAAATCTTGGGAATAGTATCATGAGTCCTTGCTCTTGAACAAAATAATGATATGCAAAAGAAAATTAGCAATCATGAAGGACTAAATCGGTACCATTTCTTGAAGTGAATCCTACGTTATACGACACTCATGAATGTGGTCGTGGCCATACACTTGGGCGTGGCAGTGGACAAGGTTATGCTCACAGTCAAAATGATTGTTGCTATGCAGACCTGATACAAATGCTCATGCCATGTTAGCTACCATGTTAGTCCCGATGCCACGTCATCTCGCCACCTCAGCCCTAGAGCCTCCCATTCCATGAGCACATTACTATAAATAGAGGTAGTTAGTTAGAATTGGGGCATGCTAATTGTGATTTGATGATCTTTTCTCTCTCTCCCCAAAATTCTCTCTAATCTTCTCCTCTTTCTTCTAGTTTTCTCCCACTTCTCATACTTGTAGATACTATAATCAATACATCAATACGAATCCGGGATAAAAATCTAGCTATCCCATGGTTACTATTATTGATTTTGTGATTGTGTTGGATTTGGACTTAAATATTGGTTGATTGGATAGGATCCCATATTGGATCCTATCAATTGGTATCACAGCTTGAGCTCCTTGGCCAGCGTGTGGAAGGCATGAATCTGAAACAATGGCGGACAGTACAAGGCAGCAGATGTCGATGAGGGAGTTGGATGAGAAGCTTGATCGAAGGTGTAATGATTTGGTAGATTCCATGACGGAAATGTAGCGAATGATGAAAAGGTTTTCTCTACAGATCAGGACTGTCACCAAGCTGGTATAAGCTTGTCCAGTACCGCTGGCACCTCCAGCACAACCATCTCAACAAAGCAGAGATCAGGGGTCGGAGCGCCGATCGTTGTCTCCAGCTTCAGAATGAGACCATCGTCGAGGTAACTATCATTGTCCTACCTGTCTTATGAAAATAGAGTTTTCAAGGTTCAACGGGAATGATGTTGTAAACTGGTTATACCAGTGTGAGAGGTACTTCATCCTTGATTAGACCCCAGAGGATCTTAAGTCAATGTTGGTGAGTGTAGCTTTAGAAAGCGCCACCTTCGAATGACATAACGCCTATCAACAGTCTTGGCCAATCGGGTGCCCATTCCTTGGGATGTGTGCTCAGCGGAAATTCGGGGTTGTTTCTCTAGAGTGCCCCACAATCCACTTACCTAGTTAACTAAGGTAAGATAGATGGGTAGTTTACAAGAGCACTTAATGGCTTTCGAATCCTTGGTTAGCTGTAGTGGCTTAAATGAGGAACAATGAGTCGGCGTCTTTATGAGGGGATTATGTGAGGACTTGGCGGGTTGGCTCAAGATGTTTAAACTGAACACCTTACAAGAGGCCATCACTCTCGCTTAGTTCCAAGAGGCGAAATATGAGTATAATGAGCGGGTGACTGGGAAGAACCTCGCCAAAACATATCCAATTCTGCCTTTGTCAAGTAATGGGACCATAATGGCCCAAAACCCGCCAACCAGCCCTTTAGCATTAGCCGCGCCGCCAAGTGGCTTCCTGCCAAACAGAAACCCGCCAACGGCTAGGGCCCCTTAGGGACTACCTCCCACAGACCTCGATGATCTGCCGGCATGAAACCTTTGCTTTTATTGCCGTGGGCCATTTATGCCAGGTCCTATATGCCCCATGCGACGGCAAGTACAGATGTTTTGGATTGAAGCTTTTAATGATGAAGTAAGCTGTGATTCTCTGGAGCCTAAGCCAGATCCAACCCTCTATCCTCACATATCCATACATGCTCTTCATGGGATGGCTCAGTGTCAAACCATGCAGGTACAAGGTACCCATGGCAAGCGGTTTTTAAGCATCCTTGTAGATAGTAGTAGTACGAACAATTTTCTTGATGCACATTTAGCTCGCCAATTGGGTTGTTATGTTGACACTCGTCATCAGCCGCCTGTAACTGTCGCTGACATTAAGCAAGTGTCATGTGTGGGAATTTGCTGAGCTTTTCAATGGACTCTTCAAGGAGCCCCGTTTATATCTGACGTCTTATTTATCCCTCTTTCCGAGTGGGACATAGTACTGAGAATTCATTGGCTCCGCACCTTAGGGGATGTTTGGTGCAACTTTGATACCTTGATTATGGAATCCATTGCGATGTGATTTTTTTTTTTTTACGTCTATCAAAATTTAATATTAAACCTTATCCGCAACACACATCTAAATTGAAGTGTAGGGCGAGAGGGTGTCGAACCACAGGGACTAAGAGTGCATGAATTTAATCTATGACTTAAATTGATTTAAGAAAAATTATGGAATTTTGTGTTAATTAATCTAAAGAAACGAAAATTAGACTAAGTACTTTACTTCTAAGGGGGAAGGGAATTTGGAATTGGAACCTAGGGTTTCGAATCTATCATTAACCAAGTATTCTTGTGTTAACTTTTAAATTGGGATTATTGATTGTCACATAGGTAGTGGTTTAGGCTACAAGCTTCAACTTATTTAGATGATGTTGTTAGTTTTTTGTATTAACCGTATTTAACTAAAGTATAAGGAAAATAGGCTTAACCTAACGTATTATTAATTATCACGTATTGACCCTATCTAACTAAAACATAGGGAAGATAGGCTTAAATTAACAATTCGGTGAATACTTTTGCTTGATTAATTAACTATAAGGCTACAAGTACGAGGAATTAATTTATAAATATCAACATCAACGATCAAATGTTATAAACTCAATAATCATCTCAATTAAATAAACAATAAAAACGTAATACTTCAAAGTATTTATCTCAAAATCAAACATTTCATGTAACAAACAAATTGGCCCAAAATTAAAAGTACTGCAAAAGTAAAAAGGTTAAGACTTCATCTAACCCTTGAGAGCAAGTTAGCTCTCTATCAAGGATGAACAGGTGAAGTAGGAGATGAACAAACCCATATCGATTTTCACGCTAATTTCTCTCTCTGGTTCCAATTTAACCAAAAGAAAATAGAAGATTAGAACAAAGAAAGAGAGAGACAAGATGAGACTGCTGCGGTGCTGCGTGCTTAACAACCAAAAACAGCGTACCCCTTTGAGATTAAAACAATGAATACATATCCCTAAAACATAATATCCCAAATTCAATTAAAATTACTCCCGGATGCTGAAGCAGTGCACATGTGATGGGCCTTGACTGGAGGTCTGGAGGAGTCGGGTGTTGGGCTGGTGACAGTGACAGGTCTGGGCTGGTGGACTGGGCCTAAGGCGTGACGACGATGATGGGCCTGAGCTGTGCGATCTTGTCTGCCCAATCTCCAATTGACTTGACTTAATTGCCTATGCATGCAATTTTATCTTGTTTGCACTAGAATTTGACAATTTACAAAATTTAATTTCAAACCTATAAAATATAAAAATTACCAAAGTGAGTTTAGAACTATAATTAAACAGGTGCAAAATAATTAAAATAGCAGTTAAAAGAGACGAAAATATGAGACGCATCAACACCCCCACACCTAACCTTTGCTGGTCCTCGAGCAATGCATAGGATAAACTCAAATACTCAAGCAATCAACTATCCCAACGTTCACTAAGTTTTTCGAGATTAAAACTTACATTATAGTTAAAGACAAGATTAAGTCATATAGGGCATTTTCCTATTCCATGAATATGGATGATTAAACTTCAAAACATCATAGAATTTCATTAACCGTGTATCAACTAATAGAAACTGCTCAAGCAATTTAAGCACACACGTGAAGGTGAATGAGATCTCATGTCATGGAACCTCCTAAAATTCTCGTATCCAACCAAGTATACCAAGGATTTGTACACCCACACTATTGAATCGCCTAAGTAGATGCCCATACATTGAGAATTCTAAGTGATATATGAGTGACCACTTTACAGCATTGACCTCGATATACCACAAAAGAACAACAACTTTTTCAAGAATGCACATGAATTTTCACTTTTTTCTTTTTCTTTTGCTTTCTTTTTTTTTCATTTTTTTTTGGAGGAAACTTTTTTTTTTTTTTTTTCTTTTCATGTTTTTCATTTTTTCTTCTTCTTTCGTTCCTCTTCTTTTTCTGTCCAATTTTGGACTTTTGTATAACAAGTACCTCAACTTTACAATCGATATTGATCAACAAGTACTTTACATCGCATCAAGAGGCAAGGATTACGATAAGCCAATAGGGCAAGTTTGCAAAACTCAAAACATATAGAATTGTTTATTCAAAATTTTTAGATTTCCCAGAACACGAAAGCCTGTGCATAGTGAATGTGTGAGTGACATGAGTAGAACCCATTAATATCAACAATGATCAACAATACCCACTAACAAATATGGAGAAATCATTTAATCTCATGGAATCGAGAGAATGAAATAGACAACTAATGCCACCATCATCATAACATATACATCGATCAAGGAAAAACTTAGCTAAAAGGTTATAATGCACGCTCAAAATGTACAAAAATGTTTAAAAATTTAAAAATTGACAAAAAATAAGGGCATGCAAATGAGCCTCACCCTACACCTAAACCATGCATTGTCCTCAATGCAGTAACATAAAACATTAAAGCACAAGAAAGTGGTGAGATAGAGCGATACAACCTGACACGGCAATGATCATGAATGGGCGTGAACAAGTATGTATGACTCCTCCAACACGGGGCAAGAACCTCAAACGAGAGAAACAAGCCTCCAAGCAACTAATTAGCTCAAAAGAAAAACTAAAAACAAGAAATAACAAACCTAGGCTACCTCTTAGCACTAAGTTTAACGCCTTCAGCTGGGCGCAGTGGATCCAGCGAAGATCAAGTATTAGTCATGGTGTCAACCAAAGCGACAACTTTAATAAGCTATCGATCACCAATGCCATCCAACTCAACTATATGTTTAAGCCTTTGACCATTTACAGTGAGTGCACGACATCTTTTGGGTAGTATATCTCAATGGCACCGAGGGGTACAGCTTAACTACAAATGGACCATCCCACCTAGACCTCAACTTACTAGGAAAGAGACGCAATTTAGAATTAAAAAGCCAAACTTTTTGATTAGAAACAAATGTATTCCATAAAATATGTTTATCATGAAAAGCTTTGGTTTTAGCTTTATAAATCTTTGCGCTCTCATAAGCTTCATTCCTCAACTCCTCAAGTTCATTCAATTGAAACTTCTGGTTAGAACTGGCTTGGTCTAAGTCAAAATTCAAAGCCCTAGTGGCCCAATAAGCACGGTGCTCTGACTCAACCGGTAAATGACACGCCTTAGCAAAGGCCAACCTATAGAGTGACATGCCAAGTGGGGTCTTATAAGCAGTTTGGTATGCCCAAAGAGCATCATTCAGCCGAAGTGACCAATCTTTCCTATTAGAATGAACCTTTTTCTCAAGTATAGACTTGATCTCACGATTTGAAAGCTCTACTTGACCACTAGTTTGGGGATGATACGGGGTCGCAATCTTATGATGCACTGAGTACTTCATAAGAAGTGCCTCAAATGACCTATGAATGAAGTGACTACAACCATCACTAATGAGTGCTCTAGGGGTACCAGAGCGGTGAAAAATATTGTTCTTGACAAATTGCATGACCACCTTGTGGTCATTGGTCCGAGTAGGTATGACCTCAATCCACTTAGACACATAGTCAACCCCCACAAGTATGTAAACAAACCCAAAAGATAGGGAAAACGGACCCTTGAAGTCAATACCCCAAATATCAAATATCTCCACAATCAATATGGGGTTCAAAGGCATCATGTGCTGACATGTCAATGCGCCTGTGCGCTGATAACGCTCACATGTAAGACAAAACTCGTGAGCATCCTTAAGTATAGTAGGCCAATAAAAACCACATTGTAGGACATTTGCAGCAATCCTATGACCTCCAAAGTGTCCTCCACATGCATATGAGTGACAAAAGATAAAATGCTATGAAACTCATACTCTGGAACACACCTGCGAATTACTTGACCGGCACAATGTTTAAACAAGTCAGGATCATCCCAGTAAAATGCTTTACCTGAGAGTAAAACCTATCCTTTTCTTACTTGGACCAAATAGATGGAATCGTACTTATAGCGAGAAAGTTAACAATATCTGCAAACTAAGGGCCACGTGAGTGGGAGACAATAAAAAGCTGCTCGTCAGGAAAAGAGTCATATGCAATGCAATAAATGGATCATGGTGCTAAAAGAAAATCCTAGAGTGATAGTCAGCTACCACATTCTCTGTACCTTTCTTATCTCTTATTTCAATGTCAAACTCTTGAAGTAGAAGAATCTATCTAATAAGCCTAGGTTTTGTTTCTTTATTTGAGAGCAAATTTTTCAATGCAGCATACTCAGAATAAATAATGAATTTTGACCTCAAAAGATAGGAACAAAACTTGTCGAGAGCAAACACAATGGCTAGCAACTCCTTTTAAGTGGTGGTGCAATGCTGTTGGGCATCATTAAGAGTTTAACTAGAATAGTAAATGACATAAGGCACTTTGTTCACTCTTTGACCTAGGAAAGCATCAATAGCAAAATCAGAAGCATCACACATAATTTCAAAAAGAAGAGAGCAATTGGGCAGCTGCATAATGGGGGCCGAAACAAGAAATGACCGAAGCTTTTGAAAAGCTTTTGAACAAGACTCATCAAACTCAATTGATGTTTCCTTAAATAACAAGCTAGTTAATGGTCTGGCTAACCTTCCCAAAGTCTTTAATGAATCTCTTATAGAAACCTGCATGACCTCGAAAGAATCTAACTTACTTCACATTTGAGGGAGGAAGTAAGTTAGCAATCAAATCTACCTTAGCCTTATCAACCTCAATACCCTTCTTAGATACCCTATAACCCAATACAATTCCATCTTGAACTATAAAGTGACTCTTCTCCCAACTCAAAACAAGATTGGTCTATTCGCATCTTTTAAAGACAAGCCTCAAAATTCTGCAAACATTCATCAAACGAAGGTCCAAAAACAGAGAAATCATCCATGAAAACCCAAGAAATCTATCTACAATGTCAGAAAAGATAGACATCGTGTATCTTTAAAATGTTGCGGGTGTATTACATAAACTAAATGGCATCCTACGATAGGCAATGTGCCAAAGGGGCAAGTAAAAGTCGCTTTCTCCTGATCCTCAGGGTACACTACTACCTGGGGGTATCCTGAATATCAATTGATAAAATAGTAAAAGCTCTGACCAGGTAACCTCTCTAAAATCTAGTTAATGAATGGTAAAGGAAAATGATCCTTTGTAGTGGTAGAGTTAAGCTTCCTATAGTCAATACGTACTCTCTAACCCGTGGTCTCTCTAATAGGAACTAACTATCCATCACTACTCCTAACCACAGCAATGCCCTACTTCTTTGGGACTACTTGAATAGGGCCAACCCACTTACTATCAGAAATTGGGTAAATGATACCCGCATTAAGCAATTTCATAATCTCTTTCTTTACCACTTCTTTCATATTGGGATTCAACCTCCTTTGCATCTCTCTAGTGGGTTATTAGCCACAGACCATCCAATGGCACTCTTATGATTACTAAGCACTATTACCAATGCATCCTCTTGTTCCTTAGACAACTGAGAAGAGATAGTCTCAGCCAAATTGTCGTCGGGTCCTAAGAAAGCATACTTAAGAATAGATGGTAGTGACTTAAGTTCAAGTTTGGGCGGTGAAACTATAGAAGGCAAAGCAGGGGAATCAGAAAGCGTAGGTAAGGGTTCCACCTTTGACAACAAATGATAAGTCTCTACATGATTACACAACTCAAGGAAATCATTCATCTCCCTAATGTGTTTCTCAACCTCTAAATCACCAAAACAGTCATATGCTAGCGCTCTATCGAGGGAATCATCAACTAAGATAAAGGGAAGTGTCTGGTCTACCAAGTCATCAAAAACATCCACATAGAAACATTCCTACTCATCCTCACTAGTGGGTGACAATAAGCCTTAAAATGTTTAACCTAATAGTCATATTTGTGAAAGTAACATCCATTATACCAGATCTACAGTTGATGGTAGCATTGGCTGTTGCTAAGAAAGGCCAACATAGAATGATAGGGATATGGGTTTTGGAATGACTAGAAGGTTCCATATCAAGTACAAGAAAATTAGCAGGAAACATGGCTTTGTTTACCTTCACTAGCACATTAACAAGCTCACCACAGGGGACCCTAGTAGATCTATTCACTAATTGCAAGGTCGCTGTGGTAGGTTGCAACTCTCCCAGGCCTAACTTCACATAAACCGAGTAAGGAATAAGGTTAACACTCTCTCTTAAGTCAAGTAAAGCCCTATCAATCGAGTAGTCTCCAAGTGAACAAGAGATGGTGGGGACACCAGGGTCATTATACTTAATCGGAGTGTCACACTTTAGAATGGAACTCACTTGCTCGGCTAGAAATACCTTCTCAAGTATATGTGCTATAGATTGCCTCTTTTGGTTCAGTAGGTCGTTAATAAACTTTGCATAGGCCAGGGTCTATTTAATCGCATCAAGAATGGGAATGTTAATATTTACTTTCCTAAAATTCTCCAAAATATCTTCCCAAATTTTTTCCTTCCCATTTGGATGTGGTGCAACTAAAGCTTGGGGGAAGGGCACTCTAGGCTCATATGAGGAAGGAAGATCAAAAGCTTTATGAATAGGAGAAGGGTGCATGACCTCATCGGTTTTCTTCTCTCTTTTCTCGCTCTTCTCTTCTCCCTCATCACTCATGGATACTTCACTCTCAGCACTCACCCCATTGTCAACTTCCTTCCCACTTTTCAACACTATAATAGACTTTGCATACTCTTGATGGGGAGGATAGTTGTCTTGCCTCACATTGTTCCTAGGGTTCTCTATGGCTTGGTTAGGGAGTTTTCCCTCATCTCTCCTACTTAAAGTGTTAGCGAGATGATCTATCAAGGTTTCTAGCTTTGAGATCGATTATATATGGGAGTGGAGGAGTTGGGAATTAGCTTCTGTACCTTTCAGCGCACTCAAAAGCTTCTCTTCAAAATTTGAATTAGAGCTCAAATTAGAAGGTTGAGAATAGTTAGAAGATTACCTTTGCGGTTGAAAACCGAGAGGTCATGGCATACTAGATTGTTGAGGTCGTGGATTCGGTTGTTGTGGCCTAAATATTCCTTCTCCTCCTTGCCTCCAGGAGAAGTTTGGATGGTTTCTCCAGCCCAGATTGTATGTGTTCACGTACGGATCATTCCTTCAGAATCCTTGGGCTGCATTAACCTGTTCCTGCGATCACTCAACGAAAGGTGAAGCAGAGGGGCAATGAAATGTAGAATGAGAATTACTAGATCATGAAGAATAAGCACTATACATGTTTTGAACATTAGACACATTAGGTATAGTAGAGGGAGTCAATATCATCTTAAGTAAGGAAGGGAGCTGCTCCACAAAAGAGGCAAGAGAGTCTACTTTTTTTTTTTTCTTAATCTAAGATAGAAGTGGGAGCAATTTTATATACTCCTCCTCTATTTAACCTAGCAGTATTTAAATGTGTATGTGTGGAATTTTGTTGTGAGTTCTCATTCAAATGTTCAAACAGTTCCTACACCTCATCCTCATTCTTCCTAAGGAACTGACCACCACAAGAGGCATCAGTAGTTTGTTGGCCTTACTAATGGGATAGAATTTCTAAAGAAATTCTTGTTGCATTTGAGTCCAAGTACAAATCGTCCCACTAGGTAAGATGCCTAACCAATACTTAGCCTTATCCATCAAAGAGAAAGGAAAAAGGCGAAATAGGATGGCGTCATCACTAACGTTAGGGATCCTGAAGGTTGAGCAAACCTCTTTGAAATTGTCCAAATGTGTGTACGAGTTTTCATTGCCAAAGCCATGGAATGAAGGAAGCATCTGTATGGTATGCGGCTTAAGCTTGAAGTGATGGGCTACAGGTGGCAACCTAATGCATGAAAGTGAGGTTTATGTGGTTGGAGTATTACATAAATGAACAAAGGCAATGGTATATTAGCAACGGTAGTAAAAAGTGTTGCCTAAACAAATCAAAGGCAACACTTTTTATGTTGTTGCCTTCATCCTGGAATTTGATGTATAAATCTCATGGCAACGGTTCTATAACCATTGCCTTTGATGTTAAAGGCAACAAAAGTAAAAAACCGTTGCATTTGTTAACCAAAGATAATGGTTAGTTGAGTGTTGCAATAACAAGCAACACTTTCTAACTTGTTGCTTTTGTTTTGAGCTATACAACATCAATTTTTAAATATTTTCTTTTTTCCCGAGAATTGATTTTTCATTCGACCGGTTTGATTAATCAACTTTAAATCACATATATTGAGTTGGTTATATATATTTTATTAATTAAGTTGATTAATTAACTAATTGTTGAGAATATAACATTCTTTCATTGTAATAACAAGATAACTTCATATATATACCTTGATATTTATAAATTTTGTCACTTATATAGCTTGAAGTTTCAAAATTTTATCAATTAGGCAATCTAAATCGCTCTACCCAACTCAAACACCATTGGCAAGGTAAACCAAACCTTAGATTGAACCTATCTAATTAAACCAAAATCCACAACTTCAGCACAATATGATTCAACCAACTAAAACCCAACCTGAATTGACTCAAAACACGAAATGACTTGGATCCTCAATGATCCAATTTGACCAAAGACTTGAAATACAAAATAATCCAACTTGATTGACTCAAAACTTAAAGTGATTAGTTGTATAATTAGAATTTAACTTACAATTCCACAATCCAATTCCAATTTCACAGACCAAACAGATCCTTACTCTAAATTTTAATTATGGGTCAACCAACCAATTCTTGAGTTATTATATAAATTTATTTTCATATTTTTTTAAATATCAAAATATTATATATAATATTTTATATTGAGCAATCGATATATAAAACCATATTTTTTTAAGATATAACAAATAAGAAAATTATCACTTAGGTACTCTAGGGTTTAAACATTTGTTACTTGGTATTCCAACGTTTCAATATATATACAATGAGATATTCTGAAGTTTGAATATTTTATCACCAAGGTGCCCTATGTCAGACTTTTGATCAATTATTGTGAGAATCTAACCAATTTTATACAAAAAATGTTGATATAATATTTCCTTATGATAGTGTATATAAGTTATGCTAATATTTTTATAAAAATCAATTATGCAAATTATGATAAAATATTTATTGAATATCAAAATTTCACTTTTACTATAAATAAAAAAATGTATGATAAAAAAAAAAAAGACTCTCATTTGAAACCCTTCTCAACTTTCAAACCCTAATCTTCACTTTCACCCCCTCGCCGCTGCACCTCTCTCCCACCTGCTGTTGCACCTCCCAATGCTGCACCACACCGTTGCCTCCTCTCCCTCTGTTCAGGTATGCTCTGGTTCTTCTTCTCTCTCTATGTCCTCTCAGCCGTCCTCTGCCTTGTGGTGGTGGCTGACCTCAATGGCGGCTGCCTTCTTTAACTGGAAATTATGGTCAACCTCTCACTCAGCTAGCCTGGCCTTGCATTAGTGTCTTTCAAACCTTATTTTGATATATTGCGAGTGCCTGATGTGTTGAACATTGTAGAATGAATCCCTAACAAAATTATAAACTACTGCTTGTTGGTAGAAATTATTATTTGTAAATGCTTGTTGGTTGAGATTATTGTCAAATTTCGAATTTAATAGCTAAAAGCTTAAATAGCTATTGCGTAAGATATGTCATTATATGATTTGAAGAGGCAAATTGAAAGAATAATATGGAACCCGCTGAATGATGGGAGCCTCTCATATATTTATAGGAGAGAAGTGCAATGGAAGTTTTACATAACCCTTAGGCCCAGATGGCCCAATATACAAATATTAACAACCTGTACATTATATTCTAACATCCTCCTTAATCAAAGCAGGAGATAAATATATGCAAGGATTGTCTCTAAATAAAAGAAATAAGTGACGCGGAAGACTTTTTGTGAAATTGTCTGTAATCTGTTGTGAAAAAGGAATGTGAAGAACTTGAACGAGGCCCATCTGAACACGCTTCCGAACAAAGTGAATGTCAATTTCAATATGCTTTGTACGAACTTGCTGCACAGGGTTAGTAGACAAGTATGTAAGGGAAAGACTATCATAATAAACCAATGTAGCTCAAGGAATGGAAACACTAAGTTCATGTAATAAGGAGCGAAGCCAACAACATTTTGAAACGGCATTGGCAATGGTGCGATACTCAGATTCGGCACTAGAGTGAGAGATAGTAGGTTGACGTTTAGAA
Source organism: Simmondsia chinensis (assembly GCA_018398585.1). Lineage (NCBI taxonomy): Eukaryota > Viridiplantae > Streptophyta > Magnoliopsida > Caryophyllales > Simmondsiaceae > Simmondsia > Simmondsia chinensis. The sequence continues at coordinate 28,792,575 of JAGTTD010000010.1, read as the reverse complement.
GACCATGAGATAGTATTGCCACCCAGAAAACACAAAAGCCAGACATAGAGCGGTGCGTATCAGGACAGCCTGCCCAATCAGCATCAGAATAAGCCACAAGCTGATCTAAAGAGGTATGAGATATAGTCAGGCCATGATCCATGGTACCCTTGATATAGCGAAGAATGTGTTTTACGGCGACCCAATGTGGAAGGCGAGGAGCGTGCATGAAAAGGCACACCTGTTGTATTGCATATGAAATATCAAGACGTGTAAAGGTAAGATATTGCAAGGCACTTATAACAGACCGGTACATAGTAGGATCAGACATAAAATCGCCATTGGTCAATGATAGTTTGGAGTTGGAATCAGTGGGCATTGCAACAAGTTTGCATGAAAGCATATCAGTCCTATCAAGAAGATCATGAGCATACTTTGATTGAGACAAAAATATACCTGTAGAGAGATGAGATACGAAAATTCTGAGAAAATAATTAAGACATCCCAGATCTGTCATATCAAATTCACAGCAAAGAGTGTGAAGTAATGCATGAAGTAATGAATCAGAAGAAGCAGTGATAACAATATCGTCCACATACACCAATAAGATGGCCATATCAGTCCCTCGATGTAAAACAAATAGTGACGAATCAGACTTACAGCTGTAGAAGCCAAGACGATGGAGAAACAAAGCAAAGTGAGTATACTATGCACGAGGTGCTTGCTTAAGACCATATAGAGACTTGTTCAACTTGCAAACAAAATCAAAAAACTGAGAATCCACAAAACCAGGCGGTTGCTTCATGTAAACCTCTTCATGTAGAGTGCCATGCAGAAACGTATTTTTGACGTCAAGCTAATGAATGGGCCACTTACGAGAAGTGGCAATAGTGAGTACGGTGCGCACTATAGCAGGCTTCACAACAAGACTGAAAGTTTCACCATAATCGATGCCATAACGTTGTGTGAACCCTTGAGCTACCAATCAAGCTTTGTAGCATTCAACCTGATCTATTGGAGTTTGCTTAACCCGATAAACCCATTTTGACCTGACGAGATTAGCATGATCAGGACAAGGTACCCATTTCCAAGTATTATTGCGTAAAAGCGCTTGATATTCGTTAAGCATTGCATTTTCCAATTTTCATCTTCAAGAGCCTGCTTATAAGAGTATGGAATTTCGGGCATAACAGTATGAGCAAGAATAGAGGGTTTAAAAAGGGGCTTCACTATACCGGATTTAGAACGAGTGATCATAGGATGAACAAAGGGAACGGGAGCAGGTGGCGTAGCTAGGGTTGGAGATGGGTCACGAGGAGGGACATCACTCATGGTGGCATCAGATGTCGTTGGTGGGGTGCATGATTAGAGAGGGAGGGGGGGGGGGGGGGGGGGGGGAGGCGCAACCGTGGCAGGCACAAGGTTGACAGTAGCAGCAGGGTCTGGTTGGACGGTAGGTGGTGACGCCCCAACAAACGGAGACGAAGCAAGAGGTGATGAGAATACTTGTTGAAGACGATTCATTATAAACTGTGAAATAGCCCCTAACTGAGCAAATGGAAAATCTGTTTCATCAAAGATGACATGTCTAGAAATGATCACTTTGTTAGTAGATAGATCAAGACATTTACAGCCCTTATGATTAAGCCGATATCCAAGAAAGCACACAAGTTGGATTGAGGAGCAAGTTTATACGGTGCAGTGGCACTTAAATTTGGATAACAAGCACATCCAAAAATCCGAAGATGTTCATATGTAACCTTCTTTTTATAAAGGCATTGAAACGAGATCTTCTTCTTAATGGAAGTAGAGGGCAAGAGATGAATTATGTGAGTAGCAACAAGCACAGCTTCAAACCAGTACTCTAGAGGCGTACATGCCTAGAATAGAAGAGATCTCATCATATTTCCGATTGTTCTATGCATACGCTCCGCTTCACCATTATGTTGTGAGGTGTGAGGACATGAACCTCGACTTAGAATTCCTTGTCGTGCAAAGAGGCCATTGAAATCATGATTAATGTATTCGGTTCTATTATCACACTAAAAGTGCTTAATCTCAACACCAAACTGATTTAAGATGAGATTACAAAACTAAACAAATAAACCAAATACCTCAGATTTGGCACGCATAAGGTAAATCCACACATAGTGAGAATAATAATCCAAAAGGAGCAAATAATACTTATAACCACTGAAACTGAAAACAGGAGATGTCCATACATCCGAATGAACAATATTAAACGGCTACGAAGTACTCGACCCTGATTTCTGAAAGGGTAATCAACTGTGTTTGTCCGATTGACAAGCATGACAAAACTGGACTCTAACTTAGAACTTGAATAAGAAATGAATTTGTGTTTGACTAATGAGGGTAAGACTGGCTGCTCGGGATGACCAAGTCTACGATGCCAGAGAGACTATGTAGTTTTAGAAGCAACTAATGAAACATGTGTAGAGGATGACTTCGGAATGGAGAAAAGAGGCCTCGAGCTAGCACAACGAATTATGAGAGACATCTTTTTAGCATTTTTAATGGAAAAACCACCCGAGTCAAATTGTAAAAGGAAACAATTATCTTTACAAAATTGGCGGATAGATATTAAATTGGTGGAAAGACCAGGGACATCAAGGACATTATGCAAGTTGAAATGACCAACAGGTGTACTAAGAAAACCAGTTCCGACCCCAACAATTGATAAAGAGGCACCATTAGCAACCCATATTTTATCGCAAACATTATAAGGACTAAGAGATGTTAGCAAATTAGGATTATTAGTCATACGTGATGAGGCACTACCATCCATTATCCAGGGAAAATTAATCATAGAAGTTGAATGAGGAGTGAGAGATTGAAAACTGTTTTGAGGAAATGCAAACCCTGAATAGAAATTAGAATCAGTAGCATAATTTGCAGGATGAAAGTATGGTGTAGACAACATATTCTTACCATAAATAGGAGCACCAAAAAAAAAAGTAAGAACGCTAAAGAAAGGTAGGCCAGGTTGTGAAGCAGATCCATCATCGGAGCCCGTATAATCGACAACGACCAATATATTCGACGGCTAACCAGAGAGAATCACAACCTTGTTTTGACGATGTGGGGGCTAGGGTTTTGTTTTGTGGTGGCTAGGGTTTGCTTCAGTGAGAGAGAGTAGCGACGAGAGGAGGCGTAGCAGCGAGGGGTGGTGGCGGCGCTTGGGTGGTCAGTGCTAAGGTTTGCGCCAAATGGGTTTTTTTTTTTTTTTTTTTTGGTTGTTGGGTGGCTAGGGTTTGCCTTGGGGAAAAGAGAGCGTTTTAAGCTTTAGGCTCTGATACCATGAAAGAATAATGAGGAACCCACTAAATGATGGGAGCCCTCTCATATATTTATAGGAGAGAAGTGCAATGGAAGTTTTACATAAGCCCTAGGCCCAGATGGCCCAATATGCAAATATTAACAACTTATACATTATATTCTAACAAAAATGCATATAATTATTGAGATTATTGTATATATTATTGCTTGTTGATTTAGATTATTGTTTTTAAATTTCTTTTATATGTTTTTCTACGTTCTTGCTTTAGTTTGAAGTGTCCTAGCAAGTCGAGTCATATGACGAATCTTATTTCTGCATGAGAATTATAGATTGTGGTATTAAGCTAAATACATGTTTGACATCTTAAATTTACTCCTTCACTATTATATCCATGGAGGTGGTTTTATATCTAAAGGCAATTCTTTTATGATTTCACTAATAGTCAATAGCTAGTATGGGGTTGGGACTTGAGATGGTTATTGCATTCTATTGTATATTGTATGAAAAGAATAGATACAAACTATTATGATGACTGGGGTCAAGTATATTGTACCATGAATATAGTTGTGGAAAAGTTATTGAACCTTAAGTTAAAATATTGTGGTAGTTTGTGTTCTCCTTATTTATCATGTGATTGTCATTACTATTTTTGCAAGAAGAGTAATTTTCAAGGGTTTCATGAAGTGATTTCAGTTCGACTATATACAATGGGTTTACCTAAAATGTTGAGTGATACAAGGTATTTGGTGTTATTTGCATTTACCATTGAGTGATTTGTAATGGGCTCCTTAGAGGATATTCTTCCATGGAACTTCCATGTAAAAAATAATAGGAAACTAAAATTAATGGGGAGATTGAATTTAAGATGGCATAATAAATGAAGTGGTGACTTGTATTTTGGAGTCCTATAAGTTTTGGTTTTCAAATTTATGGTGTTGGGAAGTTTAAATTCTCTGCATTTCTAATGGTGAAAGATGTTAATTCTTTTGGTAGTCTTTAATGAATGCAAATGCGGTAGTATGTTTTTTGGAAATGCAAGCTGGAAAATCCATTTTTATTTTGATGTTCGCTTTATCATAGTTGGACTCTATGTTACAGATAACATCAGTTCTTCGCAGAGTGAATGACGAAATATGAAAGTTAAAGGGAATAGTTTAACATTAGAGGGGGGGGGGGGGGGGGGGGGGGGGGGGGGGGGGGGGTGGGTGGTGTTGTAGGTTCATTTGCCAAATGTCTTTTCTCATCAAAAGAGGGTAATAAGGATTATTGCTACATCATTTACCAGTGGTTTGACGATAAGTTAGAGAAAGAGGATAATATGGTTGTTCTTCATATGCTCATATTTGGTTTACTCAAGATATTGGGGAAATTTCCCCTTTTAATAGAGTATATGTAGGTCGATGATTTCCTACACTCTATAATCTACAAAATAATTCTCCATTTTCTTTAGTTTTGAACCAAGTGCATTGGTTTTACTCAGTTAAAGAGAAGTGCAAACAACTACTAGCATATCTCAAGATTGAGACTAGGGAATAACTTAGTAAATAAGCTCTCTGACAACCCAACCTCCAAAAACATTACACATTCCATTTTTTCTTGCACCTTAGTTGACCTTAAAACAATGCAAGCAGCTAATGGCATGCCTCAACTCCCAATCAATAATACAAAACTAGCCCTTTAAATCTTTAGCACTATATTCTTCCTCTAATCTACCAGTTTAAACATCCTTTTTTTTTTTTTTTTTTTTTTTTTTACAGGCACTATGTTTAAGTATAAATAGTTCATAGTTTTCTTGTTGAAATAGAACACTCGATTTTCAAGTTAGGTAACGACTAGTGTTTTTCGGATCATAGACTCTGGAGCCCCAAACCATGTGTTGAGATTGAAACTTGTTCCATGATCTCTCTCTTGTTGTAAACCTAACAATTACACTGCCCATTGGGGCTATGTTTGCATTACGAATAAATCCAGACTTTCCTTCATGTGAAATATGTGTTTGGAATTTTGTTGGGATGGATTGGAATCATCCTCATTCTAAATCCAATCTAAAATATTTTGGAATTCAAAATCTTATTATGATTCAATTCCAAAAGTTTGGAATGTCACCATATCATTCCACTAAAATATGGTGCAGAATGGAGCAATTTCTAATTTTCTACCCTAAATACTAGACTTAGATTCACATCATTAAATCAAATTAGGGTCCATGGTTGTGTTACGGTCTTAAGGGTTCTGACCATGTAAAACCTGTTTAATACATGCATTAATTTTCTTTATGCAATGGCTTGGATTATGTGTTTGGAATTTCTTAATTTCCTCCAACATCACCTCATGGAGAACAAGGCCAAATGTACCTTTGGAGCCCGCCAAATCGAGTACGTTGGTCACTTTGTGCCTGGGAATAGGGTAGCCGCCAATCCCATCAAGTTGGCGGCTGTGGCGGATTGGCCCCGGCCTAAGCCATTAAGCAACTTCGTGGGTTCCTAGGACTTGCTAGCTATTATTGGCGCTTCATTGCTCATTACGGGGTGATTGCCCGACCCTTAACTGAGTTACTAAAGGAAGACAATTTTGGGTGGAATGAAGGCGCTGAAGTCGCCTTTCAATGCCTTAAGAGAGCATTAGCATCCTCACTCGTTCTAGCTTTGCCTGAATTCACGAAGATGTTTATCGTCGAGACAGATGCTTCCGGTATACGCATTGGGGCAGTTCTTATGCAGGAAGGACGGCCACTCGCCTTTGTAAGCAAAACCCCGGTGCCAAGGCAGTAGTCCAGGTTAGTGTATGAACAAGAACTCCTTTCCGTTGTCTTTGTCATAGATAAATGGAAACAATATTTAACTGGTCCCCATTTTGTTACTCCGCATCGACCAACAAAGTCTCAAGCTTCTCCTAGAGCAATGCCTGTCCACCTCGCGTCAATTTTTTTGGTTGGAGAGGCTTATTGGTCTCGATTATGAGATCGTCTATAAGAAGGGCATCGAGAATTGTGCCGTTGATGCACTATCCCATCTTGCGAGCTCCGAGGTCTTATGTATGGCACTGTCTGCTATCTCGTTTGATTTTTATAGCGCCTTACGACCGTCTTGGTGTCAAAATTAGGCACTCAACCAGATTATTAATGATAATTTGGTAGAGCCTCTCTCTCTTCCGTGATTCACATGGCATGATGACCGGCTAATACATAGTGGACGCCTAGTGGTGGGTGATGTTGCCGCCTTGTGCAACCCAATCCTTCTATGGATGCATGACTCCCCTCAAGGAAGAAATTCTAGCTTTGAGGCAACATATGGGCAGGCTCAAACACTCTTCTACTGGCTTGGTCTCAAGCGGGATGTCCATGAGTATATTCGTAATTACACAGTGTGTCAGTAGAACAAGTATGAGATGGTTGCCTTTCCTGGATTACTTCAACCATTATCCATTCCTTGTACGGTTTGGAGAAGTATTTCGCTTGACTTCATTAAGGGCCTCTCGCCCTCCTCAGGGTTCACAGTAATTCTCATGGTGGTGGATCGCCTCGGAAAGTATGCGCACTTCCAAGCCCTCCGGCGTCCTTACTCTAGCGCCGATGTTGCTCAATTGTTCTTGGACCAGATATACTAGCTGCATGGGCTACCTGATTCCATCATTAATGACTAGGATGTGATCTTCATTAGCACGTTTTGGCAGGGGCTTTTCAGTCACCTTGGGACTTAGCTGAATTTTTCCTTTTCTTACCATCCCCAGTCCGATGGTCAAGCCGAGGTGCTCAATCGATGCCTTGAGACTTATCTCAGGGAGAAACATCTACGATGGTTTGGACACGTCAGGAGGAGACCCACAACGGCCCTTGTCAGGAGGTGCGAACACCTTCATATCACAGATGGGAAACGAGGGAGAGGACGGACAAAGAAGAGCTGGGCGGAGATTATTCGACAGGACCTCGCCTACCTCAACCTAAAAAAAGAGATGGCCCTAGATAGAGTTCAATGGAGGATTAGTATAGGTGTAATCGACATAGCGGATTAGGAGCATCGACCACTAGTAAGCTCACTCAAATACCAAGAGGATGCTTATACGCCGGGTTGTGACGCAGGGGGTGGACGCAAAGGAAGAGGCCGTCCAAAGAAGAGTTGGATAAAGAACCATACTGCCCCTGTAGGGAGATGCGAACAACTCCATAATACAGGCGGGAAGAGAGGATGAGGCCGGCCAAAGAAGAGTTAGAAGAGGAGTTGGAGGAAAACAATTTGACAGGATCTCGCCTATCTCAGCCCCAGTGAAGAGATTGCCCAACATAGAGCTCAGTGAGAATTAGTATAAGAGTAGTATAGGGATAACCAATCTAGCGAGTTAGTATAGGAACAGCGAGCACTGGTCAGGTAGTTCCAGTACCATGACGCTGCATGTAGGATTGTTTGCGTACACGCAGCATTGGTGTACGCTAGCTGCTTATTGTTTCTAGGATCTATTACCTTGGGAGGTAGTGCTATTTCGCTCTCCCTCTCTCACTACACTCTAGACGCCCATGTCTCTACACTCTCTTTGCATGCTTCCTTGCTTCTACCTTTTACCTCTTGCTCTACCTACTATGCTTCTATGATTTCTTGCATACATGCTCACTTATTTACTTACTTGTTGTTTGTTTACTTGCTCACTTGCTTACACGCTTACATGCACACATGCATACTTTTTTAATATGAACCTATATACTTTACATACTTTACATGCTATTCATAACTATTAACTATAACTATCCAACTATTCATCTATCTACTATCAGATTGGGGGTCCTCGGAAACAACATCTCGTTAGGGTCTCACCTTGATGGGGTAAGGCTGCGTACATTTCCCCCCCCCCCCCCCCCCCCCCCCCCCCCCCCCCCCCCCCCCCGACCCTGCGTAAATGGGAGCCCTTGAGGCACTAAGATTGTTTGTGTTGTTCATTTGTTTTCCTAGTAATTGTCATCATTTGTGCTTGAAAACAACGGCTGCATGTTGCTGGGTCAGACTCTAAAAACTATATTCAAAATGTAATGTTAATATTTATAGATAATTTAACTAATTTTTTCCTTAAAAAACAAGGGTTGGTTATACAAAAGGTCCATATAGTTTTCATGCTATGGTTAATTTAGTACTTATACTTTTAATTATGTATAATTTAGTTATTGTATGATTTATGTTGTGTCAACTTAATTTTATGCTCATATTAAGATTAAATCATTGATGTAATTTCAATGATACTATTATATTAGATGCTAGTAACTAGAGGTGGCCACGGGTGGAGCTGGGCTAGGCCTGGGTTTCCGCTTGGCCCGGGCCTAGTCCCCCCTCCTATATATATATATATATATATATATATATATATATATATATATATATAACATACAATAAAATCATAATAGTATCATATAAAATTGTAAAAATATGTAATTATTTTAACCAAAAAATAATTATGATTTATTGATTGAATAATATAACATACAAGTATGATACAATATAATCATGATTACAGACATATTTAATAAAATAAAATGTAAGATAAATTGCTAAAAAAACAACTATAACAATATGATTCCACTATTTAAAATTACAAATATATTTTATAAAAGAAAATACATTATAAAAAATAAAATTATATAATATAAATAACTTAGTCTAAACTTGTTGCGGTTGGTGCGGGACGTGCTATACTGGAGCTATGGTCGTCTTCTTCATCACTTGATGAGCCCAACTTCAATCGGTCTTGATCTCTATCTACTGTAGCCATCCAATCCTTCAAGCACACCGACATTTCTAAGCTGGACGGTGCTAGCTTCGCTCTTTTTGATTCAAGCAACCTACCATCTATACTAAAAGCACACTCCAAAGCTACTGAAGACACTGGACACGTTAGTATATCGCGTGCCATGGTGAAAAGAACAGAATATTGGGTTTTATTAGAACACCACCATTACAAAATATTACAATATGGATTCTCCTGTGTCGGGTAGAAGTTGAGCATAGGTGAACGCAAGTAAAATCTAGTTCATCATATGACGTGGACTTTGGTTGGGCTTTAATCGGTTCAACATATCCATGCATATGATTTTCCTTTAGCAGAGGACGAAAACGATGAAGTGGAAGAAACATTTGGATTATCAGATGATAATCTTCCAGCATACACGGAAAATAAATTACGTAAATCTTTATCAACTTCGGCAATAAAATATTTTACATCATAAGTTGGATTTATTTTGTCGTAAAAATATTGTGTAAATAATTGTAAATCTGTAAGCTTACAACGTGGATAAAAAATGGTGGCAATACAATATGGCAGTGGTAATTCGAAATAATAATTAAAATTTTTTTGCCTCATGGCAGAAATAGAGCCCTCCAACACGGGGTTGGAGGCGTTCTCTTTCATCCAAGCAACAATATCTTCTAGTTTAGATATTGCTTGTATAATGGTTGGATAATAACAATCCAAAAGAATGTCGTAGCATCTTTAAAAAGAACAAAAAATTTACATACTTCATTAATTGCATTCCAATCTACACATTCGAAATTAAAATTCTTTAGTTCTGAAAGATTTTCCTATACAAATTCAATTAAGACATCTTTGTATGGTATTATTCTTTCTAACATATCAACCGTGGATGACCACCTATTTTGTGTATCTATTTTAAATTTTTTAAAAGGAATGCCAGGTGTGTCACAAAGAAGTTTAAATTTTCTTTGCCTAGTTCCAGATGTCTTAATTGCTATAGCTAGTTTTCTTAAAGACGCAACGTAAATGCAGTATATGACAGATACAACGTCAATGAAAACGTTTCCCATTTAACATGGTCCTCATATGCCTAATTAATTGTTTTACTGATGCATCGTTGCTAGTAGCATTATCAGAAATAATGTTGAAAATTTTACGGTCTATCCCCAACTCACGGCATGCCTCCGTAATGGCACCTCTGATTACCTGAGCAGTGTGGGAATATTCAAGAAGCCAAAAATGAATTGTTCATTTTTGCATGACATAGGAAGAATCAATCCAATGTGCCGTTATGCACAAGAATGGCACACCGGGTTTCGACTTCCATGTGTCCGACATCAATGAGAACATGCTCGTGTTTGCCTTTAAAATATCTTGAAGCTCATTTTTCATATTTATAAATTCTTTAAGTGTGTCCTGTTTCAAAGTGTTCCGCGGAATCCTTAGAGCGGCGGGGTTTAACGCGGTTTAATAGTACCGGATGAATCTAGGGCCTTCGTCGGTGGTAAACGGCCTTTCAACCCCAATAACGTATCTGATTAATTTGTGTATATTAGTTTCTTGTGTACACCCAAAGTTAGCAAGTGTACCAGTCGCGTGTTGTACGAGAGTTTGTTGGGTTTTATCTACTTTTAATTCGGGGTGGCTTTTTAGTAGGTGCCTTTTTAAAGTGCCAGTCTCACTACCACGTGGATGATTGAAAACTCTTGGGAGATCATATAATATACAATATGCTTTATTAAGTTCACGATCTAGTGTAAAGTGGTTCCATACATTGCTAGTATTACATGTATTACCAGTGCGGGTTTCAATTTCATTGGTGGTGGGTGTGGATTTGGTTTGAGAACATCTTGCACCATACGACTCAGGATAATCTTGTTTGTAGTGCTGCTCTTGTTTCCAATTTAAGGTGTATGTGTAAGGAGGTGGCAGACCGGGTTCTAAAAATTCCCGTTCCTGGGTATTAAGCTCAACTACTCTAACCGTTTTAGGAATTTTAGGTGGTCAAGAAGAGCTAGACCTAGATTCGTAAGCTCCAGATAAAGAAAAATTATGGGCCATGATATTGTTAATTTATAATTATAAATTGTAAGTTAGGTAAATAGAAATGACAAGTAAATAAAATTTCGATACTAATTTGAAGCAAAAACTGAATTTAAACTTCTACAAGCTTCTACAAGCAGAACACAGTTGAAGCTTCGAACTTGAGAGATTTAGAGCAAATAATTGTATGTATGTAAGTAGAGAAGAGAGAATTGGAGAGATTGTTGTGTGGTTAAATAAAAAAATGAGGTTAATATTTATAGAAAAAAATAAATATTTTTATTAATGGCTATATAGCCATTGGGTACCCAGCCTTAATGGGCCCGCCCCAAGCGAGAACCTGACCTGGCCCGTTGGCCACCTCTACTAGTAACTCAAAATAAACGCATTCGTTGACTCAATTGAAATCAATCCTTGACAAGACCAATCTAATTTAAATTATACCAAATGACTAAGCTAATATAATATAACTTATATAGGAATCTGGTTACCTGGTAAACCTAAGTACATGTGGCGACTCACACCACAAGAGTTAGTTAAGTCAATAATTCTTCAAAAAGAGGTTCAAGGGAGGAATTGAACTCCAAATCTTTTGTTTCAAAATAATATTTTATCCTCTTATTTGTCACTAACCATTGAGGCAAAATCTTGGTGGGTAAAGCAACAGGGTTTTGATTTTCATGGGCCATTTGAGTTGTCCGTCCTTCCAGGGTCTTTTTCTCATTTTTCCTCTTTCTCTCTCTCACTCTCTGGCTGCTAGCTTGTGAATTTCCCAAAAAAGAGGACTTCGACGGAGAATTTTCAATTTTCATTGTGTACAAATTATTTGTGAGTGATCTTCAATTTTCGTCTCAATTCTCGTTTTCCTTTCTCCTTTTGATTTTTTTTTATGAAATCTATATGATCGTCATTTGAAATCGAATTAGGTTATTATTTGAACTCTAGAATTCGGATAACTTGTTCAATTTTGCAAATCACGGCTTTGTATGGCAGAAAATTTGAGTTTCTAGTTGTAATTAACCCTAAAACTGAAACTGAAGGCTAACTTCATGATAATTTGGATATTCTACAGAAAATTCGTCTCTCATTTTTTGGTTTTTGAATTATGAAATTCAACTGCTGATTGGACTTGAAACTCCGTCGATGATTTTGTCAAATTTGTTTATTCCAAGAATTATGCAGGTATTTGTGTTTTGTATATATCTTACTATCAATAAACAAGTTTGTAGAATTTGTTTTATATTTCACTTTCATGTGCAAATTTTACTAAGATTGGTTTGGTAGAAGAGATACTAGATTTCATTAGTATATTAATGTTGGCAAATGATTTAGTTTTTAATAATAATGAAATCATTATATAATTTTTTCGAATTCTTTCAAACACAAGTGTATTTTTGGATTTTGTTAATTGTATTAAAGTTTAACAATAGTTCATCTTATCTTCTGTTGATACATGTTCAGTTCATTTCAATATTCGATTGTGGCATTGGATATACAATGGCATACTTAATGCTTTTATTCTGAAATTTTGATAGTGTAGACGAGCATGTAGGAAGAACACGTGAAGGGTGCAAACAAACCATACGCTCAATAGACTTGTCATGTTCTAGTCCACTAGGGCTTCATAATGAATCGAGTTCAAGCAAGCTTATAGCAAGCCAAGTTTGATCAAAGGGTTCTTGATTTGTTAAAGTTCATAAGCAGTTTATTAAAGGCATGCTAAGAGCTAGTTAAGTAGTAGTTATTGGCTTGTTAAAAAAGTTTCCTAGTATTAGGTGATCATTTTTACTTGTTAGTGTGAAAAGCTAGATTCAATAGCGCACTCGACAGATAGGTAGTCTTTTCGATCTATTAGGGCATGGCTGAGTTTATCACATCAAGAATATTCATATGAGAAGCTTGTAATACGATCATGCCTCATATGGTGGCGTCTAACTATCAACCTGCATTAGTTGGAAAAGATTGATTTGCAATGTTGTTTTCTTTGTAATACGATTACATCTATCCAAACTTGTTCAATCAATGTTAAGGATTTGAAATATGAGTTTAATAATAATTAACAAGTTTCGTGTTTGATTGTGAGGAAAAAGAGATTGATATAAACTTGTTCAATGGCGATTTTTAAAGTTTTATTCGAAGGAGAAAGAGCTTGATAGAAACCTAATCTGTACTTCTATTTTTTTCAATTGATTCTAGAATGAAATTATACTTGGGATTGTACATAAATGTCTATTGCCAATTTGTTCATAAAGTTTTCCTGATGAAATTTCTGTGCATTCTCATTATAATCCAATCAATCTCTTAAGGTATTTTCAGTCATGTAAACTTGTTCGATCAGTGTTAAGGATATGAAATGTGAAGTTGCTTGTTCCCATCAGTAATAGCTGCTTCCTATGTGAAGTTGCCGCAACATAATCATCCTTGGCGACTGTACCTTTACAAATATCATCTCTTGGCTGATGTCCGCACTGCATTTGTCACATATCTGGGTATTGACAAGTAATCTTAATCCTTGTGTTTTATAAACCATATGTTGACGCGTGGTTGAATTTGTGATGTGGTTGATTTTTGAAGCAAATTTTAGTTTTGAGTCTCATCTATTAGGGAATAAATGTTCAATTTGATTGGTTTATAAGTTGGTGTCATTTTCATGGAGAAGTTTGTTCTTCGAGTAGCTATATGTTTAGGTTTCAGTGGAAGTTCTAATTGATTATGAGAGTATTATTCTATTAATTAATCATTATGATTAGATATTGAATTTGATTTCTGTAAGGGACAATGTTCACATGAAACTTTTCTATTTCCCTAGATATGATACTATATAGTATAGAAATAGTAGTATGACTACATAAGTTTTTAGATATGTCAATTTCTTATATGGAATTCCTTTCTCTCTATTTGCCTCTGGTACTATATGATGAATTCTTTTGTTCTCCCTTTATATGGGAATCTTCTAGTGGTAAATGCTTGAAAGTTGTGCCATGTATGTAGAATTTTATGTTCATTATTGGTCCTAGCTATATGACAATTTTAACGGTTGATTTGTGATTGACATATTAAGAAGGCAGGAATTTCATAGTTGTGTATATACATTTATTAATTAAATTATATGAAGTTTGAGGTTTACTTCATTATTTGGAATCAACACTGTTACTACCAACTATGGTGCATGTTCTAGTTGTATATTTGCTAGAAATATTTACCAGAACATGTGAGATGCGATCTCCTCTTTTCAAGTTTATGTGCTAATATTTAGCTGTTTTAAGAATGGAGTTATTTGACATCACATTATCCCTTATGTTGACCGCAGTACTTCAGAAGCTACTGCAAAAACTTAGAAAGATGATCTTGTGCCATGTTGTTTTTAAGTTTTTCAATTATACCTTGACTTCGTGGAATTTGTCTATAGTTGAACATGAGGATTGATGTATTCTCACCTTTATGGATGGATTCAGAGTTGACTTATATTACGGCTCTTGTTCCTATTTTAATAGGGTTGTTTCTACTTTTTGTGATGATTTGTATTAAATGAAGAATTATATTTATTTTCAAAAGAACCTAACACTTGCATAAAATACATTGAGTTGATTTTACTATTATTTGTGAAAATTTATGATGTACTAATTTGTATTTATCTTTGTTTGGAGATAGCATTGCTGGATGGACATTTAAGGATCAAACATCAAGATATTGATCTTCCATATTATTGTGTAGTAAATGTACCACATTTATTGTTTGAAAACAATTAGATTCTTTGTATTTGTGGGATCCATTGTAATTGTAATTAGGCAATATCATGTTTTCTTTCAATTTATAATAGAGTAGCAACTAAAAATTGCGTTGCATATAGTTTAATTGTAGCTTGTATGTTCAGTAAATGCTATTATAAAACTTTGTATTATGAGAAAGTAGCATGTTGGTAATGTTTGTATCTTAGATATGCTAAAAAGTGTTGCAAGGTGAGCGTGGCTATACCATCACTTCTCAAAAGTGTCGCAATAGCCTTAGCTGCATAGCCAATAGAGTTCCTTGTTAAAGTATCACTTAGATTAAGCAGCGACGCTTTTAAGCGTAAAGAGAATAGAAAATTAGTGTCGCAATATGCCTTTTTTCTTGTAGTGTTTAGTCGAAAACCATTACTTAGGTATCTTGGCGTTTGATCATTTATCATATAGATACTATGACATTTCAAAATATAGATGGGGTATTTTAAGGTTTAAAAGTTTTATCAGTTAAGCATCCTGAAATTTTAAAATTTAATCAATTAGATACCTTTCGTCCACAATTCGATAAGTTGTCATTTTGTTGAAGTGACATATGATTATAGTAATATATAAATAGTAATGTAATATCATAGTGATATTATCAGGCTATTATCTAGGATGTTTCTTTAATTTTCTTGTATATTCTTTAATTTTCTTGTATATAACTTATATATATATATATATATATATATATATATATATATATATATATATATATATATATATATATATATATATATATATATATGTGATGACATTCTTATAAGAGGGTGAGAGCGTGAGAGGGGAGAATCCTGGCCTTCCTATTGGGTATAATATATTAATTCACATGATATTAGAGTACGTAAACCCTAATTCTAAGTCTCCTCCTATCTCTAACGTGCGTCCCTCCCCTAATCCTAAATCCCAAAACAGGCACCGCTCTCCGCTGTTTGCACCACCACCAACACAGTGCTAACCTCTCTCTCTTAGGTGAAATCAACTCCTATTATCGTTTTTTGAGATTGCATGGCAGCTACCTCCCCCTCCTCAATTTGGAGCTGCATATCCTATTTCCAATTATCGTAGTAAGTGATACGAATCTAGCTCACGAAATCCTATCCAACAACATACATACTCAAATCAAGCATTGAACATAAGAATTATATTATATTGATAGTAAAGAAAGGGGAGAAGACATAGAAGAAGGGGAGAGAAATATAGAGAGAATTAGGAGGGAGGGGGTCAGGTGCAGTTACGGGGCACAGCCAAAAATAAAAAAAATATTTTTTTAATATTTTATATATATACATATATATATTTTAAATTTATTAAAAATTATTAAAAATTTAAATTATTTATATAAAATAATTTTAATATATAAATTTATGTATTTGACTATTTATTATTTAGATATACTATTAGATTTTTCATTAAAAAAATTAAAATAACGTATATATATTATTATTGTTATTCACCATATTAGTATAAATAATAAAAAATAAATTTACATATTAAAATTATTTTATATAAATAATTTAAAATTTAAAATGAAATAATTCTCTCTCTCCCCATACTTTTTATGGTGGAGTGGACTCTGCTTACTGTGTAATAAAATCCAGATTTAAGTAATAAATAATTAAATAAATAAATTTATATATTAAAATTATTTTATATAAATAATTTAAAATTTTAATAATTTTTAATAAATATAAAAACTTCATATATATATATATATGTATGAATATATATAAAATATTACAAAAATATATATATATTTTTTATTTTTGGCTGTGCCTAAAGGCGCAGTCACTCCGGAATTAGGATGGAGGGAGAGAGTACATCATCAGTAATACTAAGCATAATCTCTAATGAGCCTCCCTAAGCCTATTTATAGAGAAGTGAAACAAAATATCTAAGTAAAATATCTAAGGTGGTGATGTGGCGGACACGAGACATGGGTGACACTGAGATGGCGGCTAGTAGGCCGTCTAGGAGATGGCATGGGTTGTTGGGTACTAGCACGCATGACTAGGCGAGTAGATGCTTGGTGGTAGATGACTAGACGAGTGGATGACTTGGCGATCTGATAAACTGACATCCTTCCGGCTAGGTGAGCTAAGGACTAGGTGGGTATCAGTTTGCCTAGAGGTACCAATAATGCATAATAGCACAACACGACTACAATGTAATGTGAAGCCTAGGACTATCTGTATCAGCATTTCCAATCCCATTTTGGCTCGTATTAGTAAGTATGTTGATGTTAACTTTCACTATGTTTGTGAGAAGGTAATTAAGAGTTATATACATATTCGAAATACTCCTATTACCAAACAGGTTGCTGACATCTTCACCAAAGGTTAATCTAATGATCGCTTTTGCATTCATATGGCTAATCTGAATGTTGCTCCCCCTTGCCCAAATTGAGGAAGTGTATTAATATAATATCCGTAGTGATATTATTAGGCTGTGATCTAGAGTCTTTTCTGTAATTTTCTCATATATAACTTCATATATATACACAAACACACATAAGCATTCCAATTTGGTATGCTCGTTGATATATTCATTCACAATAAGTGTATTCATTATAATTTCATGACTTTTTAACGAACAAAATTGTTAACAAGACATATGATTTTCACAATATATGGGTAATTTACATTACAAATTTAGGGAACTTTTTAGTGTCTTTCATAGTATTTTCCAAAACATGTGTGTGTGTATAAACATACTTATACATATGTATATTGTCATTATGCACTGAATTAGTATTTTTTGTATAAGTTGGTCTAATTCTCACAAAAATTAATCAAATTTTGATATAATGTACTTAAATGATAAATTAAAACGTTGAGGTATTTAGATGATAAATGATCGAACTTCATTTTTTTAATTTTTTTACAAAGGTATAGTAGAGGGAGAGGAGGGGGGGGGGGGGGGGGGGGGGGGGGGAATAAATGGGGAGCCACTTTTACCATAGTGGAGAATCAAGCCCGTGTGGCTTGGTGTTCTCTGCTATTGGGCTATATCCATAGGTGACTATCAAACTTTAAGGTACCTAAGTGATTATTTTCTTACTTTATATGTTATGAAAACTCATTTACTATTTTTTTGTAATTATTAAAATAGTAAAAAATGCAGCTGGAAGGCAAAATCCAATATTTAGTCAATATTTGAGGGGTACTTGTTATTCTATATGTTAAAAAGAAAATGGCAATGGAAAATTTGCAATGGTACCAAAAATGTGTTACACAAAATAGTCCAAAGCAACAAGCGGGCCTAGGCTCTATGATGACACGCTCCTCAGGTTGGGGGTCCTCGGAAATAGCCTCTTTTTAGGGTAGCACCCTAAAGGGGGAAGGCTGCGTATATCCACCCCCCAGACCCTACTCAGGCTGGGGCTCTTGTGGCACTGGGACTATTATTGTTGTTGTTATAAGGGGATAGGAAACGATAGCACTTTATTTAATGTGGCATATGCTCAACACGAGATTGGAAATAGTTCAAGAAAAACATGCATTCGAGGTAGTTATAAGGGGTGTCATGGGAGGTCAAACACTTAAGTTAAGAGTCGTTATATGATATAGAAATCTGTAGAGAGATAAACACTCCAACTTAAGATAGTTACTTGGAGTGCCAAATGAAACATGCATCTCAAGGACAATTATGACGGAGTTGGGGAATGTAAAGAAGATGTTCGCAAACCATGAAAGTGTTCGGTCTTTGGCGGAATCCTAGTAGTTCTTGGATGGTTGGATATTTGTGTGGAATCCAGAACAACAGTCAGAGTTTGTAACGTATAAATAAGGAAGCTGATAGGTTAGCAATGGGTTTCCCAACCACATCACAAACTTTGCGCACACTTATGCTTTTCATTCTTTTCTTTCTTTAATAAGAATAGTTGTAATTGCAGCTTTCATTTCCTTGTACACATAATTCGAGTGCCAAAAACATTGTTCGAGAAAATGTACTCTCTTTGTACTTTCATCAATGATCCTCTACATCAACTCTTATAGTGAATCTAACTTTGTGTTATTAGTCCAAGGTTTTGAGTGCCAAGCCTTGAGATTAATGCTACATTTAGTTTAGCTTTTTAATGGCTTAAAACTATGAAAAAGCTTTAGTTGACTGTAATGCTTGCATTTTGTTAATAGAAAAGATCATTTTGTATCTTTTTCACAATTTAAATAGAAAGACGAAAGAGCTAAGTTTAAAAATGATGAACTCAAAAATAAGCTAAACCTAACTCATCGTAAATAAGTTGATCATGGATTGATGAGTCGGATTGGTTCACTCCACTTAAATCTTGTTAAATTTGATTGCATTTGTGTTATATTGAGTCAAAGTTGCTAAGCATAAACTTGGAGAATCTAGCGCAAGAAAGGTTTTGATCTCTTAAACTTATCTCTAGCCCAGTTTTCAGGTTTTAAGCATTAGAGGTAAGACATTTAAGTAATTCCCTATGCCGCTTCGGCACCATTAACATTTAGGTTGATTCAATATCTTTACTTTTTTTGCATATAAAACATATAAAAAATATATAAAAATAGTGAAAGTCTCCTTAATTGGAGCTTTTGGTAGAGTCCATGCTACAAACTGAAGTCATATTCACTAAAAACACAAATATATATTAAGTAATTGGTCGAGATCGATCACGTTCCATGCAAACCTGATTTAGCTCCACAATCCTGTGACGAATTTGTTTCTTCAAAATTACAGCGGCGGTAAATACACAAACAACGCCGTCAACGACACTCTTTATTTTGTCTTCACATATTTTAAGTACAAATATGATGCAAAACTAGATTAAGCGTCGTTTTTTTTTTTTCCAGGAAAGAGTAATCTAATGACGGCCTCAGAGTTTGTATATTTTTTCAGATTTTGTATTTTGAATTGGAATTAGGATAACTTTAATATTGTACTTCAATTAGGAGTAAGTTGTTTACAAATAGCTGGTAAACCTGCAAGTTGGGTTAGTTTTCCCCTTGTAATCAAATTAAAATTGATTGTTGTTCATTCCTTGAATTCTCTCTCTTCTTGAGAACAAGGCAAATAGACTTGAGTTTTGTTCCTTTTAATCATTCCTTTCTTTAGCAACACTAATCCTCAAGGTACTAATATGTAATTTACCCTAAAAAAATGTTGGAATCTAGTTTGGTATGTTAAACACTCAAAATTTAGTAATTCTAAAACTACACTAAACATAATTTCGGGCTGGATTTGGAATGGGTTCGGGTTGGATTTGATGTCATCTAAATTTGACCCGACTCAAAACCCATTTATTAACATCCATATCCTAAACCATTTAAAGTCCATTTTCTACATCCAAATTCATTATAAGTGGATCGGGATGGATGGATAACTAGGGAGAAAGCTCCTTTATGATCCTTCTGAGTATTTTGAATATTAGCAATGGCAGTCCGAAATATGGATCACCATCTTGATATTCCAAGGTGGACGACAACACGAGGACTTCTTCGATTGGCTAGTGTCAGTTGAGGTAGCACTCAAATTCAAGGAGAAACCCAAACACAAACGTGTTCATTTGGTGTTGACTTAGCTTCGAGGAAGGGCTACGGCTTGGTGTTAGCATTGTAGACACTCAAGGTGGGGGCAAGGTTAAAGCAAGCTGGAGACATGGGAAAGATGAAGAAACTTATTGTTGGGATAAAAGACAAGCTCCATTGAAATCAAGAAGCTCACCATGGTAGGACAAATGGTACCGGCTCTAGCAACAGTCGACCAACACCGGCAGCAAGCAACTAGTGGTAAGCAAACGGCACCAGAACGAGCACCACACTAGAAACTGCTTACATGACTAACCCACATTCGCAATCCACAAACCGCGGTACCCTGCACCTACCGTGCAACTGCATGGCCACACCACCAATCAATACCGAGGCCATCTACAATGCCCGACCCACCCGGTAGTGTAGCGGTAGCCGCCAAGAAAGTCTTTGGTCAAGGAAAAGCCGAACTTATCCATAATCTCCAGTCAAACTTACCCAAGGTCCAAGCCTATCCCTAAACTCTTATAAATTTAGACCTATGCTCTTCCGCCGGGGGCCGGGGGGTGGGGAGGTCAAGGAAAACACAGGGAAAGAGAGAAGAGAGGAAAAGAAGAGGAAAAAACTCATGGGATTTGAGTGTGGTCCTTCCTTTACGAACCCATCCAACGAATCTATTTAGTCTTGTTTGGGACAAGTTGAGGTGGGCTTGCCGACCTCAGCAACTTGCTCAATTTATTCTGAAACATTTATGTAGAGCACTTTACCTCAAAATCATGTTAGGTTGATATTCCAAAAGACCAAATTTATCATGTTAACTATAGAAGATCCAATATAGCATTTCCAGTTATTTCATTCACAGGGTATAGTTTATACCAACATAAAGACATTATAATCGGGTTAGATATATTTTGCTATCTTCGTGCAACAAATGATATGAGATTATTCTATTCTAAACAGTCAAACCACAATCGATCAAATATCTGAATGCTGGTTATTTCATTGATTCTTGTAAATGTCATTCATTGAGGGGATATCTATTTATGTGTGGTGATAATTAACTGCTATATTATGGCGATCTACAAAATAAATAATTGCAGCCACTTCTTGAAATTATGTTGAGATACTTGCACTTTATCATGAGAATATAGAATATATGTTGAGATCTTTGGTTCGACATATTCCAGAAGAATGTAATATTTCAATGACTAAGACAAGTAAAATTATACTCGACAAGGCAATGCTGCATGTATTTTTTCAAGTCAAAAGAAGCATACATTAAAGGTGATGAAACTGAACACATTTCAACAAATTTCTTTTGAATGCACGAGTTTTCAATGCGGTGAAGATCAAATTTATTCTAACGAGAACCTAGCTGATTTATTTCCAAAACATTTCCTATGACAATTTTTGGAAACTAGTTACAAGATACTAATGTGCTGACTCAGGGACTCTTGGTTTGGCTTGCTTATATTAGGGGGAGTCAAATAACCGTTATACTCTTTTTGCCCTCCCATTGTTTTATCCTGTCGGGTTTTTGTTGTCAAGGTTTGTAATTAGGCAATTTAAACAATATATAAACTGGACATTGTGTTTTTTTGCTTTTACATGGTTGTTTGTGCCACATTATTTTTCATAGTAAGGTTTTTGATAAAGCGTGTTCTTAAATGATTGAAAATATAAGGGGGAGTATTAAATGGTTGTTTGTGCCACATTATTTTTCCTAGTAAGGTTTTTGATAAAGCATGTTCTTAAATGATTGAAAATATAAGGGAGGGGGGGGATTTTACGTGGATAATCTTTAAGCTAGGTAGAGAGAAACCTCGTGAAAAACAAAGGTGGATACTAATTAAAACTAAGGCTCTGTTCAGTGGAGGAAAAATCCTATTCGTCAGGAAATCATTTTTCCAAGAAAAAGATTTTTGAAGGAAAATCAGATTCTACACTATGCCTTTTGCCATCCATTTCAATGTAAAACTTGTTCTCACCTTATGTTCTTTTTTTTTTTTGGTACATTCTGAAAGAAAACATCATTTACCAATCATCTTATACCTTTTTGTAGCCAACATAAGCTCAATCTTATTCAAATTCGGACTGATGAATATCTCGAGGATTTGGAATGATGACTTCCCTTTATTTTATTAGGGAAGTCATTTTCCATCCTCCGGGGGTGTTTGCTATAATTTTTTGTCAGTAGTATGATGTAGTTGCTATAAATACAAATGGAAACAAATGTGTAACAAAGGAGTCACTGCGACTAGGAAGTGAGTTTAAATTTGGACTGCACGTCTTTGACCTCAACCACTTGCCAACAACAACAACATGCCCAGTGCCTCTTAACAAAGAAGTCCTCGTCTTGCCTAAGTAGGGTTTGGGGGGTGGATATACGCAGCCTTACCCCTTTAAGGCGTAACCCTGCCGAGAGGCTGTTTCCGAGGAACCCCAATCTTATAGAGTTGGCAACACGAGGACTTCCCAGAAGGCCACCCATCCTGGTACTAATCTCGCCCAAGCATGCTTAATTTCGGAGTTCTAATGGGATCCGGTGTATTAGTACCTGGTACATGAACCCTACCTCAACCACTTACCCTTTTGGAGAAACGGAGGTGATATTTTGGGTATGCAAAATTGTTTATTAATTGCATGGATTCTGCTTATGCTCCAATTAAGGAGACTTATATTTTTTTTATGGATTTTTTGATATAAAAGATGACTAAAAATTAAAGGATATGGACATAACTTAAGTGGCAATTATAGTGACAGAGCAAGTCCCACATAAACCTTTCCTCGTACACTTAAAAGTCAGGAACTCGGTCAGAGACAAGCTCGGGAGCTTAGCAGTCCACTTATAAGTCTAAGTCAATCATATTTTTAGGCTTGACATCCTTGACTCATAACAACTCGAATGAGTTAGAGTTTGACAAGATTTACATGGAGCAAACTGTATTTGAGTCACTGGATGAGGACCAACACAATCAAGGTCAAGCCTTTGCCGTCAAAGCCCTTAAACAATGGCGCAAACCTGAGTTCACTTGTATTATTAAGCAATAGCAGTACTGTTAAAACCAGCACAATCAAGGACAAACTTTGACCGTGAATGCCTTAAACTGAAGCTTCAATTCTTAACTTATTGATTTTGGGAACAGATTAAAAGGAAGAGTTTAAACCTAAAGCCCGAAGCACTGTATTACTGAAGAAGCAAGTACAATAAGGTCTACGCAATGCTAAGCTAAATAAGGTCTACGCAATGCTAAGCTAAGTTAAGTTACGCTACTCATAAGGAAAAGCACAAGTGTGCTATAGAAAGACTTGAAGAAGTTTTGTATCGTTGGTGTTGGACACTTTACAACTACAATAGTACTTCTTATTTATAGGAAAATGAAATAGCGGCTGCCCCCTATTTCCACGAAATTTTCTTTCCACGTAGGCCACAACATTTCTTTGGCGTGTGAATGAGCAGTGAACAAGCCCCTAATTTGGTGTGCTCAAGTGTCTTTCTGGTAGCCTATGTCCTCTTTTTCAGCTAGAGTCCCTTCTAGATGTCCCACATTCTGTTAGATAAGCTTTATGCCCATGTATCTGAAATTGCGCTCCAAATAATTGTCTTGAGCTTGGAAACCATCTGTCTTGCAGCCTTCTTGGAAGTTCCTTGAGCTCAAGCTCCTTTTGCCCCCCAACCATCTCGAGCCTCGAGTGGATGATACCCCTGTTAGGGTTCTAACTTCTCAAGCAACTAGGTTCGAAACGCTGTTATCTCAACGTCTAGACCCACGACTTCTCTGGAGGAGGGCCTCACGTGATAGCACATGGCTCTTTGCTCAAAACGGCATTGTCCCATCTCCCTCGAATTTATGGTGTAAGCATGCCCCCTTTTAGCCATTTTGTAATTTCAAATTTTCGATGAATAAAAAATCGTATTGATTTGACCCTCAATGGTTACAGGGAGCTCGAGAGAACACTCTTTGATGTTTTACCTTCATTCCCTCGTCTCTATAAATGTGACGGTTAGAGTTTGAAAACTGCACTTGACTGCTCCATGCTCTATTTGTTGTTATCAAGCGCCCAAAAACACTTTCTCTCTGCTTTTGATTTCTTTGTTCTCTGTTGCTAAACTGCTCTATGCTTCTTTGAGGTTCTTCAAACTGCTAAGAAATGGCCCAAATCTCTTACAATGTCTTTGCCTCTATCCCTTAAACAGACAGCGATATTGAGTAATTGGAAAGTCTAGTCTAATAAGACATTTCAATGGTCTCTGATCGGCTTTGGAGCCTTATTGATCTTGATACCAACAAGGCAGATCTTTCTTGGATGTAAGAGAATGATCCTGCTTCAATCTTTGAACCCTGTGCCCTAGGGCCCATTTTGACCCTTCTTTCAATGTCTCAAATGCCACGAGCACTTTTAAGCTATCACTAGCACCATCATGCTTCTTGCATGCCTGTCTGTTTATACGCCTTTCTTCCTTGCTACTAGTTTCTTACACCATATATATGCTTGCTTTCGGTCGTTAGGTAGATTCTCTTCTATACATGCTTGTTTGCTCTTGTTTAGATGCTTCCATGCTACTCATGCTCTCCATGTTCCCCGTGCTTTTCATGACATTCATGACATTCACGCCTTTCAGGTTGGGGGTCCACGGAAACAGCCTCTCATTGGGGTATCCCCCTGATGGGGTAAGGTTGCGTACATCCTATCCTCCCCAGACCTTGCTCACGCGGGAGCCCTTGAGGCACTGAGCCTGTTGTTGTTATTGTTGTTATTTCCAATGTCCCCAACCATAAGGGCCTATTTTTAGATACTATTGAATCTCCTTTGCTCCATACAGTTTCTGGAGGTCATTCTTGGGGTGAAAGGCATGTTTGCAGAGAAGTAGCCCCCTTTAAAGGATAGACATTCCTAACCAAGCAATATGCAGAATGGGTGGATCAACTGATCGTAACCTATCAAGAGAAATGGAAGAATGTCCGCATTTATGAAGCTATCAAACTCTCCAAGATCACTCTTAGGTATCATTACCCCATTATGATAGCACTCTCCTACTGCTAGAACATCTGTGATAATGCTTTTTTCCTCCCCGACAGCTTTCTTAGGATTACCTTAGAGGACATAGCAGCCTTAACAAGTCTTTTCCTAGGAGGAGCGGAATCGCCTCTTGACTCTTTTGTTTGTAAAGAGGCTGAAGCCTTTTCCTCTTCTTTCTATGCGACTGACTTACCCATCAGTTATGAGCCTTTTGTTAAAGCTTTTGTCATAGAGAGTCATAATTATGGACGAGGTACCAAGGAAGAAGAGGTCTGCTTTTCCTTGTTTTGGTTGAACAAGTTCCTTTTTGCTAACTCCTCCAACATCGTGCTTAAGTCTCTCAAGATGGTGGCAATTAACTTGGCCTTTAGCACTGGTCCACTGGCTCTAGGACCACTGTTTTTGGCCCACGTGTATGGATGCATTAGGGATATCATAGTCAAAAACTATGCTGTCGAGATAGGAGGACCCTTGTGGCTAGTCCAACTATGGGCCTATGTGTACTTGCCTGAGCGATACCACAGAAGGCTCTTTTTCTCCACAGATAAGGGGCTTACCTGTTACAAAGAGAAATTTGTTTAATGTGAGGTTCTTTTAACCCCAGGATGGTCTTTTGACCAAAGCCTTGAGAGGCTTATGTCTCCTCAAGTTAGGAAAGGGATTCAATGGACTCTCTTCAGAGATAGGAAACTTGGTCCTTGTTGGTTCGTGAAACTGGACTTTTATCATGATGTCTCTATGGACAATAATTCTCAAACTTGGCAGGCAATCTTGCACCCTCAGGATCTCCTCTTCTATCTTCAAACAAGTCCTGGTGTAGGGACTTATAGGACTGGGTTGTTTGTCAGACAGTTTGGATGGTCCAAGACTTTCCTTTTACATGTATGAGGACTAGGAATCTATGGTGGGCTAAAAGGATCTCTATTCAACTCTCCCAACATAAAGAGCTTCACGAGTCCAACCTAGAGGTCGAGTCACTTTAGGGGTATCCTATATTTTGTAGGTCTTCCCCATGTGCCACACCTCGTTTTTTTTGGCTTGGTTCCAAGCCTATTGGTCCTCCTTGGAGGCCAAAGGCACCAACTAGCATTTTATAGCTTCACTTGAGCTTGCAAGTCTTAGCTCGAGAGAAGCTCAACCCACTAGCATAAGGCAGACCCCACAGAAGGCATCACCAGGTGAACAAACATCCTTGAAACAGACTTCAGTTTTGTCCCTTAGATGGCTTGATCAAAGACTGATCCTTTTTCTTTTCATGCAACCTCAATTGCTTAGGAAACTCTAAGGATTACTAGGAGCTTTACGAGAATACTATTGGAGGAATCCCTTCCAGGAACTTCTCCCCCAGCCCTTGTAGTTGGTGGCTCATAGAAAAGAATAAGGAGAGGTGCTCCCCGTGCTCTTCCGTCCATAGCCATTCAGGCAGCAGAAGAGGAAGAAGATCAAGAAGAAGTATCCATCTCACAGTTGATGAGGAAGAGAAAAGCAAGGTTTCCTCAACCAGAGGTATTGTCCTTTCTTGACTTGTTTTCTTCCATTCCTCTTTTGCCAAAGTTGTTTTGACTTAGTCTTATGCAGCCATAGGAAACGACAACCTCAGTCATTATGGAAATCCCAGATTCTCCACCTAAAAAACATGTGCTATAGCCCCCTTAGGAAACTGAATCTCTTAGCTCAAGCACTGGTGAAGAAAGAGATGTAGTCACTTCAGCTCTGGGGCCACTTATAAGTAAGACACCCAAAGAAGCTTTCCTCCTAGCCTCCTTGGAACTAGGCCTTGTCCAAGCACCACTCCTCCTTCCAGGAATGTCCTTCATAACCATTGAAGAGATTCCAAAGGTATCATCTCCTCTTTTGGCTCATGAATTCTTGATGTCCAAACTATTAGCTAGTTCTGACATACAAGGATTTTCTTTTCCAAAAGTCCCCCCTCGAGGAAGACTATCTAGTGGCTAGGGTGGCAACAGAAGTCTCTCCTGTCCTTCCAGTTGAAGTTTTAGTTGTAGTCCTTCCTCACTTTGGTTTAGCTCCAAAGTTAGGACTCAATTTGACTTCTCTAATGTTGTTTGTTTCAGGTTACACTACCAAGAGTCATCCCTCCTCCCATCTTAGAGAGGATTACTTCTCCTTTCGAGAAATTAGGGGCAAGTGGGAGATTGGCCTTTTAGTAGCTGGACTAAGTATTTCCAAGATTTCAAAGATTGAGAAAAATGGCGCACCTCTCTATCCTTTCCTTGGCTGAAAATTCCACCTACTAAGAAGCCATTCCTTTGGTGAAGGCCTTGAAAGAAGATCACAAGGTGGCCCCAACCATTGCCAAAGAGCTCAAGGTCTTGGAGAAGGTGTTCACCAAAGTCAACCAAGAAGTCCCATCATTTCTTTAGAAGAAGCAGCATTGCCAAGATGCTATCAGGGACATGGGGCATTCAGCTAGCACAGGAGGCCCGGAGCTCCTCTTTGAGGAAGTCCAAGTATCTATGGAAGTCCAAAGTCAGCAAGCTCAAGACATCAAAGGGTTAGAGGGTGAAATCTTTCACCTGGAGGAGAAGTTGAGTCAGCTCAAGAAGCAACTGTCATCTCTCAAGCACTAGCATACTTCTCAGGGCTCAAGAATTGGAGAGCTCGAGGAAGCAACTCTAGAAGCTCAAAGAATTCAACAATCCTTTTAAGAGGAGGCCCTCTATATGGACCAACGGTTGAATGAAGCCACTAGTCAATTTTTAGCTATAAAGGAATCCTTAGTAAGAATTTGGACTCAACTATTCTACGATCTATAAAGAAGCGTTTTGGCCATACAAGAAACTTACTTGTATTAGCCATATCATCAATGAAATATGTATTTTGTTAAATATGTCTCTTAATTTGGCAGTTCCCTTTGTTTATTCTTATAACTTAAAGATTATTGAGTTGATCCTCAAGACGCTGATACTGAAACTGAGCCCATAATTTAGGAAATCTAAATTTAAGAACTTCCTTATTAGAATTTCGAATTGATGGCACATATTTCTTAAGAAACTTTCCATTAATGGCCCTTGGGGTGAGTTCTCCCATCTAGGTCTTAGAGTGAGTAAGCGCTTCCTCTAAATACTTTTATGACTCTGAATGATCCTTGATCCATCAAAATATAGCTCCCAAGGGACCATTTCTATTACTAGGATCTGATTTGGCTCATCGTCTAAACTAGCTTGAATGTTTAGATGGTCAACTAAAACATCTACTAAGACTTGGCCTTTGACTGACTTTTGTGACACATAAATTAATTCAAATTGAAGCAGAGCAATACCCCACTTGTTTAACCTTCCTTTAATTAGAGGTCTATCTAGCATGTATTTTAGGATATCTATATGAGAAACCACGTATATAGTAACTGCTAAGAAGTAATGTCTCAACTTTATAGATGCATAGAACAAAGATGGGCACAATTTCTCAGTGGAAGAATATTTTATTTCACATTCATTCAAACAATGGTTTAGGTAGAACACAACTTGTTCTAATCCCTGCTTATTGTCTTGTACAAGCAACTAACCAATTGACTTATTAGAAGTAGAGACATAAATCTTAGGCAATTTGCCCTGCTTTGGTGGAATCAACACTAGTGGCCTGATCAAGTATTTCTTGATGGCGTCAAAGGCGTGTCTCTTCCCCCTTGAAGTCTTTCTCAGACTTGAAACTCAGTAGTGGAGAGAAGACTTTGGTTTTTTCTGTAACATTTGAAATGAAACGTCTTAAGAAGTTAACCTGCCCCAAGAAGCAATGAAACCCTTTTTCACTTGAAGGAGGTTTAGCCTCTTGGATGGCCTTAGTCTTATTAATGTCAACTTTAATGCCCCTCTGTTGTACCAAAAAATGAAGGAAGTTCCCAGTGTGCATGCCAAAGGCACATTTTAGTGGGTTCATCTTAAGATTATGGCTCCTCATTCTAAGGAATGTTCCTCTCAAGTCCTCGAAGTGTTTAACCTGGGACATTGACTTGACCATGATGTCATCTATGTAGACTTCCATGGCCTTGCCAATGAGATCAAGAAATATCATGTTCATGGCTCTTTGGTAGGTGGCACCAACGTTCTTTAAGCCAAATGGCATAGCCACCCACTCAAAGGTTCCTATTGACCTAAGGCATCTGAATGCTATCTTATAGGTATCCTCTGAAGCAATCATGACTCGATAGTATCTTTAGTAGCCATGCATAACAGATAAGGCCTCATTCCTTGAGGCTAAATCAATGAGAACATCAACTTTTGACATATGGAATTCATCTTTTGGGGGTGGTTGCATTTGGATCTCTGAAATTAATGCACACTTTAATTTTGTCATTCTTTTTTATAATAGGAACTGTATTTGCCAACCACTTAACGTACTTGGCAATCTTGATGAACGTGGCCTTTAAGGGTCTTTCATTCTCCTCTTTGACTAAATCTTTTACCTCTTGGGACATTTTTCTCTGGGACTGAATTATTGGTCTCGCGCCTGGCTTGATAGGAAGCCTATGCTCAACCACTTTTTGTCTAGGCCAAGCATCTCATTATGGTCCCGAGCAAAGCAGTCCTTGAACTCAAGAAGTAAGGCCAACTACTGCTTGATAGGAAGCCTATGCTCAACCACTTTTTTTCTAGGCCAGGCATCTCATTATGGTCCCAAGCAAAGCATCCCTTGAACTCAAGAAGTAAGGTCAACTACTGCTTTCTCTACTCTTCAGAAAGCAGTGCACTCAGATATGTAGGCCATGAGTCCTTAGTTGAGCCCAAGTTAATCTTGAGGAGGGTGTCTTGAACTTCAGCCCTTAAATCCTTCATCTTAGCTGGTGCCGCTCTTAACTCAAATAATTCCAACTCTTTCTCCTGTATTGAGACCATTACCAAAACCAAATGCCTGGTTAGCTAACAGTTGATCCTCAGCATGCCAAGCCACTGGCTTTGTAATGGTTGGGGAGACATCCCTTTAGGCCTTTAATGGGAGGTCTTGGCTCCTCCAAATAATGCTTCTGATGTGCCTTTAAGGTCAAGGGCTCTCATGCATCCCCAGAAGTTAGAGTCCTCTGACTCCATGCCAACTTGATCTACCTCAGCTTTAGTGAGCGGGCCATCAAGGATGGCTATCAGTTCCTAGTTTTGGGTAGTTTGAGGAGTGGTCCTCTTGACATCTAGTGGTCTCATGCCATCTTCATAGAACTTTGCCTCAACATAATTGGAGTAAGCCTAAATGGCCTGTTATTTTCCATAAGAATCTCATATTTGTCATGATTCAAGAAGATTAATAATGGGTGAAGTGAAGAAGGGATACAATAATTGGAATGTATCTAATTTCTTCTGAGCAAAGCATTATAGTTTGAGGTAGTATTTACTATAAAGAAAGTTGTCAGCTTGCTCAAGTTGCCAACAGTCAACTCAATTGAGATGAACCCTTCAAACTTAGTGGTGGCCCCAAAAAAGCCTCAGATTGCCACATCTAAATTTATTAAGTCATCTCGAGATTTACCAATGGCTCTCAACATGTATGATGGTAGAACATTGATGGCTATGCTATTATCCATCAAACCTCTATTCACTCGAATGCCATTAAATTTGGCCTTGTTGTATAGAGGTTTGATGTGTTATTAGTAGTATTAGACCCAATGATTAAAAAAAAAAAAAACAGTATTAGACCCATCCAACATCATCTTCATTATGTCAGGAGTGCCATCAGTTGACTTGGATGTTAAGGTTTTAACTTTAAAAGACAAAGGATTAGGATTACCTTTGGTAGCTGCCACTTCAGGTACAAGTTTCACCTGGGGATCTTCATTTGATGCTATCACATCTCCCTCGAGGCCTTGTTGTGTGTCAGTTGCCATGAACTTCAAGGGGAGGAGCAAAGTAGTTCTAACATCCACTTTCTCAGGGAGTGACCCAATTTGTACTCGAGACCCTTCACTTATTTCTTCCTTAGGATAGCCATTAGTTGGCATATCTTGATCTTGACCATGAGGACTTCCATCATATAACATGTCCTGATCTCGAGACTGATTCTCTAGCTTAACCTTGGGGTCTAAGGCTCCTCCATTGGTTGGGGGAATTCTTCTTCGTGGAAGTTGTTTTCTAAGTCAGACCATGTTGGCTTAACACAGTCCAAAGGTCCCACTAAGTGTAGGCTGAGGGGACTATATCACTCCTTGTCGTCAGATGCTCTTCGAGCTAATGAGGTCTTGGCAAGCTGATCCCACTAAGATTCTGTACCCTCAGAAGACAAGAGACTAGCCCATCAATCAAGCTTCTTGCATTGCTCACCTTTGCCATTGATGGTTAAAGGCTTTGATTTAGTTATTGGATCCTTGATATCCACGGGCTCAGTGCACCTATCCTCTTCCTCAAAGAGCTGAGTCAAGTAAGTGTCAAGCAGAGCTGATCATTGCGTTGCTTTCTATCGTAGTTGTCTCCTCTTTGGGGTTCATGTAAAGTTGGAGGGACCAACATCCTCTTGCGTGAGGTGATTCCTTCTCAAATTGCATGTTCAATTCTAATAGAGGGTCAGTAGAGGAAATATGCCAAAGAATTAGCCTGAGTTTCCTCATTGCTCTCTATATTTTCTTGCAGTAGTGGTGGCACGCCTGATAGGGTACCTTCTCCAGATCAAGAGATATACTTTCTTGGTTTGTAAGGCTTAAAGTGCACCCATGATCACTACTGATCTCCATGGCTAACTCCTCAGCCACTTATAGTGTAATGGTTGACTTGCTTTGGAGTTTAATCAATAAGTTTTTGAAAACCAAACACTTATTCATGGGATGGAGCTCGGTGATGTGCTAACGGCATATTCCATCATCCAACGCATGCTCAATTGACGGGAAACTTATTATTCCCTCAATCACCAACCTTTTAAATAAGTTGTTTGCCACCCTTGCCTTTTGAGTATCGTTTAATACCATCATCCTCTTAAAAAAAAGAAAAGGATTAGTTTGAATGATACATTAATAGTTCTTCGCAAAGGCACCAATAACATTAACTTAAAGAGGATTAGGAAAAAGGTCTTTATCAACTCCCATCTGTCCATCTCTAGGGAAGATTAATTCCCTTACCTCAATGGCATCTTGGACCACATTTCTAAAGATTACACAGTTCTTTGTTGAGTGAGTCAGCAAATCATGCCATTTATAGTATACCTTTCCCTTCAATGAATTGGGGCCACGTTCCCTATGTTTGGCCCTGATCTTGACCTTACTATTTTTCTCAAGCCAATCAAATATGATATCAACTCTTGAGAGATCCAAATTGTATTTCCTTAAGTCATGGGATTGATAAGACTTCCTTGCTTTGATATCCTTCTTGACAAAAGGATTACAAATCATAGGAGGTCCTTTGACGTACTTCGCAACGTCAATTTTATATGGAGGATCTTCATCCTCGTCAATCAAATCATGTGTGTAAGTTCCATGCACACTATTTTTCTTATGGCTTTCTTCTTTAAGAACAGCCTCATACCTAGTGGCACACTCTGCCAGTTTTAAAATTGTTGTGAAGTTTGATACTTCAAACTTCTTCCTAAATTCAATATCGAAGCCATTCAAGGCTAGCTTGGCATATTCAACTTCAGGAAGTGCCACTGTACACTTCAACCTAGCTCTCTTGAATTGATTGATGTATTCCTCCACTGATTTCTTCGGTTTTATTGCAATCGAGCAAAGTTAGAGATGGAAGTTCCTAGCTCCATCCTTGGGCACTGGGTCTGGAATTGCCTGGCCATGTCATCCCAACAGTAGACGGAATTAAATGGTCGGCTAATGTATCATTGAAAGGTAGTCCCTGTCATAGAACTAGAGAATAGCCTAAGTTTGAGATATTGATTGTCAGCCGCTTCCCTGAATTGGCAGTTAAACCTTACCAAATGATCAAAGTTAGACACACTTCCTTCTCTTAAGAAAAGGGTAAATTCGAGGATTTTTTATCCTCAAGGAAAAGGGTAATCCCTGTTAATATAGTAAGGTATGGTTTATTATACGAGGATCTATTGACCCTAGTGAGGCCTGGCCCATACATCTGTTAGATAAGGGCAGCCAATTGGTCTTGAAGGGGTAGGTTTGAAATATGGTCATGTGCCTGCCATTTCCCCCTAAGAAGCTGAGGGTCACGAGAAGGGTTAGCAGGATACCGCTGAGCTCCCATTATAATTGGTTGTGGGAACGGTTAATCCCCCACATGAATAGGGAAACCCTCTTGATCATTTTGGCCATGTATTTGATTGGCCACGAAGTGTGTTCTAACCGATCCTGGGTTGTATGACATGTCTGGAGGTAGACATGCATTCACAAGTTATTGGGGCATCCTTGCCTAGTCAATCCCTAATTTTTGATGTTGTGGATGTGGGTGGTGAACTTGCCCATAAGTATAAAGAGGTCTAAGAGGAAGGGATTGGTCCTCATAATTGGGTATCTGTCCCAGTGCACCCACTCTAAGGCCTCAGGAAGGCCTTAAGGCAACCTCTCCAACATGAGGAAGATATGAACGGTTATGCCTCCCATTCTCTAGGATTAGTGACACTTGCACATTGGTGTTGAGATCCCACAAAGAAATAGACAATTCTTGATTTAAGGGCTTTGCAACCCAAAGGGGCGCATTGTCAACCCTATGGCCAGGATCCATGTGAGTAACACTTGGGTTAGCCACAGTTGGATTTCTTGCTCTCTAAGGGACGTGTGGCCAACCTGAGCAACTGGCAACTAGCAACTGTGAGCTCGAGGGAACACCATGAGGGTATCCAGTTGGAACTAAAGGAGGAGGAGTGGGCCTGGGTTGCCTAATATCCTATCTGATGGCTCGGGCTAAGCCATTGTGAGTCTTAGCCTGCCTGAGTATGATAGACTCGACTTCAACTACTATCGGCCTTGCCACGTCCTTAGCTATAAGGGAAGCGGTAGAAGATAGGGTTGAGTTCAGCTCAACTAAGACTCTGCTAGTTTCTTTTTGAAGACTTTCATTTATTGAGGTCCTAACGTCATTGATTACGACTCTAATGGTGACAGATTTTTCACTGTAGGCCACTAGAGTGCGTTTTGTTTTGGCACAATGTTTTTTAATGGCCTCTTCCATGGCTTGTTGAACCCTTTGACCCATGACTTCCAAATGATGCTTGAGCATGGCCATAGAACTCTTGTGAGAATAGCCATCAAACCCAATATGCTCGTCCTTTGGGATGTCTATGCTCGTCCTTTGGGATGTCTTCATCACCTTTGTTTTCATTACCATGATTGTGACTGGTTTCATCCCCTTGTGATATAGACTCTGTCCAAGAGGGTGTTTGAGTGGGCCTTTTGATTCGTCATGCTTGAGAGCGTTTGATCTCCTTGTTCTGACCATTGGTGAATGGTATGAGATTACGTTTTGATACTCCACGATGGAGTTGAAGACAATTAAGTCCTCTGCTAAGCCTCCAGCTGTGGTCACCAAAAGGCGTGTTTGCTATATTTATTTGCAAGTAGTGGTTGCCGTAAATAAAAATGTAAACAAACGTTCAAAAATGGACTCACCACGACTAGGAAGTGAGTCTAAATTCGGACCGGACATCTTTGACCTTAACCACTCACCCTTTCGGAGAAAAAGAGGTGATATTTTGGTTTATCCAACTTCATTTGTTAAGCGAGTGGATCCTGCTTATGCTCCAATCAAGGAGTCTTTTTATTTTTTTCCTTATTTTTTAATATATAAGATGACAGAAAATTAAAGGATATGGACCTAACTCAAGTGGCAGTTATAGTGACTGGGTATGTCTAATAGACACCTTTCCTCATACACTTAAAAGTCAGGAACTAGGGCGGAGAGAAACTCAAGAGCTCAGCCTGAGTCATTTAGATTTCTAGGCCTAGCATGCTTGACTTATAATAAGTTGAATGAGTTAGAGTCTGATAAGATTTAGATGGAGCAAACCGTATTTGGGTTAGTGGATGAGGACCAACGCAATCAAGGTCAAGCCTTGGTCGTTAAAGTTCTTAATTAATGGCGCAAACCTATGTTCACTTGACTTATTAAGCAATGACAGTAGTGTTAAGACCAACACAATCAAGGTCAAGCTTGGCCGCCAAAGCCTTAAACTAAAGCCTGAATTCTTATCTTGTCGATTTTGGGAACATATTAAAACAAAGAGTTCATACCTAAAACCTGAAGCACTGTATTACTGAAGAAGCAAGTACAACTAGATCTACCTACACTAACCTAAGTCACGCTACTCCTAGAAAAAAAGCACAAGTGTGTTGTAGAAAAACTTGAAGAAGTTTTCTATGTTTGGTGTTGGACACAATGTCTCCTATTCATGGAAAAACGAAATATTGGTTGCCTCTTATTTCCACGGCCCTTTCTTCCCACGTAGGCTACAAAGCTTCTTTGGCGCATGAATGAGCTATGAATGTGCCCCTGATTTGGTGTGCTTGAGGATCTTTCTGGAAGCCTAGATTTGCATTTTTGGCTGGAATCCTTTCTAGATGCCCCATGTTTTGTTGGATAAGCTTGATGCCCACGTATTTGAAATTGCAGTCCAAGTAACTGCATCGAGCTTGGAAACTACCTGTCTTGCAGCTTTCTAGGAAGTCCCTTGAGCTCGAATGCCTTTTACCCTCAACCATCTCGAGCCTCGAGTGGTTGATACCCATGTCAGGGTTCTAACTTCTCAAGTAGCTGGGTTCGAGATGTCGTTATCTCAACATCTAGAGCCCTGACTTCCTTGGAGGAAGGCCTCACATGATTAGCGCTTAGCAATTTTCTCAAAACAATGTCATCCCAAATCCATCGAGTTTAGGGTATAAAAAGGGAAAAATAATTTCTCTTAGAAAGTCTTCTCCGTCAAAGAATATGCACCAAATAACAAAAAAAGGGGAAGAACCAATTCCTAATATCTAATTTTCTCCTTAAACAAACATAACTTAAAATAGGTCACATTACCCTTGTAATGCATGCGCGCAGGGGGGCGGGCACGCATTCAAACTCACATATATATGTACGTGTAGTTAAAAGAGTAAAACTTTAGGTGCTTACTTTATATATTTGGTTTCTATTCTATCAACTGTATATATTATTTTTTTTCTTTATAATCCATTGTGTGTTAAATTGAGTAGTCCGTTTGCTAAAAAATATCTGATTACCCCATTAATAACATAAAGTAGTGTTGTCTTCCTGTAGCTCTACAAATAAATTCAAACAATAACCTTTTAATATTGCTTCCTTGTAGAGTTTTGGAAGCCCAATTATTTATTTGTTTTGAGGAAATTATAAAAAATGACCCTAAATTCAAATTTTCTATTTTAATCTCTATAAACTCTTATTTAACAGTCTTATGCATTTGATTCAATAGGCAATGCCTTATCTATGTCAATAATCAATTTTCCTATGATAACTCCTTTGCTTCTAATTTTAGAGTTGTTAAAACTGTATAAACACGCATTCAACCATCCATCTCTCCATTGACAAAAGTCAAAATTTGTTACCTACTAGAAAAAGGGAAAAACAAATAATCTGTCGAGCACTTATGGGTACTTCCACAGGAAAGCTTGCGTTTATCATCGGAATGCTTGTAGTGTCTTCGTTTCTCATGGAAGCATGTAAGGTGCAGCTACTTACTTATTGTGCCATTCATGGTGATGAAAAGAGTGATTAAATATAAGAGACAAATAAGAAGTATCCATAATGATGTTACTGACTAATATTTAAGATGCATACAACTTATTATATTATTAGTTTGGTTGTAAGCGTATTTATATATAATTGACTATGTCTTATCCATTATGTACTTTCCTTCTTATTTATGGACTTAAATCTAGAATATATACTTGAAAAGAATAAAAATGTTATAATATAATTTCTTCTATAAATCCTGCTATTGTATTTAATGCTTTCTTATTTCATATCATGTCATTATTTTGATTCTTTATTGAACTGCAATGTTTAAATTTGATACCGCCTAATTCTCATATTTCCCGCTCAATTCAAAATTCCCGCTCAAATTCAAATTTACCGCCTAAATTTGAATTGGGTGGCAAAACATTAGTTGAGTTGTTGATGATTTGTATTCATTTGAATTTGAATTGCAGCTTGAATTGTAGCTCTATATAAGAGCCCCAATTGGATTAATAAATGTGATAATTATTGCGCGTACAAAGATTATATTGCGCTCAATACCGCGTACAATTATGCCGACTTTTAACCGAAAATAAATCAGAATTTTAACCTAAAAATACAGCAAACTTGCGAACCAAATTATAGCAAAAAAATCAATAAAAATGCAGTGTCAAAACGCGGTAAACATGCAGTAAATTCGCAGCAGTAGTAAAATAAAAAAACGCCACTAGATAGATGAACACGACAATCAAATAACACCAAAAGAGTGAAATTGGATTAGAAAATACGAGAAGATACCGTGCCGTGGGAAGTACCACTGTCCTAAAAGACGATTTCGCCTCTGCTTCGGTGCAAACAGACGAACAGGCGGCCGTCCTCCATGATTTACACGATCTGACCCTTAACGTGCACTCGTTAGGAGCCGGTTAGGAATGCCCCGAACTTTGCCCAGAATTTGAGAGATCGGTCGAGAGAGAAAGAGATGAGAAGTGGTTTTTTTTTTTTTTTTTCTTTTTTTCATATATCAAATGACCAAACGAACATCGGTGTTTATAGTAGTAGCAAATCAGAATTGGAATTAAGTGCTCTAAACCAACGGTCCTAAACGGCTTAAGCAATAATATATCGGCATTAAAATGGCAACGTACAAAACCGCTTTGCATTAAAACCGGATCTGCATTTTAATCGTAACAATAATGGCAGTCGTAGTAAATATTTTTTTTCCCGCAAAATAAATGTACCCGATGAGAAAAAGATCAAGATCGCCCTCGCCCGGCACGGCGTAGCGGGCGCGTGGTTCCCTCCATTCCTTCGCCCAAGATTTAATTTAAATCACTCAAAAACATATCCCCTTATAAACCCAACCACCCTCTCCTAAACCATCAATGTGGGATTGGGAGTTTTACATTTACAATGTGGGGTATTTACCAATTGAGACACAATTTTCCTACTAATTTAGATTTAGCTTGCATCATTTTTCAAACAGTTCCCCACAAAGGATACGAGTGAAAAAGAATGAAAGAAATAGACTGGGCAAAGAAAGTTCGGTTTTTCAGTGCCGATGTGTTACGACTTGAATCGTCACCTAGTGTAACCCAAGTTTAGGACCAACATCTTGCAAGGTGGTTTTCGTCTTGAACCTCACAAGGGGTTGTATAGTCTTCCACTTGGACACATACCAAACTCCAAATCTTGGCAACTCCTACGGTTTGGCGCGTTTAATCGGCCATGCGCTCGTCCTAGATATTCATAGGCGCTCTAGAAGGCAAGTCTTAATCCTTCATAGGGAGCGGCCAGACTCCCACACCTATATAGGTGGATCCCATCAAGTGTGTGTTACCGTACACCACCAAACATATGGATATGGGTCCATTAAGAGCTAAAGCTCAACCTTGCCCCTGGTAAAATACAGACAATGTCCTGTTATGTGCAAGTCGTGCTCACACCGCCAACATATGACATTGGACCCGTCTCCAGTCAGTGTCCTGTTATGTGCAAGTCGTGCTCACACCGCCAACATACGGCATTGGACCCGTCTCCAGACAGTGTCCGTCATGTGCAAATCATGCTTACACCGCCAACACACGGCATTGGACCCGTCTCCCCACTGTCACACCATAGGGAGGGACAACATAAAACACAGTGCATATCTTGAATGAAACTATGACTTTTCATATTGAACCTGATAAGCCCAGGTTGGATATATCATAGTTTATTCGTGTACAGACTTTAGTCCCATCCCCCTTGATGTTTCTACAATTATTTTACGACAAAGGCCTTTGTCAACGGATCCGTAAGATTCTTTTCAGACTTAACATAGTTTAGTGATATCACTCCATTTTCTAGTAGATCTTTCACGATCTTATGCCTGAGACGAATGTGTCTCCTCTTGCCATTGTAAACCTTGTTCTTAGCCACAGCGATTGCAGCTTGACTATCACAGTGAAGCGACACTGATGGGGCTGGATGCCCCCACAATGGCACGTCTCCCAGTAGACTTCTTAGCCACTTGGCTTCATGACCTGCCAACTCAAGAGCAATAAACTCAGATTCCATAGCAGACGTGGCAGTATAAGATTGCTTAGATGATTTCCAGGATATCTCTAGCTAGTGTGAATACATATCCACTAGTAGAATTAATCATTATCAGACACCCAATTGGCGTCACAATATCCTTCTAATACAGCGCGAAACTTCCTATAATGAAGTTCCCAATCCATTGTTCCTTTCAAATATTTAAGCAATCTTTTTAACGTATTCTAATGCTCTTGATTAGGATTATGTGTGTATCTACTGAGTCTGCTTACAGCATATGCAATATCAGGTCTAGTGTAATTCATTATAAACATAACACTACCAATAATCTTGGCATACTCAGATTGGCACATAGCAACACCTTTATGTTTAGTTAAATATACACTGGGATCATAAGGTGTTCTAACATGATCAGTATTGATCATATTGAACTTTCTAAGTATCTTCTCAACGTAGTGAGACTGGTTTAGGCTTATGCCTTCTGGAGTTTTCATAATTTTAACTCCTAAGATCACGTCTGCCTCACCCATATCTTTCATTTCAAACTTAGGGCATAGAAAGTTTTTCGTCTCATTGACAACATTCAAATCTGTGCCAAATATCAGCATATCATCAACATATAGACAAATTATTAAACATCCATTTGAATCACACTTAGAGTACACACACGAATCACCATTGTTTACAAGGAAGTTATTAGCTACTAACGTGCTGTTAAACTTCTCATGCCATTGTTTAGGTGCTTGTTTGAGACCATATAGAGATTTTACAAGTTTACAAACTTTGTTTTCATTACCGGGAACCACAAAACCCTCAGGTTATTTCATGTAAATCTCTTCATCTAGGTCACCATTAAGAAATGCTGTTTTAACATCCATTTGATGCACTACTAAATCACGGATAGATGCAAGGGCGATCAAAGCTCTGATCGTGGCAATTTTAGCAACAGGTGAATAAGTATCAAAATAATCTAACCCCTGTTTCTAGGTATAACCCTTAGCCACTAACCTCGCCTTGAACTTGTCTATTGTTCCATCAGCCTTCATTTTCTTTCTAAAGACCCACTTACAACCTATTGGCTTACAACCTCTAGAAAGGTCTACCAATTCCCATGTATGGTTACCTAGAATTGATTCTAGTTCGCTATTAATGGCTTCTTTCCGAAAGGTAGAGTCAATTGATCTTATGTCCTCATCATAGGTTTTAGGGTCTTCTTTTAACATATAGACATTTGCAATTTCTTTATTCACGAAGTTATCTTCTGATAGGAAAGTGGTTATAAAGTCAGGTCCAAAGTTGGTTTCTTTCCTAGCTCTTTTACTCCTACGAATTTCAGGAGTGTCTATATCGTTAGTATTAACATGACTAGCAGTTACATTATTAGAAGGCAAGCTAGTAGGCTGTGCATCATTAGACTTCAAAGGAAATATATGTTCAAAGAATTCAGCATCTCTAGATTCCATAATACTACCGCATGCATATGAATCATTAGATCCCTTAATTAAAAAACGATAAGCAGCACTGTGATGAGCATATCCGATAAAAATGGAATCGACAGTCTTAGGTCCAATTCTACTACGTTTAAAGTCAGGTAACCCAACCTTAGCAAGACACCCCCACACTTTTAAATATTTTAGATTAGGCGCATAACCTTTCCACATTTCGTATGGGGTTTTATCTAATTTCTTGTGAGGAACTCTATTACGTACATGACAAGCGGATAGTATAGCCTTCCCCCACATGTTGTCAGGTAATCCAGACCTAATAAGCATAGCATTCATCATACCCTTTAAAGTTATATTTTTTTC
Organism: Simmondsia chinensis; assembly: GCA_018398585.1. NCBI lineage: Eukaryota > Viridiplantae > Streptophyta > Magnoliopsida > Caryophyllales > Simmondsiaceae > Simmondsia > Simmondsia chinensis. Next base: position 28,751,334 of record JAGTTD010000010.1, on the reverse strand, counting down.
TCTCTGCAACACCGTTAGACTGTGGGCAGTAGGGTGGGCTTCACTCATGCATTATTCCATTTTCTTCACAAAATCTTTCTAGAGAGGTTGGATCATATTCTCCTCCTCTCTCAGACCTAACTCTTTTAATTTTCCTTCCTAACTGATTTTCTACTTCAGCTTTGTATTTTAGAAACATTTCTTCTGCCTCATCTTTAGTGCTTAGGAGATATAGCATTAAGTATCTAGAGTAGTCATCCACAAAGGTTATGTAGTATCTTTTTCCTCCTCTACTCATCAGACTTTTATAGTCTCCTAAGTCAGTATGAACTAGTTCAAGAAGTTCAGTTTGTCTCTCAACAGACTTAAAGGGTTTTTTAGCATATTTAGCTTCTACACATACTTCACACTTATTAAAGTTGATATCACTGAAGTTAGGGATCATGTTCATTTTCTTAAGCCTTTTAATTAATTCAACATTTATATGTCCTAAGCGAGCATGCCATAATTCAAGGGACTAAAAAATATAAGTAGAAGAGGTACTAGCAGTGTTATTCATGCAAACAATATCAAGAACAAACAGACCACCATTACAAAAACCCTTGCCCACATACCCTCCATTCCTAGTCAGGACTAATTTGTCTGAGTCAAAGGATAATTTCAGCCCAGCTTTTATCAAGAGACTACCAGAAATTAAATTTCTACACATATCAGACACATGCAGCACATTCGTTAAAGTAAGAAATTTTCCAGAAGTGAGTTTTAAAGAAATCTTCCCTTTTCCGAGGATTGGTGCAGCTGCAGAATTGCCCATAAAGACCACCTCTCCCTCGGACATCTTTTGGTATTCCTGGAACATGCTTCTATTTGTGCAGATGTGCCTAGTAGCCTCGGTATCCACTATCCACTCAGTCAAGTTGTTGACCAGGTTCACCTCTCAGACAACAGCTACAATGTTCTCTGCTTCTACAAGGTGGGCTTTATTCTTCGAGTCTTTGGGCTTTTTACTTCTACAGTCTTTGGCCATATGTCCATGCTTTCCACAGTGATAGCAGTCTCCGAGGAATTTGTTGTTCGGTTTTTGAATCTTTGCTCCAGGCTTGAAATTTGGGCGATGCTTTTTTCCTTTGTTCTTGAACCTGTCTGCATTACTAGGTCGAGCTTCGACAATATTAGCTTTAGAATGGTCGGAGTATGCCTACCCTCTGTCATTAAGCCTATTTTTTTCTTCAATTTTTAAGTGGTTTATTAACTCCTCTAATGTCAGGTCCTTCTTTTTGTGCATGAGTAAATTTCGACAATCCTTCCAGGAGGGTGGAAGTTTTTCCATTAAGACATACACTTGAGTTACTTCGCAAATTTTAAGGCCTTTTGACAATAGAGTAGTTACAATACTTTCATATTCATGGACTTGTTCAATTATTGGCTTATTGTCCACGAATTTGAAATCTAACTACTTACTAACTGCATATTTCCTAGTACCCGCATCATCACCCCCATATTTTTTTAGTAGGGAATCCCAAACTTCCTTTGTCGTACTTAATTTTACATAGATATCAAACAATCCATCACTCATATAATGCAGTAAATTTCCCCTACAGGTTCGGTCATCTGTGGTAAATTTTTCTTCATAAGCCTTCTTCTCGTCTTGATCTTCAGGAGTCTTTTTGTAGTATAACACATAATCAAGACATACTAATTGTAGGAAAAACAGAATTTTTTGGGACCACTTCTTATAGTTCTTCCCGTCAAGAGGTTCAACTTTTGACATGTCGGGAAGGGGTATTTTTGTTGCCATGTTCAAATATTAGTGCGTTAACCTAAATCGTCTTTTAGATTGTAATAATTATTGCATGTACAAAAATTATACTAGGCGCAATACCACGTACAATTATGCCGACTTTTAACCGAAAATAAATCAGAATTTTAACCTAAAAATACAGCAAACTTGCGAACCAAATTACAGCAAAAAAAAAGCAAAAATGCAGTGTCAAAATGCGGTAAACATGCTGTAAATTCGCAGCAGTAGTAAAATAAAAAAAGCCACTAGATAGGTGAACACGAAAATCAAATAACACCAAAAGAGGGAAATTGGATTAGAAAATACGAGAAGATACTGTGCCGTGGGAAGTACCACTGTCCTAAAAGACGATTTCGCCTCGGCTTCGGTGCAAACAGACGAACAGGCGGCCGTCCTCCAGGGTTTACACGATCCGACCCTTAACGTGCACTCGTTAGGAGCCGGTTAGGAATGCCCCAAACTTTGCCCAGAATTTGTGAGATCGGTCGAGAGAGAAAGAGATGAGAAGTGGTTTTTTTTTTTTTTTTTTTTTTCGTATATCAAATGACCAAACAAACATCGGTATTTATAGTAGTAGCAAATCAGAATTGGAATTAAGTGCTCTAAACCAACGGTCCTAAACGGCTTAAGCAATAATATATCGGCATTAAAATGGCAACGTTCAAAACCGCTTTGCATTAAAACCGGATCTGCATTTTAATCGTAACAATAATGGCAGTCGTAGTAAATATTTTTTTTCCCGCAAAATAAATGTACCCGATGAGAAAAAGATCACCCACACCCGAGCACGGCACAGCGCGCGTGCGTGTGGTTTCCTCCATTCCTTCACCCAAGACTTAATTTAAATCCCTTAAAAACAAATCCCCTTATAAACCCAACCACCCTCTCCTAAACCATCAATGTGGGATTGGGAGTTTTACATTTACAATGTGGGGCATTTACCAATTGAGACACTATTTTTTTACTAATTTGGATTTAGCTTGTATCATTTTTCTAACAATAAAAAGCGTCCAAACAAATACTTACTAAGCTCCTCCTCCTCGTTTAACTCTTCCTTCCTCTTTTTATCTCTTCTCTGCTTCCTCTTCTTGCTAATTTTAGAAGTCTAATACATTTAGCACCTAACGAAATAGATGACCTAGTATATTGTTTATTTTGTTTCATTCGTGGTTTTCCTTAGGTGATAAGAATGAAAAATGTGTTCAAAGAAATATTAAATTTTATTTATTTGAGAACTATTGTAAATATTGAATATTTTTGGGTACAATTTTATGGTCGAATTTGAATATTACTAAATATCCTAGAAAATTAGAAATTATGTAAAAAATCTTTGTAAGTGTATATGTATGTATGTATGTATGTATGTGTGTATATATATATATAGCCATTTTACTTCTCATGTAAGAAACTCCCACTATCTTAAACTCTCTACAAATTTAATACAAAAGCGTAGTGGAAAATGTGAGCAGTTGAGAAAAATATAAAGCAGAGGAAGAAATGAAAGAGTGAATGAGAGAGTTTGAGAAAGAATTTCAATAATAAAACATTAAGAGAATTATTTTAATAGAAGAAATACTTCTCTGGTTTCTGAGTTCTTGAGTAAAGTACTTGCTATTTTTCTCTATACATAATTAGGTTTGGATTTTTATTCTCTTTGTTTTGATTATAATATGCCTATAGTTTTATAATACGTTTTAGCACAAGTCTCTAGCCAGCTCAAGATCGTTATATACTCGAGTTAAGTTTTTATTCCCTAGTCTTTTGATTTTAATCATGTCTAACCTTTCTAATGTTGAATTTGCTGCTCTTGATATATTTGACAAAAATTATTTACCATCGACCCTTGATGCTGAGATTCATCTTAATGCTATGAATCTTGAAGATACAATTGAAAGGGGAAATAATGCATCCCTGTAGGATCAAGCTAAAGCAATGATATTTCTTAGGCATCATATCCCTGAAGAATTGAAAGTTGAGTATATTATTGTAAAGGCCTATATATGCTTTGGTTGAATTTAAAGGAGAGGTTTGGTAATCATGGTCAATGATCCTCCCTAAAGCTCGCTTTGAATAGACTCACTCGTGGTTGTAGGATTTTAAAACTTTAAGCGAGTATAACTATGTGATATTTAATATTACAACTCAATTGAAATTATATGAAGAAAATAGTACTGAGGAGGATATGTTAGAGAAAATGTTATGTTATGATTCCATTAGTTTTTGGTTGTAATTGGTCTTGAATGGCATGTAATGTTATTGAATTGATTTGGTGTTGTATACGGAAGTTAGTTGGCAGGCCATTTTGGGCGCCAAAGTCGATTGGGGGTCAATCAAGTCAAATGTGGCGGCTAAGTAAGTTTTCGCGCCAGAATTGGTTAGTTTCGGTTATAGCTTTGGGTCTTAGTTCAATGTATTAGATCAAGTATAAATAAGCTCAAATCATGTATATTCATCATTCAATCAATACAAATCAGATTTTTCTTTAGAAATTCTCTCTCTATTTCTCAGCTCCTTCTCTATTTCTCACCCCCTTCACTTCTCTTCTCATCTTAACTCTTCTTCTACAAGGTTAACTTCCAATTCTTAGATTGGAAACTAACAATTGGTATTAGAGCCAGGTTCAAGTAATCAATTGATTGATTGGAGCTGGCAAAACAAAAGAAAAACAATCAAAATATGGCTGAGGGAGTGAGGACTCGATCGGGAGCTGGTGGAGTCGATGCAGCTGCAGCTGTTAGTCTAGATCTTTCTTACGCTGCTGCTGTTGGTGCAGATGCTACAATCAGACCTCAGCTTTTAACTACTGATCACATTCAGGTCATATGTGACCGTGTTAGCAATTCACAAAAGCAAACGATAAGCCAAACAGTGGACCAAAAGTTTGATCAATTTCAGCAGTTACTGCTGAAAAATGAACTGAAAAATAAGGATCGTTTGCAGCAAATTGAGGCGAAGCTTATGAATTTGAAGGATCAGATTAATAAGCAAGGAGAATCATCGGTTAATGTGATTCTTAAGCCGCCTAGCCAGATTATTCCACCTGCTGAAGTGGTTCAACCGCAAGTGAATAATAGCAGAGCTGAGAGTTTACCAAGGAATCGAGATAAATCTCCAATGATTCAACCCGAGGCTAGGCCTTCAATTCAAATCAGATAAGTTGATGATCGACCTCCAGAAGTTGAAATTGCTCCAGAGAATCAGGATCAAGCCACAGAACAAGCTCATTCTCTATTGTATGGCTAGAATTCAGGTCTGCATTCAAGACCTCCTGATTCAATTGTTCACCACAGAACTTCATTTGATGACTTCGAACATCGAGATAGGCCACCTGATTTGCATCATCAGCAGCGATCAGCGAGTAATGATACTTCATCTTGTGGCAGGAGTAGTTCTCACAGGCAGCCAAGGGTCCAAATCAAGCCTTTTGATGGCAAACAGCCAGAGTCATGGTTGAGAAGGTGTGATTGGTATTTTCAATACTATAGCATAAGTGAAGCTGAAAAAGTTGAGCTAGCAGCAGTGCACTTACATGGAGATCATGAGGTGTGGTATTATAGTATGTTGAAAAGCAAACCTAATCTTTCTTGGGGTCAATTCGTGGAAGAATTGTGTGAACGATATGGAGAAGAGGGGACAAGTGATGTAGTTGACAGTTTTAATAAGGTGTATCAGACCTCTACCGTGAAAGAATACATGATCAGGTTTGAGAACCTTCGAGCTAACCTGTTGTCTATTATATCCATCACTCCACAAAATTCAGAGGCATACTATGCCTCTTGTTTCATTAGTGGTTTGAAGCTTAGGATCAAAAACATGGTGAAGGCCATTGGTCCTAAGACTTTGTCTAATGCTTATAACAAGGCTAAGTTGATTGAACCCACGCTTGCAACTTCAAGTGATAAGAGTAAGCTTAGCGGCAATAGCTTCAGATCTCATCACAAGGATGCATCCAGCTCCAAATCTGCGTGTGCTTTTGACAAGAGATCAGTGAGATTGTGTTTCAGATGCAACCAGCCTTATCAGCCCGGACATAGATGCAAATTCAAAGCCTTAATGTCTGCAAGAGGAACACGAGTAAGAGGTGATTCAGACAGTGAAAATTCAGAAGCAGAGGATGCCAGTTCTGAGCATTCTTCACAAGATGAGTTGATTGAGGATGAAGTCGAGATTTCTATGAAGGCCTTGACTGGGAATGGAGCTCACAATACCATTCGCATCAAAGGAAAGGCTAGTAAAACGTCCATTATTATTCTTATTGATAGTGGGAGCACACATAGCTTTGTTGATCCAAAATTGATAAAGAAAGTGAAGCACGAAGGGACTAAGTGTTAGCTTCCAATCAAGAATTGAAAGTCTAATATTGTAGAAGAAAGAGTTGAGATGAGAAGAGAAGTGAAAGGGGATGAGAAATAGAGAAGGAGATGAGAAATAGAGTAAATTCCAAAAGAAAATTCAGATTTTATTAATTGAATGAATGATTTACAAACTTAGGACCCTATTTATACAAAATCAGGTACATTGCATCAAGACAATCCCAAGCTAACCAAACTAATAGTTTTTCCCACCTAATTTCTGCATTAGGCCCCACACTTGACCCGGTTTGACCTTAACACAACATTTGGCGCCAAAAACTACCCCAACCGACTTTTAAAAACAAACAACCCAACAATGAGACACTAACCCACAATTACAACTAGAAATTACAATTAAAATTCTTTGATTCATAACATTCCCTCCCTCTTGAGAAACTTCTTGTCCTCAAGAAGTAAAATTTGGGAATTGGCTCTTCAAGAAATTGCAATTTTCCCAAGTCATCAAGCTCTTGCTCAAGTTACTCCAAGTCACCAACACCTCTTGCACAACACCGTAACCCCTCTGCAGCGTCCTACGAGCCTTAACAGCAGCAGGTTGCAGCAACAACATGCCGTTAGACTCTGCATCAGTTGGATTTCGCTCAGCTGCAGCACCCTTCTTGACCTGCTTTTTAAGTAGGGAAACATGGAACACCGAGTGAATGTATGAATGCGAAGGTAAGTCAAGCTTATACTGAACATTGCCAACTTTCTCCAAGATTTTGTATGGGCTAAAGAAATGAGCACTTAGCTTGACATTTCGCCTGACAGCCAAGGACGACTGTCTATACGGTTGTAATTTAAGGTAGACCATGTCTCCAACTTCACAGTTTTTGTCTACCCTCTTTTTGTCGGCATAAAATTTCATTCGTGCCCGAGCTTGTTGGAGATTATCCTTAAGCACTTCCACAAAATGTCTCCTCTGCTGCACTAAATCCGTTGCTGCAGAATCAGTAACCCGCAGTTGTTGTAGCAGCATTGGGGAAGGAGGAGGGTAACCATACAAAGCTTGAAAAAGTGAAGTGCCAATTGATGTATGGAAGTGAGTGTTGAACCAAAACTCCGCCAATGAAAGCTAATGATTCCACTCCTTGGGCCTTAAGAAAACCATACTCCGAAGGTATTGTTCTACACATTGGTTGACTCGTTCGGTTTGGCCATCCGTTTGAGGATGATAAGAGGAACTAAGTGCCAATGTGGTACCCATCAACTTGAACAACTCCCTCCAAAATGTGCTTGTGAAAATCTTGTCTCGATCTGACTCAATGGATTGAGGCAATCCATGTAATTTGTAAATATTGTCAAGGAAGATCCTTGCCAATTTTTTAGCGGTAACGGGTCGAGCAAGAGCAATGAAATGGCTATACTTGGTGAAACAATCCATCACTGCCCATATAACCTCCTCGCCTTCAGACTTCGGTAATCCCTCGATGAAGTCCATGCTAATATTAATCCACGCTCCATTCGGAATAGGAAGTGGTTGAAGCAAACCCTTGTACCGATGATCTCCCAACTTTGTTTGTTGACATACTTCACAAGCCTTCACATACTCACTCACTTCTTTTTTCATGCTTGGCCAAGTAAAGTACGCTTTAACCCTTTGATACGTGCCTTCAACACCGGCATGGCCTCCCCAAGATGCATCATGAGAAGCTTGTATTATCTGATTCCTCAATTCAGTAGCTGAACCAATGTACAACTTGCCACTGCATCTGATCAGACCTCTCTGCACGGTTATATCAGCACCCGAGCTGCATTTTTCTGCACCATGTACAAGAGCATTAGCAACACAATCTTGGGCAAAAGAATCACCCTCATATGTCTTGTATATCTCTTCCATCCAAAAAGGAACCACCACGGATAAAGCACTACATTGGCCACTGTCAGCATCTTCAAATTTCCAGGATAGAACATCGGCAGCCACATTCTCTTTGCCTCTTCTATACTCAATGTCATAATCAAGGCCAAGCATCTTCATAAGGCCTTTCTTTTGAATCCTCATCACAATCTTTTTCTCAAGGAGATGCTTGAGGCTTTGGTGATCCTCTCGAATGATGAACTTGTGACCCTCCAAGTAATGCCTCCATTTTTCCACGGCTAAGAGAATTGCTAGATATTCCTTCTCATAGGTCGACATAGCTTGATCTTAGGACTAAGGGCTTGGATCAAGTAAGCAATAGGCCTTCCATTTTGAGAAAGAACAACCCCTATACCAGTACCACTCGCATCGATGTCAAAAACAAAGCTTTCGGTGAAGTTTGGCATGGCCAACACTGGTGCAACACACATTGCGGCTTTAAGAGCTTCAAATGCAGCTTGAGATCTCTCATTTCAATCAAAAGCATCCTTCTTCAAGAGTTCGGTTAAAGATTTGGCAATAGAACCAAAACCCTTAATGAATTTCCTATAATACCCGGTCAATCCCAAAGAACCTCTCAATTGCTTCAAGGTGATCGAAATTGGCCAATCTTGCATTGCTCGAATCTTATTAGGATTGGTGGAAACTCCCTCTTGAGAGATGACATGACCAAATTCTCAAGCTTATTTTGAGCAAACGAACATTTGGACAACTTTGCAAAAAACTTGTGTTGCCGCATCACCACAAAGACTTGTCTGAGATGAGTGAGATGTGCTTCATAAGTTGAGCTGTAAATTAGTATGTCATTGAAGAAAACGAGCACTGACTTCCTCAGGAAATTCTTGAAAATGTCATTCATGGCTGCTTGGAAAGTGGCCGGAGCATTTGTTAAGCCGAAAGGCATAACAACAAACTCGAAATGTCCATGATAAGTCTGAAAGGTTGTCTTGTAGATATCCGGCTCGAGGACCCTGATTTGATGATATCCCTGCCTCAAATCAAGCTTTGAAAAGAAGCATGCTCCATGTAACTCGTGAAGAAAATCATCTATGACCGGGATGGGAAACTTATCCTTCACTGTTAGAGCATTCAACCGACAGTAATCAATGCACATTCTAGCCGAGCCATATTTCTTCTTCACAAGGATCACAGGTGAAGCAAAAGGGCTATGGCTTGGTCTAATGAAGCTCATGTGAAGAGGCTCCTCAACTTGCCTCTTAATTTCTGTCTTTTGGCCATGAGCATACTGATATGGCCTGATCTTGACTGGCTCAGCATTTGCACGCAAGGGAATGGCATGGTCCACACTCCTTTGAGAAGGAAGACTCTTAGGCTGCTCAAAAATGTCCTCAAATTCTTCCACTAAGGCCTAAACTTCAGGTTGAATAGCCTGCTGCAACTCTACCGCAGATACCATGAACAAATGCCCAATCCATTGTATTGCCTTCTTCTTGATTCCATCTTGCACAAGTTTGCCATCAATCAACTTGAGTTGAGCTTCCTCTGATATGCCTTTCAAGGATACTTTGGTGCCATGAACCTCAAATGCCACGGTCATCTTATCAAAATCAAGCACAACCGGGTTGAAGGTTCTCATCCAATCCACCCCAAGCACCATATCGCAAGCTCCCAAAGGAAGAACTTTGAAATCAAAGGTGAATTGATGATCTTGCATAGACAATGGGAATGCTAAGCACTTGTTTTGAGTTGTTAAGGAGTTTCCATCAGCCACCATCACCGCTAAGAGATGAGTCTTTGTCACCTCATGCTTAACCTTCTTAATCAACTTTGGATCAACGAAACTATGAGTACTCCCACTATCAATAAGGACAATGATAGAGTGTTTTCCAGCCCTGCCTTTGATTTTGATGGTATTATGAGCTCCACTACCTGTCAAAGCCTTCATTGATATCTCCACTTCATCATCACTCAAATCCTCTTGCGAAGTATAGCCTGCACTATCAATTTCTATGGCAGAATGCTCACTGCCAGATTCAGCTTCAGCACGAGACCCTTTTGCATACATTAGTGCTTGAGACTTGCACCTATGACTAGGCTGATATGGTTGATTACAACGAAAGCATAACCTCAATGAACTCTTGTCAATAGCTCGCTTAAAACCAGAACTGGAACTACTTCTCTGCTGTGGTCTGAACTTGCTGATTTACTGCTTATTTCTGACACTTGATTGAACTTGAGTGGCTTCAATCAACTTTGCCTTGTTGTAAGAACTTGACAAAGTCCTAGGACCAATGGCTTTCACCATATTCTTGATCCTTGTCTTCAATCCACTCACAAAGCATGAAACATAATATGATTCAGCATCCTCGGGAGCTATGGACAAAACTGACAGCAAGTTGGCTCTTAAGTTCTCAAATCTGAGCATATACTCTCCCACGGTTGAAGTTTGAGACAACTTGTTAAAGCTATCCACAACATCCGTTGATTCACCTTCTCCATATCGTTCACACATTTCTTCTATGAATTGGCCCCAAGAAAGATTCGGTTTGCTCTTCAACAAACTATAATACCAAACCTCATGGTCACCATGTAAATGAACTGCAGCCAGCTGGAGTTTTTCCTCATTAGGAATGTTATAATACAAAAAATACCGATCACATCTCCTTAGCCATGATTCCGGCTGTCTAACACAAAAAGGATCAATTTCTACTCTTGGCTGCCTGTAATTACCACTCCTACCACCAGATATAGTGTCATTACTCACTGATCTGTGCTGGTAATGTCGATTAGGAGGTCTGTCAAGATGATCGAACTCATCAAATTCAACCCTGTGCTGCATAACTGAATTCTGTTGCCCGACATTGTGACCTGCATTCAAGGCATTCATCCTGCAATGTACTTGTTCGAAGGCACGATCCTGATTCTCAACATCAATTTTAGGTTGTACAGGTTGATTCTCAGCTGATCCAAAGTGAATTGAAGGTCCTACATGCGGTTGCACTATCGAAGATTTTCCACGAGTCCTCACCAGACCTTCAGGTCTGTCTGCATTGTCTTGCTACTGATCAGTCTCATTCTGATGAAAAATCTGGCTAGCCGGCTTAAGGATTGCATTGACACTTGATTCTTCTTGCTTATTCACCTGATCTTGCAAGTGCACAAGCTTCTTTTCAATTTGCTGTAATCGTTCCTCCTTGTTCGCATCTTTGTCCAAAATCATCTGCTGCATCCTCAACATTTGCTGAATGCTGTCATTCTGCTGCTTAATCTCGATATTCTGCTGATCAAACATAGCATTTAGCTGCTCGAATTTGTCATATAACTCCCGATGGTGATCAATTGATGCATCAGCACTAGAACCTGTAATTATAGCGGCAAAATTCATATCCGAACCAGGTGCACTGGCACCTCCAGCTCCAGATCTCATTCTTACACCTTCGGTCATGTTTTTCCTTGATTTTGCTAGCCTTAATCAATCAATTGATTACTTGGACCGGCTCTGATACCAATTGTTAGCTTCTAATCACGAATTGAAAGTCTAACCTTGTAGAAGAAAGAGTTGAGATGAGAAGAGAAGTGAAAGGGGATGAGAAATAGAGAAGGAGATGAGAAATAGAGTAAATTCCAGAAGGAAATTCAGATTTTATTGATTGAATGAATGAATTACAAACTTAGGACCCTATTTATACACAATCGGGTACATTGCATCAAGAAAATCCCAAGCTAACCAAACTAACAGTTTTTCCGGCTTAATTTCTGCGTTAGCCCCCACATTTGACCCGGTTTGACCTCAACACAACATTTGGCACCAAAAACTACCCCAACTGACTTTTAAAAACAAACAACCCAACAATGAGACACTAACCAACAATTACAACCAAAAATTACAATTAAAATTCTTCGATTGATAACACTAAGACCCATACTTTGGCGGTTATGGTGGCTGATGGCAACTCCATAACTACTCAAAATAAGTGCCAAGCTTTCCAATGGTCTATGCAAGATCATCAATTCACTTTTGATTTTAGAGTTCTACCCCTGGGAGGTTGTGATATGGTGCTCGGGGTAGATTGGATGAGATCATTTAATCCGGTGGTGTTTGATTTTGATAAAATAACAGTAGCATTTGAAGTTCATGGCACTACGGTCTCGCTGCAAGGCATTTCTGATCAAGCACAGCTTCGGTTGATTAATGGGAAGCGTTTGCAGGGTGGATTCAAGAAGAATGCAATCCAATGGCTTGGGCAATTGTTTGTTATCTCAGTTGTTGAACTTCAGCCAGTAATTCAGCCAGAGGTTCACGCTTTGATTGAAGAGTTTGAAGATATTTTTAGCAGTCAAAGAGCCTTTCTCCTCAAAGGAGTGTGGATCATGCCATACCACTTTGAGCAAATTCTGATCCAGTGAAGATCAGACCTTACCGATATGCTCATGCTCAAAAATCAAAAATTGAGAAGCAAGTTGATGAGTTGCTTCAAATGAGCTTCATTAGACCAAGCCATAGTCCTTTTGCCTCACCTGTGATTCTTGTGAAGAAGAAGGATGACACAGCTAGGATGTGCATCGATTATCGCAAATTGAATTCCTTGACAGTGAAAGATAAGTTTCCTATTCCTGTTATAGATGATTTGCTTGATGAGTTATATGGAGCGCATTACTTCTCTAAGCTTGATTTGAGACAGGGATACCATCAAATCAGAGTGCTTGAGTCGGATATATATAAGACTGCTTTTCAGACTCATCATGGGCATTTCGAGTTTGTTGTTATGCCATTTGGCTTAACAAATGCTCCGACCACCTTTCAAGCGGCTATGAATGACATCTACCAGCCCCCTTTGAGGAGATCAGTGCTAGTCTTCTTCGATGGCATAGTGATATATAGCTCTTCTGATGAGGATCATCTCATGCACCTTAGAGAAGTCTTTGTGGTGATGCGGCAGCACAAGTTCTTTGCTAAGTTTTCTAAATGCTCGTTTGCTCAAACCAAGCTCGAGTATTTAGGCCATGTAATCTCTCATGAAGATGTTTCCACTGATCATGCCAAGGTCCAAGCAATGCAAGATTGGCCAATTCCAATAACCTTGAAGCAATTGAGGGGATTCTTGGGATTGACCGGTTATTATAGGAAGTTCATTAAAGGTTATGGTTCTAGTGCAAAGCCTTTAACTGAGCTCTTAAAAAAGGATGCCTTCTTGCGGTCAGAGAAGGATCAAGCAGCTTTAAGGCTCTCAAGTCAGCCATGTGTGCAGCACTGGTATTGGCCATGCCTAATTTTGCTGAAAACTTCACATTGGAGACAGATGCAAGTGGGTCTGGTGTTAGGGCTGTTCTCTCTCAACAAGGAAGGCCTATTGCTTATTTGAGTCCAGCACTTTGTCCCAAGCATCAAGCCATGTCGACCTATGAGAAGGAATACTTGGCTATTCTACTAGCAGTCGAGAAATGGAGGCATTACTTGGATGGTCATAGATTCATCATTCGAACTGATCATCAAAGCCTTAAGCACCTCCTAGAGCAAAAGATTGTAACTAGAATTCAAAAGAAGGGATTAATGAAGATGCTTGGCCTTGATTATGGTATCGAGTACAGAAGAGGTAGAGACAATGCAGCAGCTGACGCCTTGTCAAAGAAGTTTGAAGATGCTGATCTGGGTTTGTGCTGTGCAATGTTCATTGTTTTACCATCATGGATGGATAAAGTTTATAAGTCCTATGAAGGGGATCCCTTTGCTCAAGAGTGTGTGATAGCAAGCCTGGGAAAAAATGCAGAAAAGAATGGCAATGTGTTGATATATCAGTGCAGAGTGGTATCATCAGGTTGCAGAACAGACTTAACATTGGTTCGGCAACAGATATGAGGGAATAGATTGTCCAGGCATCACATGATTCAGCTTGGGGAGGACATGTTGGTGTAGAGGGCACTTACCAAAGAGTTAAAGCTTATGACAGCCTAGAGAATGGAACCGATGGCTTTCTTTAGCTGAATATTGGTTCAACACTCATGTACATGCATCTATTGGCGCTACTCCTTTCCAAGCACTATATGGATATGCTCCTCCTACTCCATTTATGTTGCAGCAGCCGGTTCAATCTGAATCTGCAGCAACCGATTACATACAGCAGAGGAAGCAAATGATGCAAATTCTCAAGGATAATCTTCTCCAAGCTCAAGCAAGGATGAAATTCTATGCCGATAAAAAGAGCGTAGACAAAAATTATGAAGTTGGAGACATGATCTACCTCAAATTACAACCTTATAGACAATCTTCTTTGGCTGTCAGGAAGAATGTCATGCTAAGTTCTCGTTTCTTTGGCCCATATAAGATTTTGGAGAAAATTAGCAAAGTTGCATACAAACTTGACTTACCTCTTCATTCATACATTCACTCGGTGTTCCATGTATCTTTGCTTAGAAAGCAGGTGAAGAATGGAGCTAAGCATTCATGGGAGCCACCAGAAGTTGGCGCAAACGGGGCATTGCTGCTGCAGCCTGCTGCTGTCAAGGGACGAAGGACAATGCAGATTGAGGAGGGTGCTTTGCAGGAAGTGTTGGTGCAGTGGTGTAATTTGGACAAGAGCTTTGTCACTTGGGAGAACCTCACATTTTTGAAGAGCCAATTCCCTAGCTTTTCTCCTTAAGGTCAAGAAGCTTCTCAAGGGGGAGGGAATGTTATGATTCCGTTAGTTTTTGGTTGTAATTGGTCTTGAATTGCATGTAATGTTTTTGAATTGATTTGATGTTGTATTTGAAAGTTAGTTGGCAAGCCATTTTGGGCGCCATAGTCGGTTGGGGGTCAATCAAGTCAAATGTGGCAGCTAATAAGTTTTTGCGCCAGAATTGGTTAGTTTCTGTTAAAGCTTTGGGTCTTGGTTCAATGTATTAGATCAAGTATAAATAAGCTCAAATCATGTATATTCATCATTCAATCAATACAAATCAGATTTTCCTTTGGAAATTCTCTCTCTATTTCTCATCCCCTTCTTTATTTCTCATCCCCTTCCCTTCTCTTCTTATCTTAACTCTTCTTCTACTAGGTTAACTTCCAATTCTTGGATTGGAAGCTAACATGTTCTCTACTGTTCATCTCTTAAATATGCTCCTGTAGTAGCAATATTAAGAATGAGGATTTAAAAAGTACTCAGATTTAATATCGTGTCTCCTTGTTACTAAACAAAACAATGAACAACAACAACAACAACAACAACAAACCCAGTGCCTCCAAGGGCTCCCGTATAAGCAGGGTCTTACGGGGGGGGGGGGGGGGGGTAGATGTACATAGCCTTCCCCCTTCAGAGGGCTACCCTAAAGGGAGGCTGTTTCCGAGGACCCCCAGTCTGAAAAGTTGGTTCGCAACAATGGGCCCAGGACCTGGCAACAGGAGAAGCAACAAATGCATGAGAATGGCAACCAAAAAAATAAAAAAGAGAGAGAGAGAGAGAGAGAGATAGGGATAAAGATAGAGGATAGAGATAGAGATTAGAGATAGAAGAGATAGAGAAAGAGAAAGAGAAAGAGATAGGGATAAATATAGAGGATATATAAAGGGGTAGAGATACAGAAAGTAGGCAAGTAGCAAATAACAGCCCATGATATTCAAAACACTGCCTACAAGTGCCAAGAGGACCTAGCACTATTAAGCTGGACTATCCTACTCCAACCGGGTCATCTAATACCCCTATGCTAGCCCTCCATTGGGCCCTATCTAAGGCCATCTCCTCCGAAAGGTTTAGGCGGGTGAGGTCTGTAGGATCGTCTCAAGCCATCTCTTCTTTGGTCTGCCTCTGCCTCTTCTCCCTAGTGTAGTGGAGGGCTGTTCGCATCTTCTGACTGGAGCGTTGTCCAGTCTCCTTCTGACATGTCTAAACCACCTCAGACATTGCTCCCTTAATTTATCTTCAATGGAGGCTACGCCCAAATTTCTTCTTATGATGTCGTTTCTGATCCTGTCCTTCCTCATGTGTCCGCATATCCACCTCAGCATTCGCATCTCCGCCACCTTCATCTTCTGTGTGTGCTGTTGTTTCATTGCCCTGCACTTCGCCCCATATGCCATGGCTGGCCTCACAACCGTCTTATAGTATCTTCCCTTTTGCTTTAAGGGGAACTTCCTATCACAAAGTACCGCGAAGGCCATCCTTCACTTATGCCATCCCGCTTTGATTCTGTTGCTGACATCCTCATCCACTTCGCCGTTGTGCTGTATCATGGACCCCAAATACCTGAATCTCTCGTTCTTCGATATGGCCTCATGTCCAACCATGACTACCTCCTGGCTGGGCGTGGTAGAGGGATCGAACTTGAGTTCCATGTGCTCGGTCTTGGCTCTGCTTAGTCGTAAACCCTTTGACTCTAGAGCCCCTCTCCATCGTTCCAGCTTCTCATTTATCTTTTCTCGCGATTCCCCCACAAGTACTATGTCGTCAGCAAAAAGCATGCACCAAGGTACTCCTTCCTGGAGGTGCCTAGTGAGCTTGTCCATAACTAGAATGAACAGATAGGGACTCAAAGCATATCCTTGGTGTACCCTTACTGTTATCGGAAAAGCGTCTATCTCCCCATCCACTATACACACCATAGTCTGTGCCTTTTCATACATGTCTTTAATGGCTCGGTTGTATGGTACTGGGATGCCTTTCCTGTCCAAAAGTCTCCAAAGGACCTCCCTTGGCACTCTATCATATGCCTTCTCTAAATCAATGAAAACCATATGAAGGTCCTTTTGTCTCTCCCTTTATTGCTCTATCGTCCGCCTTAGGATGTGGATGGCTTCTATTGTTGATCTCCCTGGCAAAAATCCGAACTGATTCTCGGACACCTATGTCTGTTGCCTTAACCTCCTCTCTATGACCCGTTCCCACAACTTCAGAGTGTGGCACATTAATTTGATACCCCGATAGTTGGCGCAACTCTGAATGTTGCCTTTGTTCTTACATATCGGAATCAATGTGCTCTTTTCCATTCCTCATCTTGTCCCCCGGAAGGATTTGGTTAAATAGTTTAGTAAGCCAACTGACGCCCTTTTGTCTAAGGCATTTCCATGCTTCTATGGGTATGCCATCCGGGCCAACTGCTTTACCCCTTCCCATGGATCTCAGGGCTTCCTTGACTACCTCGGGGCTAATTTGCATATAGTTGCAGTGGATGAAAAATTATCAGTAACAACCAACCATTCCCTGAAATGAATGCTTTGACATACAACTATCATGGACATGGTCGAGGTTGTAAACGTGGACGTGGATGTGGTCATACCCGTGGATGAGGTTATATTTGTTAGGAACAGTGTCCTGAAATCCAGATTTATTCTGGATATTTTATTTTAATTAATAAATAAAATTGAAGTCCCAGTCGTTTCCTAGTGAAATTTGTGTATTTGAGCATTTACACTGCACGTGATTTTCTTTTGGGAACCATCCATGGGATGGGTGTAGTCCTCAGACTATGATTTACATGTTTGTTCTAAGTTGTTTATGAGGCTAAGCCACAGATAGGCTTGGAACAAATGGTATGGATTGTTGTTTGAAAGACTTGTAGTCGAAGACAAGTTTTGACCACTTGTATGTTAAGACTATAATGTGACACTTTAGATGACTTGTCTTGGTCATGTGGATGGAGATCCAAAAGTGTTAGGTTAGTGTGTTTGACTCACTGAGTTGGACCATGTGGGTTACTTATTTCTGGATTGCTATCGGAGATGAGTGCTTAAAGTTGTACTGTTTGAATGACGACTCTAAATCCAGAGGGTATTCAGGACTTGTGCATGGAGCATTAGTTACTTTGGTGTATTATAAGTAAGGTCTAAAATGAATGACTAAAATCCCACGTACACTGGGTAGCGGCGTGAAGTGTGACAAGGATCAGGTATTCAATAGGGAATCTACAATCTCTTATGAGATACAGATGTCCCCTTAGTTGATTCGCAAATATTTGAATAGTTCGAAAACTTTGGCCAAAGTATTCCAAGTGTTGGACATTTGGAATTTATACTGTGAATATGTTCTAGTATAAATGAATTACTCAGTGAAGGGCGAGTCGGTAACTAATGGAGAAGCTGTGAGAAGGATAATGGTAGTGGTTATATTTATCCTTTGTCATGGACATCTAGTGGAGGGGTTGTTGTTATCAATACAGTATATTAGAGAGATATCGAATAAATAATTTAAGTCTTGAGTGCAGTGAGATTTATTTAGTGGAATTAAGTCTCATTAAACAATAATTAAATTAATATCATGAGATGATTTAGTTTAACCCATTTGGAGCTAGATTTAAATTTTTCCTGAGGTCCTTGCGCAAGCCTCTGTATTTTATTTCCATTAGAAAAATATTAAAGAATTCATGAGATGAATTATTTATCCATAAGATGGGTAAATTAATTTTGCCAAATATTATTCATGAGATGAATAAAAATTAAAAATTATAAAATAAAATAATTTTGAAAAATTAAAATTCATAAGATGAATTTTTACATGTGGGAAACAAAGCAAAATAAAAATAAAAAAAAATACAAAGAAGAACTGCACAGTCACGATCCCCGTGAACCGGATCCAACGAACCAGCGCGCGAAGCCCACCAGGGCTATCCGTGTCCCCACGCGGGGACCAATCATGCGTTGACATGTGTCATGCGTTTTGAAATAACAGGCGCAGTTTTAACAGGGTAAAATGCTCCGTTTTACCTGTTTTAAAATTAAAAACGGTGCGTTTTGATGTTAACTGACGAATCCCATTTCGATTAAAATTAGATTTTTTCGCTCCATATATTCCTATAAATAGAGAGGCTTATTCCGAGGTTTGGTAATTTGAAGTGAAAATATTACTTTAGGGTTTCTGAAATTGTTTCGGAGACCCAGTTTAATATTTTTCAGAGCCCGCCCTCCGGGCAGTTCGAGGTCATTGCGTAGAAGGTCTCAAGGTCTCGATTTTGAAGAATATTATTATCTTTCTAGTTTTTCTTTTATTGGAGCAAATCCAGGTATGTTTTTCTTTTTTTCCTCTTTTCGCGTTTCTATTTATTTATAGTAGTCGTTATTATACCTGTTTAAGTTTATGTATTGTTATGAATGTATTAGAGTAGAAGGCCTGTGGATTTAAATTAAGAATTTAGATCTGTTGACTTAAATTATGAATTTAAGTCATTAGATTTAAAATTAGAAAATTTAAATCGACCCTAGATTTAGAGTTATGAATTCTAAACCCGTTCCGTTGCATAAATTTTAGGGAGAATTTTTGAAATTCATCCCAACAACTGGTATTAGGGAAAAGGGTTTATAGAGATAAACCTATTCCCGGGAACTCTCACACGTGAGGTGTCACGAAGTGTGACTCTCCGACCGGGGGCTTAGGTAGAGAGAAGAGCCTCCTACTCTAAGTGCTCTAATAGGTGCCTATTGTTGAGAACTGTGAACCCAATAGTCGGCATCAGAGTTTGTTTTTCAACAAAATTCATATCTTTTTCCTAAGAATATTCGCGGTCATAATAACTGGCATTATAGTACCTAGAATGGACGAAAATAAAAGAAGTCCACTAATGACGAGAAGATGAAGGAAAGAGAAAAATTTTAGTTTTTATGTTCTCTACTTTGCATATTCATGACTGGTTAAACCGTTTATTTTTTATTACTCGTTCATTATTCATATGGTTGGCTAAGCAGCCTACTTAGTGTCAGTTATTTGTATGGTCGGCTATGCCACCTACTTATTATCAGTTATTCATATGGTTATATTTCTGGGCCAATATATTTATACACCACTTATTTAAAATAACAATGGGTGTTTAGAACTTAATTAAGGGCTCCAAAAAAGCACATATAATGTTTCCTGAAGAAACAACATTTAATTTCGAGATACCTGTTGGGATGATTAACCAAAAGTTAATAGATCCAAAATCTTTTATTTCATGGTATGACTATTTGAGTCATCCGGGTATAAAGATGATTGGGAGAATCATTGAAAATTCTCTTGAGCACCCATTGAAAAACCCAAAGATTCTTATATCGGATAAAATATCATGTGCTGCTCATGTTTAAAGCAAAGTGATTACTATTTCATACTTAATTGAAATTGGGTTTGAATCCAATGTATTTGAAGGAACACAAAAGGGGATACATGTGGGCCAATTCGACATTTTATGACATTAATAGAGGCCTCTACCCGTTGGTCACATGTTTGTGAATAATCCACTTGTTATGCGGTATTTGTGAAACTCCTTGCATACGTAATCTGACTGTGAGCTCAAGTCATAGATTATATTATATGAAAATGCAAGAGAATTTACATCCCGAGAATTTAATATTGTACAGCAATTGGGATTACCATTGAGTACAGGACAACCAACATATAAACACAAAATGGTCTTGAAGATTTTCTTATTAAATGCCTGCTACGAAAGGGTAGACCATTATTATTGCCTACTTTTATATGGATACATGTTATGATATATGTTATAGAACCGATTCATACTAGACCAACTGATTATCATGGATCTTCCTAGTATAACTTGCCTCTGACAAGAATTAGATATATATCCCATCTATGAATTTTAGTTATATACTGTATGTCTCAATTACTCCACCTTAATACTGAAAGATGGGTCCAACATGGGGACTTCGAATTTATATCGGGCTTGAATTCTTGTCAAGCATAAAATATTTGGAGATGTTAACTAGAAATATTTTACATCATAGTTTGCTGATTGTCACTTTGAAAAATAGGGTTTCTAGAATCAAGGGGATAAAATTGGAAGTTGGAAAATGAGAATTTATGTGGAATGCATCATTGAACTAGAAGTTCAAGGAATTGTTCACTTGTAAAATATTACAAGCCCATTCTCAAATGTATTTACTAATAAAAAGAAGGTGACTAAATAATATGTCCCCACTAATGATGATCCTGGTCGAATTAGTATCCTAATTGAGCGATACTCTAATATATTGAGCAATAAATCCATTGCATGCTAAAAGCCTGGTATATGTATCGGTTCCAAGGATGTGAATCTGAGAAAGAAAAAGGAGCAATATAAAAATTGGTCCATCTATTATGAAACTCTTGAGGAGAAAAACTCTGCAAAGATAATAACAACAACAACAACAATAACAATCCTAGTGCCTCCAAGGGCTCCCACATACGTAGGGTCTGGGGGGGAGTAGATGTATGCAGCCTTCCTCCTTCAGGGGGCTACCTTGAAGAGAGGCTGTTTCCAAGGACCCCCAACCTCGGAAGGTGGTCCTCAGCATAGAGTATGAGATCTAACAGCAGGAGAGCAAACAAAGCATGAGTAGGGCAAAACACTCGGTGAGCAAAACAACAAACTCAAACCAAGCCACATCAGGTAGAAATCAAAAGATAAGATAAAGATAAGGATAGAGATAAATATAAGTAGGCAAGTAGCAAGTAGCAGCTCATGAGAGCGAGTACACAACCTACGTGCACCAAGAGGAAGTCAAGGCCCAGTGCTAGTAAGCTAGACTACCCTACTCCAACTGGAGTATCTATTACCCCTATGCTAGCCCTCCCTTGGGCCCTATCTAAGGCCATCTCCTCCCTAAGGTTTAGGTGGGTGAGGTCTTGTCGGATCATCTCCAACCATCTCTTATTTGGCCTGTCTCTTCCTCTTCTGCCTGGTGTAGTAAGGGGCTGGTCGCATCTCCTTACTGGAGCATTGTCCGGTCTCCTTCTAGCATGTCCGAACCACCTCAAACGTTGCTTCCTTAATTTATCTTCAATGGAGGCCACGCCCAATTTTCCTCTTATGACATCGTTTCTGATCCTATCCTTCCTTGTGTGTCCGCACATCCACCTCAGCATTCGCATCTCCACCACCTTCATCTTTTGTGCGTGCTGTTGTTTCATCGCCCTGCACTCCGCCCCATACGTCATGGCTGGCCTCACAACCGTCATATAGTATCTTCCGTTTAGCTTTAAGGGGAAATTTCTATCACAAAGTACCGCGAAGGCCATCCTCCACTTATGCCATCCCGCTTTAATCCGGTTGTTGACATCCTCGTTCACTTTGCCATTGTGCTGTATCATGGACCCCAAGTACCTGAAGCCCTCCTTCTTCGATATGGCCCCAGATCCAATCTTGACGTCTTCCTGACTAGGCGTGGTAGAGGGATCGAACTTGAGTTCCATGTGCTTGATCTTAGCTCTGCTTAGACGTAAACTCTTCGACTCTAGTACCCCTCTCCATAGTTCCAGCTTCTCATTTACCTCTTCCTGCGACTCCCCCACCAGCACTATATCATCTGCAAAAAGCAGGCACCAAAGCACACATTCTTGGATGTGCCTAGTGAGCTCGTCCATAACCAGAATGAACAGATAGGGGCTCAAAGCAGACCCTTGGTGTACCCCTACTATTATTGGGAAAGCGACTGTCTCCCCATCCACTGTACACACCATAGTCTTTGCCTCCTCATACATATCTCTAATGGCTCGGATGTATGGCACGGGGATGCCTTTCCTGTCCAAAACTCTCCAAAGGACCTCCCTTGGAACTTTATCATATGCCTTCTCTAAATCGATGAAAACCATATGAAGGTCCTTTTGTCTCTCCCTATATTGATCTATTGTCCGCCTCAGGATGTGGATGGCTTTTATTGTAGATCTCTCAGGCATAAATCTGAATTGGTTCTTGGACACCTCTGTCTGTTGCCTTAACCTCCTCTCTATGACCCGTTCCCACAACTTCAGAGTGTGGCACATTAGTTTGATACCTCGATAGTTAGCGCAACTCTGAATGTCGCCTTTGTTCTTATATATCGAAATCAATGTGCTCTTCCTCCATTCCTCAGGCATCTTCTCCCCCAGAAGGATTTGGTTAAATAGTTTAGTCAACCAACTGACGCCCTTCTATCTAAGGCATTTCCATACTTCTATGGGTACGCCATCTGGGCCAACTGCTTTACCCCTTCCCATGAATTTGAGGGCTTCCTTGACTTCCTCGGGGGTAATTTGCCTACAGTCACAGTGGTTTTGATGCTCCTCAGATGTTTGAAGATTGCCTAAGGATATCTTTGTCCTTCCTTATTCGTTGAACAGCTCGTGGAAGTACGTTTTCTACCTAGCCTTAATTAGATGCCTGTCCACGAGTACCTGTCCATCTTCCCCTCTTATGCATTATACTCTATCAAAGTCCCTAGTCTTCCTTTTTCTAGCTTTGGCGATTCTATATAAGTCCCTCACACCCTCCTTGGTCTCCAAGCTTTTGTAGAAATCTTCATAAGCTCCTAATTGTGCTTCTCTGACTGCTCGCTTTGCTTCTCTCCTAGCTTGAAGATACCGATGTTGCTTATCCTCATCTCTGCTATGATCCCACTCTTTGAAACAAACTCGTTTCGCCTTAATCTTCTCTTGGACCTCCTCGCACCACCACCAGGACTTTCTGTTGCTTGGTACCCTTCCCTTTGACGTGCCGAGAACTTCCTGTGCCAGTCCTCTAATCTTTTGGGCTAGTTGGTTCCACATCTGGTTTGTATCTCCCTCAAAATCCTCCCAGAGCTCGGCCTCCACTCTTTCCTTGTATACCTTATACTTCTTCCCCTTCAAATCCCTCCAACGAGTATGCGTTTGCGCATGTGTGCAGATTCTTTTGGCCCTCTTCTTGGCCTTTATATCTGCCCTGAGAACCTTATGTTGTGAAGATAGGTCTTCTTCAGGGATAGCTTTGGAATCCCTGCAGTCTCTTTGCACCCTTCTCCTTAATAGTATGTAGTCAATCTGTGTTCTTGTCCCATCGCTTTGGTACGTGATGATGTGTTGCTCACACTTTCTGAAGAAGGTGTTGGCCACTATTAGGTCGTATGTGACCGCAAAGTCTAGTAGGGCTTTGCGCTCTGCATTTCTGGTTCCAAAACCGAATCCTCTATGGTAAGAAGCGCAACCATCCTCCGTCGTGCCAATGTGCCCATTGAAATCCCCGCCAATCATCACTTGTTCGGTTTGGGGTATGTCTTGCATCATTGTGTCCAAGTCCTCCCAGAATGTTGCCTTCTCATGCTCAGTTAGTCCAGTTTGAGGTGCGTAGGCACTGATTACGTTCAATACTTCTCCATCTAGGACCATCTTGATACTTATGATCCTATCACCAGCTCTAGATACTCCGACTACTTTATCCTTGAGGCTGCTATACACAATGATCCCAACTCCATTCTTGCCTCTGACCTTGCCCGCATACTAGAGCTTGTGCCCCCAGCACATCCCTGGCTTTCACACCGACCCATTTAGTCTCTTGCAGACAAAGGATGTTGATCTTTCTCTTTATCATCATTTGGGCCACCTCGAAACTCTTCTTCGTTAGTGTCCCGACATTTAGTGTCCTTAGTCTCAAATTCCCTGTCCCCTTTTGCCTCGCCCTCCCCCTCCCCAACCTCCTTAATGATGGCCTCAATCTCTGAGTTCTATAACTGGCGACGTTCATCAACTAGCTGTGACTAACGCGGGTAAGTAAACAACATAGACAAGAAGTTTATTATAGCATATACGCACGAGAATATCGCTATAGTGAATAAGATCACACAAAACAAATAATGAATGGAGAAAGAACCAAGTGAAAATTAGCCAACGATGGTAAATTGAAACACTACCTTACTGTAATAAAGGATAGGTCAAACCTGGGGCTAGTGCGTTGTTGATACTCTGACTCGGCTAATATTTACTTGGGCCCACTATTGGTTGTCGATTGCGGGTTGCTGGCTTTGGAGTGGTGGCGGTGGTGATGGTGGTGGTGAGGAGCTAGTGGTGGTGGTGGTGATTACTTAGAGTATTGAAACTATTGAAATTCTGATGATAAAGAGATCTCTATGAAATATGGGATATGATGGAATCAAAATGAAAATGGATCAAATGTTTGTATATACAATAGTTACTAATATAATCAAAGAAATTGAAAATCTTGAACAAGAGTTCGTTCAATAAAGCCAACAAAGAAATGATTGGCCAATATAGAAAGACACAATTCAGGCTGAATTAGTTATAGGTAATTTTTGGACCTGTATTCCAAATGCCTAAAGAGTAAAACCTGCAGGCTACATGTAAATACTGGTGCAAAAAAATAAAAATAAAAATGAGGTGATTAGATACAAAGCAGATTTGTAGCCAAAGGTTCATTATAGAGACCGTAAAAAGATGGGACACACATATAGAAGAAATGGATGCAGTTGGTGTGGTAGTCTCTATATGCATCATATATATATATATATATATATATACACACATATGATAGCATCTTATTTGTATTTATAACTTACGATGATATTTATATAAAAGTCCCAGATGGACCAAAGATTCCAAAAGCATACAACAACAACAACAACAACAATCCAAGTGCTACAAGGGCTCCCGCATATGCAGGGTCCTGAGGGGTATATGTACGTAGCCTTCCTTCTTTAGGTGCTACCCTAAATGGAGGCTGTTTTGAGGACTTCCAACCTGAGGAACGTGTCGCTGTGGATGCATAGAAGCCTGGAAGCATGAGCAACATGGTATTAGGGTAGTATAAAGCAGTAAATATCACTTGCCAAGCATTATGAGCAAAACTTAATGGAAGGTAACTGCAATCTAATGACAAACTTGTACCCACATAAGCAAATAAGTGTGCCAATATGTGTTCCAAAGAGGAAATCAAGACACCTGGAGACTCTAGTGCTAATAATGAAAAAATGTACAACTTTGAGCTGCTGCATTGGTACCCCTATGCTCACTCTCTAATGAGCTCTATTTAAGGCCATCTCCTCCCGTAGGTTTAGGAGGGTGTGGTCTTGTTGGATCGTCTCCAACCATCTCTTCTTCGGCTTGCCTCTCCCTCTCCTCCCTAGTTGAGTATGTGGCAATTCATATCTCATGACTGAAGTAGTAAACAGTCTCCTCCTAACATGACCAAACCACCTCAAATGCTGCTCTCTTAATTTATCTTCAATCGAGGCCATGCCCAATTTTCCTCTTATGACGTTGTTTATGATCCTATCCTTCCTTGTGTGTCCGCACATCTACCGTAGCATCCTCATCTTTACCACCTTCATTTTCTATATATGATGTTTCTTCATAGGCTAACACTCCTCCCCGTAAGACATTGCCGATTTCACCGCCATCTTATAGTATTTCCCCTTTAGTTTTAATGGGAACTTTCTATCATAGAGTGCCGTGGAAGCCATCCTCCATTTAACTCAAAACAGTGGTACATATCTACTAAAAGTGAGATATGTTAATATCATCATGATTCGTAAAAAATTTGAAAAAGCTGTTACACACCTCAACTAAGAACTCGAGAGAAAGGATCTTGGAAAAAAAAAGTTTTTTCTCGACCTGTAAATTGAGCACTAATGCGATAGAGTATTACTCAGTAGTCAACGTATACCAGTACAGTACTTGAATCCTTTAACACACTACCTCAATTAAAGACCTATTTCGTCCTCAATGAGGTAATGCTCTCAATAAGGTAACAAATGAATTTTCGGTCATAAAGTACCACACCTTGGTATAATTGTTGCATTAATATAACTATTTCAATTGACTTGTCACCAACCTAGAGTGTCGCTCCAATATGAAAATACGAGAATGTCATAAATGTTTATCCTAATGGAATAACCAATATAGCATTATTTCGTTATGTCAAACTTGAAATTAATTTTGTATGCAAGTACTGGTTGTTTAGTTAACCAGCATTAGGTAAGTGACAAGAATGCTATTTCGTTATATAACTATATCACTATGTTTAAGCTATCTACTAACAATTGCAGCTACTGCTAAGACATCATGCACTTTATGAATAAGTAGAGAATGGGTAACATCAAGACCCTTGATCCAACATATTTTGTAAGCTATCAATGATCAGGGAGAGTCCGATAGTACCATATGAAATTAAGTCTGCAATGTTCAAGCTAAACTGAGTTCATAGAGCCAAGCACATTTCAATGTAGTTCTTTCCACTCTTGAGTTTCAGAAAAAGGATGAAACAAATGTTAACTAATTCACCCAAGAACTTGAAAGGGTTATTTAAGAAAGCATCTCCAACAAACTTTATAGAAATTTGCATTTGCCAACTCAGAGGCATTCTTAGTTAATATGCACCCATGAGGGGAAGTTAAATACGCACTATACTTTTTTTGCCTTCGCTATGATTTTTCCTGCTGGGTTTTTTTCCTAGCAATGTTTTTAACGAGGCAGTTCGAAAAGCATATATAATTCGGACATTATACACTTTTAACATTGTTATGTCGTGCTAAAACAAAATATCCAAAAAGGGAGTGTACTAAATACTGGATATTTTTCGGGAACAATTTTATGGTCGAATTTGGATATTATTAAATATCCTAGAAAATTAAAAATTATGTAAAAGAAATTTGTATACCTATATACATGTATACATATAATATATGTACATATATCCATTTTACTTCTCATGTAGGAAATTCCTATCGCCTTAAACTCTCTATAAATGTAATACAAAAGCGTAGTGGAAAATGTGAGCAGTGAGAGAAATAAAAAGCCGAAGAAGAAATGAAAAAGTGAACGAGAGAATTTGAGAAAGAATTTTAATAATAAAATATTAAGAGAATTATTTGAATAGAAGAAATACTTAGATGGTTTATGAGTTTTTGAGTAAAATACTTGCTATGTTTCTTTATACATATTTGGATTTATATTTTTATTCTCTTCTTTTTCAGTATAATATGCCTATAATTTTATAATAAAAACTAATTACTTTATTTGTTATTTTGAAAATAAAAAACTCTTTTACTATTTCTTGTAAATATTAAAATAATAAATAATCACTGGAAAAGGAAAATCCCATATTTACCCGATATTTGAGTCATGTAATTATGTATATTTCTTTTAAAAAAAAAATTTAAAGAAAAGAAAAATTGCAATGGTACCAAAAAATTATTATCTCAAGCAGTCAAAGGCAATTGACACCCTACAAAACTAATAAGTTGGGAAACAATGTCACTTCATTTAATCATGCGCATGCCCGTCATGTGATTGGAGAAAGTTGTTGAAAAACATGAACTTGAGGTAGTTACCAGGGGTGTCACTAGAGGTCAAACACTTGAGGTCAAGCTAACTATGTAGAACAGTGCAGAGGTATAGGGCCACTAGCTTAAGGTCGTTGCTTGGAGCACTAAATTAAAGATGTGCCTCAAGGACAATTACAAAGGAGTTGGAAAATGTTGAAGAGTTCATAGACCACCAATAGCTTTTCCTTTGGAGGTATCCCAACGTTTCTTGAAAGGCTTGAAGCAAGCATTGTGGCTGCATGGAATTAGAAACAACATTTAGAATTCGTAGCCCATAGATAAGGGAATTGACAGTTTAGCAAAAGATTCCAAAACCATATCACAAACTTTATGCACATTGTGCTTTTCGCTCTTTTCTTCGTTCCATAAGAGTAATTGTAATTGCAGCATTTGTTTTGTTCAGTATATGCAATTACAATATTGAAAACAATGTTCGAGGAAGTATACTCTCTGTATACTTGTTTCGAAATTTTTTGGTTGGGTTCTTGAGGGTAGAACTAGGCCCAAATTCCTTATCCTTCTTATGAGGTCTCTTCCCCTATTTATAGGGAAATGTATGCGTGGGTAGCAAGTATGGGGGTGGGGTGCCACCTGGTTCCCATAGCCAATAGGGGTATTGGTGTTTTCTAGAGGTGAGGTTACTTAGATGGGGGTGTCCAAGGAGGCGATGGTATCCCCTGGGCTTTATACCGCCTGGTGTCAGCTGTGCAGGGAGGCGGTAAT
Organism: Simmondsia chinensis; assembly: GCA_018398585.1. Classification (NCBI taxonomy): domain Eukaryota; kingdom Viridiplantae; phylum Streptophyta; class Magnoliopsida; order Caryophyllales; family Simmondsiaceae; genus Simmondsia; species Simmondsia chinensis. The sequence continues at coordinate 28,722,655 of JAGTTD010000010.1, read as the reverse complement.
GGCCCTTGGACCCTGTACTACCTGGTGGCAGCTATGCAGGGAGGCGACGGTGTCTCCTGTGCCTTGTACCGCCTGGTGGCCGCTATGTAAGAAGACGGTGATGGCCCCTGGACCCTGTATCGCCTGGTGGCAGTCATGCAAGGGGGGCGGTAATGGCTCCTGGGTCCTGTATCGCCTTGTGGCAGCTATGCAGGGGGGCGGTAATGGCTCCTAGGTCCTGTACCGCCTGGTGGCAGCTATGCAGGGGGGTGGTAATGGCCCCTGGGTTCTGTACCGCCAGACGGCAGCTAGGCAAGGGGGCGGTAATGGCTTTTGGGTTCTGTACCTCCTGACGGCAACTATGCTTGGAGGCGGAGGTGGCCCCTGGGTCCTGTACTGCCTGGTGGCAGCTATGCAGGGGGGCGGTATTGGCCCCAGGGTTCTGTACCGCCTGACGGCAACTATGCATGGAGGTGGTGGTGTCCCTAGGGCCCTGCACCGCCTGGTGGCAGCTACGCAGGGTGGTGGTAATGGCTCCTGGGTCCTGTACCGCCTGGTGGCAGCTATGCATGGAGGCGGTGGTGTCCCCTGGGCCCTGTACCGCCTGGGTGTAACTTTTATATTCATCAGTTAGCCCCCCACTTTGAGGTCAAAGTTTTTTTGGCCTCAAAGTGTATAAATACCCCTTCATACCCTCACCATTTGGGCACTTTTTGTTTCTCCCATTCTCTAACTGGTATCTTAGAAGCTGATCATGGAGGATGTCACTCGTGAGATGTTACTTGGCTTCCTATCAAACCTCTTTTAAGATTTTGTTGTGCGTCCTCTGGGTTTTATGGTTTGCTTACATATAATGATTTTGTCAAGAAGCAATCTTTCCGTGCGCTTGAGTGGACGCTGATGGGGTTTTGTTGCAACCAGAAAGTGAGTTTTCCCGTGACAGCCTGGGGGTATTTTCGTCTGCCGGGGACTTTTCCCAGGTTATGCGGCCGAAGGTAATGGAGGTGTTGACGGGTAATATTAATGTTCTTGGTGTTCAGGGCGGTCTAGTATTGTATCGTGATTACAATCTCTCCAAGTTGTTTGTGTGTAATCCTGCCCTGGGCGTACGTCAGTTGGTGCCGTTGCCTGAAGGCATTTTAACGAACTGTTTGGATACACCTTTAAACTTGGTGTTTGGATGTTTTGATTCCACTCTTCAGTTTGGTTTCTATCTTTTCCTTATGGCAATGGACTTGTCTTACCCTTGCTACGGCTTTCGGCCTATTGCGTACTAGGTGTATTTTTGGCAAGGCGGTTAGAATTTTTGGGGAAGCCTGAACGTGGGTCCCCGAAACTTTTTTCTCATGGACCATGTCTGTTTGCGTGGGGAGCTTTTCTTTTTGCCTGACTAGGAAATTTATATCGACGGTGCTAATAACCGCCCATATATAGTTCGCTGGAATACGGAGACAGGGGTTGCTTCTAATATGACCCTTCCGAGCATGGTTTAGGATAACCTATCATCGTACCGAGAGGCGAAGATTTCGAGGTGGTGGGACGTGACAACAGGACCCCCTTCCCTATGCCTGATAAGACTCCGAAGTCCAGTGTTTATCATCTAGACTTTAACTAACATGGAGGATCCCTCCTCTTGGGTAAGGTGGGATCTGTTATTCATTCGGCTGCCTTGGTCCGGAGGTAGACGGTATCCGGCTATCACAAGCTTTACCGTGTCAAAAGAACACTTAACGTTTACAACACGCAATCAGGTGTTTCGGTGTGCACTTCGGGGAGACCATCGTGGTCATCCAGTTTTCTTAGGACACTATCAGGGGGAATTCCATACTCAGTAGTTTTCGTATTCGAGCTCTTCGTTCCGTTGTGGGAATGATCCCATGATCCTCCATCCCCTGCTTGAGTCGATTGTGACAATAGTAGGAGGGTGTTTTGGAATCTTTTGCAGGTAACTTTTGGAGCTGTAGTTGTATTATCGGAAGCTTGGTGTAATGAAATTTTGTTGTAATGTAATATATGCGAACATCCTGGTTATGAAGATTTTACCAGTGTTCCTGTCAAAGTCTGCCGCATTGTTGTTTTCGCTTATATTTGTGTGGGCTTATTACTGCCCCTATGTTGGCTAAGATATGAACAACTATCCTGCTATTAGACAGGCACTTAATCATGGGCTTTCAAACCTGTGAGGGTTTAACGCCCATCCCTGATGTTATGTGGGACACACAACTGCCCCCGTGTTAGATGGGGCCTAAAAACTGCAGACTCTCAAGTTGGTGAAAGTTTACCGCCCGTCCCTGATGTTAGGTGGGACACACAATCGCCCCCGTGTTAGATGGGCCCCAAAAGTTGCGGGCTCTCAAGCTGGTGAGAGTTTACCGCCCGTCCCTGATGTTAGGTGGGACACACAACCGCCCCCGTGTTAGATGGGGCCTAAAAGCTACAGGTACTCAAGCTGGTGAGAGTTTACCACCCGTCCCTGATGTTTGGTAGGACACACAACCGCCCCTGTGTTAGATGGGGCCCAAAAGCTGCGGGCTCTCAAGCTGGTGAGAGTTTACCGCCCGTCCCTGATGTTAGGTGGGACACACAACCGCCCCCGTGTTAGATGGGGCCTAAAAGCCACGGGCACTCAAGCTGGTGAGAGTTTACCACCCGTCCCTGATGTTTGGTAGGACACACAACCGCCCCCGTGTTAGATGGGGCCTAAAAGCTACGGGCACTCAAGCTGGTGAGAGTTTACCACCCGTCCCTGATGTTTGGTAGGACACACAACCGCCCCTGTGTTAGATGGGGCCCAAAAGCTGCGGGCTCTCAAGCTGGTGAGAGTTTACCGCCCGTCCCTGATGTTAGATGGGACACACAACCGCCTCCATGTTAGATGGGGCCCAAAAGCTGTGGGCTCTCAAGCTGGTGAGAGTTTACCGCCCGTCCCTGATGTTAGGTGAGACACACAGTTGCCAGACCCTTTTCTGCTTTTCTTTTTTATAAGAGACACCGAGGCCCCATAGCTTAAAGGTCTTGGAGCACCGAGGCCTTCACATTAGGTAAAAGTCAAGCGGTTCCTTCACATTAGGTGAAGGGTAACCGCCCAACCTCTTCTTGCTCCTTCTCTTCAATTTGAGCAGGAAGATCAAGCCCCCATTGTTTAAGGGGCTTAGAATACTGAGGTTTTCACATTAGGTGAAAGTCAAGCGGTTCCTTCACATTAGGTGAAGGGTGACCGCCCAACCTCTTCTAGCTCCGTCTCTTTAATCTGAGCAAGAAGATCAAGCCCCCATTGTTCAAGGGACTTAGAATACCGAGGCTTTCACATTAGGCGAAAGCCAAGCGGTTCCATCACATTAGGTGAAGGGTAATCGCCCAACCTCCTCTTGCAGCTTCTCTTCAACCTGAGCAAGAAGACCAAGCCCCCATTGTTCAAGGGACTTAGAATACCGAGGCTTTCACATTAGGCAAAAGCCAAGCGGTTCCTTCACATTAGGGGAAGGGCAACCGCCCAAACTCTTCTGGGTCCTTCTCTTCAACCTGATCAAGAACACCAAGCCCCCATTGTTCAAGGGACTTAGAATACCGAGGCCTTCACATTAGGTGAAAGCCAAGCGGTACCTCCATATTAGGTGAAGGGTGACCGCCCAACCTATTCTTGCTCCTTTTCTTTGATCTGAGCAAGAAGATCAAGCCCCCATTGTTCAAGGGGCTCAGAATACTGAGGCTTTCACATTAGGTGAAAGCCAAGCGGTTCCTTCACAAATAGTGAAGGGTAACCGCCCAACCTCTTCTTGCTCCTTCTCTTCAACCTGAGCAAGAAGACCAAACCCCCATTATTCAAGGGACTTAGAATACCGAGGCCTTGGCAATAGCCGAAAGCCAAGTGGTTCCTTCCCATTAGGTGAAGGGTAACCGCCCAACCTCTTCTTGCTCCTCCTCTTCAATCTGAGCAAGAAGATCAAGCCCCCATTGCTCAAGGGACTTAGAATACCGAGGCTTTAACGTTAGGCAAAAGCCAAGCAATTCCTTCACATTAGGTGAAGGGTAACCGCCCAACCTCTTCTTGCTCCTTCTCTTCAACCTGAGCAAGAAGACCAAGCCCCCATTGTTCAAGGGACTTAGAATACCGAGGCCTTCACATTAGGCGAAAGCCAAGCGGTTCCTTCACATTAGGTGAAGGGTAACCGCCCAACTTCTTGCTCCTTCTCTTCAATCTGAGCAAGAAAATCTAGCCCCCATTATTCAAGGGACTTAGAATACCGAGGCCTTCACTTTAGGCAAAAGTCAAGCGGTTCCTTCACATTAGGTGAAGGGTGACCGCCCAACCTCTTCTTGCTCGTTCTCTACAATCTAAGCAAGAAGATCAAGCCCCCATTGTTAAAGGGACTTAGAATAACGAGGCTTTCACATTAGGCGAAAGCCAGGCGGTTCCTTCACATTAGGTGAAGGGTAACCGCCCAACCTCTTCTTGCTCCTTCTAATCAACCTGAGCAAGAAGGCCAAGCCTCCATTGTTCATGGGACTTAGAATACCGAGGCTTTCACATTAAGCGAAAGCCAAGCTGTTCCTTCACATTAGGTGAAGGGTAACCGCCCAACCTCTTCTTGCCCCTTCTCTTTAATCTGGGCAAGAAGACCAAGCCCCCATTGTTCAAGGGACTTCGAATACCGAGGCTTTCACATTAGGCGAAAGCTAAGAGTTTCCTTCACATTAAGCGAAGGGTAACCGTCCAACCTCGTCTTGCTCCTTCTCTTTAACCTGAGCAAGAAGACCAATCCCCCATTGTTCAAGGGACTTAGAATACCGCGGCCTGCACATTAGGCGAAAGCCAAGCAGTTCCTTCACATTAGGTGAAGGGTAACCGCCCAACCTCTTCTTGCTCCCTCTCTTCAATCTGAGCAAGAAAATCAAGCCCCCATTATTCAAGGGACTGTTGCAAACCGAGAACCCGAGGTTGGAGGTCAAATCATGGGAATTGCCGGGAATATTGGTTGGTGTTAAATTCAGTCAAATCTGTTAGTTGTTCTATGCTGTTCTGCACGTTTGCTGCTGCTGTGTTCTGGGCTGCTGCATTGTTACTACTTGCTGTTATCCTGATCAGCTGCTGCTGAGCTGATCTGTTGCTGCTGCTGATATGCTGCTCTTGTGGTGAACTACCTGCTGCTGCATATCAGTTAAATGTATTAATGTGAGCTGTTTTACTTATCTAGTGTGCTGCTGCTACTGCTGGGTGTTGCTGCTGCGTACCACTTGCTGCTGTTTCTGTTATTTTACGGATTTTTGGTGCCAATACTTAGGATTTAAAGTTAGTTGCATAAATTCTAGATAATTCTAGATGCTCCCTAGCTAGGTTTGTTAGTAATTCATTTCTATAACTAAGGATTGTAATGTTCACAATTATCAAATCAATCAATGAAATATCTGAAATTCAATCTCATTTGAGATTAAAGTCTTCTTTCTCATTCCCTTTCCCTTCTTTATCTCATCTAACTCTAAAACCCTACTCTCTCATCTTAATTTCCCTTCTTTCTCATCCCAAACTCTCAATCTATCCAAATTTATATTAGTTTACGTTCGAGGTTCGAGCCCGAGCGTAACAATTGGTATCAGAGCCTCGATCCGATCGAGTGCGTAATCAAAAATAAAAATAAAAAATAAAAAATTCAGAAATCAAATTAGTGTTGCTCAGATTGTGCAGATTTCAAACAATCAGATTGTGCTGATCAAAGTACAGATTTCAAATTCAATTCAGATTTTTGTCAGTGGGGCGATTTCTGACAGTCTGACAAGGAGGCGATTCTGACAAAGAGGCGAATTCTAACGAGCGACATCAAGTATTGAAATCCGATATTGTTCTTGAAGATTGTTGTATTCCGTGTGTTTAAATCATCACTATAGATAGAAATCGAACCTATTTCGGATTCTCAATCCGATTTAATCAAGAAAACATCATTGTCAGAACTCGATCGAAGTTAGGGTTTGTCGAATTCGTTGTGCGTGAAATTCTGCAAGCTAGGGTTTGGAATCAGTGACGAATTTCGAACCTATAGCAAGTGGCCGTTCGTGCGTTCGAAGGAGTAAACTTCATTAAGCAATCGATGGTTGAAGATTTGCGATTCTGCGTACTGGTACTCTGCGAGTCAAGAAGATCAGCCAGCTTTTGCAACCGAAAAGAGCAAGGTATGGCTGGTGGAGTAACAACACGATCAGGTGATGGTGCTGGTAATCAGGCTACACATGTTGATCCTAATGTCTCCTATGCGGTGGTAGTTGGCTCGAATGTTGAAGCAGGACAAGGTGAGGTTACAATCAGTCAGTTAAGCTCGCAAATGAGCGATATGATCAAGAAAATGCGGCAGAATGAGGCTACAAACAGTCAATTAAGCTTGCAAATGAGTGATATATTCATGAAGATGCAAAAATCGCAAAGAGAATTGCTACGAGAAGTTGATCAAAAGTATGATGCAAGAATTGCTCAACATTCTCAACAGATGGAGGAAAGAATTGAAGATCGGATCAACCAAGAAGCACAAGAGTTGGATGACCGTTTGAATCATCAATGGAAAAGGTTGGAAGTGCAACAATAGATGACAGAAGCTGGACTTACAAACCAATTGCATCAACAATTAACGAATTTTGAAGAGAAGCTTAAAGAGTTGCACAGCCAGGTTGAAAATCAGAATGTGGAGTCACGTTTTGCACCACTAATGCCATCAAGCCGATTAAATAGGACGTATGTAGAGTTGGAACCTCAAAAGGGGAACACTGCAGCTCAAGTGTTGGACCAAACCGAGCAGATCAGGCCACTAGAACAAGCTCAAGCCGAGCATTTCAGGCCACAAAATCAGACCTCTGAAGTTGGTGTGGCTGCTGGGATGCACGAGCAACGATTGGATCAAGAACATATTCGATCTTTAGGCACAAATTCAGATCCGAAGGAGCATCCTCAAGACATTTCAGATCAGCCTCCAGGACCGCAGTACCGAACAACATAGAATGCAGGACACTCGGATCCGTTTTATGAGCCAACATTCATGAGACCTATTTTTTGGAATTCCGGGCATTTGGTCCATCCGAACACATCTGTGCAGCGGCAACATTCTGGACAGAAAGCCTCTGGAATGGTTCATGACCGAAGCAATGAAGTTACTTACGAAAATAGAAACAATAGTTATCGGCAACCGAGAGTTGAGCTGGAAAATTTCGATGGAAAGCATCCTCATTCTTGGATAAGAAGATGTGAGCGATATTTCCATTTCTATTCTATTCCCGATGACGAAAAGGTGGACTTGGCCGCAGTTTATCTCCAAGGTGATCACGAAGTATGGTTCTACAGCTTATTAAGGAGCAATCCCGTTCTTACTTGGGATAAGTTCGTGTCCGAGATATGCTAGCGCTATGGTGATGAAGAAGTGGGTGATGTTGTGGAGAGCTTCAACAAGTTAACTCAAGTCACTTCCGCAAAGGACTATATGATGAAATTCGAAAACCTCCGAGCAAGTATGATTACAATCGAACCCCGAGCGCCCGAGTCCTTTTATGTCTCGAGCTTCATCAGTGGGTTAAAACCAAAAATCAAGAACTTGGTGAAGGCTCTTGAACCTACTTCCTTGTCTCAAGCTTTTGCGAAGGCAAAATTGATTGAGGCCTCAGACTTGACTTTTCTTGATCGGCCCAAGCATCGGGAAGAAAATTTCCAACATCATCACGAAGTGTTAGACTACAAAAGATTTGATGGGCATAAAGATCCGCTAAATATTGAGAAGGAACCCCGGAACAGCTGTTTTAAATGTCATCAACCGTATGTACCCGGCCATAGGTGCAATCCTAAGCTTCTCATGACGGCCAGAGGAGTTGATGTTGATGAACAATCCGAAAACGATGAATGTGCTACTGATACTAAGGGTTCCGATCAGGGCACCTGCAGCGAGGAAGAGATGGACAAAACGGTTCGTAGCAATGAAGCACGAAACATGTTCAATAGGATGTCCAAGTCCAAGGCACTTCAGCATGGAAAGGGGAACTCCAATTTCCACAACCATAAGTGATTTTTAAGTCTCATTCTCTTTCATTCTTGAGGACAAGAATGTTTTCAAGGGAAAGGGAATGTTCCAAACCGAGAACCCAAGGTTGGAGTTCAAATCGTGGGAATTAGCGGGAATATTGTTTGGTGTTAAATTCAATCAAATCTGTTAGTTGTTCTGTGCTGTTCTGCACGTTTGCTGCTGCTGTGTTCTAGGCCGCTGCATTGTTACTACATACTGCTGTTTCTGTTATTTTACTGATTTTTGGCACCAATACTTAGGATTTAAAGTTAGTTGCATAAATTTTAGATAATTCTAGATGCTCCCTAGGTAGGTTTGAAATTAATTCATTGCTATAAATAGGTAACGATTGTAATGTTCAGAATTATCAAATCAATCAATGAAATATCTCAAATTCAATCTCATTTGAGATTAAAGCCTTCTTTCTCATTCCCTTTCCTTTCTTTCTCTCATCTAAGTCTAAAACTCTACTCTCTCATCCTAATTTCCCTTCTTTCTCATCCCAAACTCTCAATCTATCCAAATTTATATTAGTTTACGATCGAGGTTCGAGCCTGAGCATAACAGGGACTTAGAATACCGAGGCCTACACATTAGGGCAAAGCCAAGCAGTTCCTTCACAATAGGTGAAGGGTGACCGCCAACCTCTTCATGCTCCTTCTCTTCAATCTGAGCAAGAAGATCAAGCCCCCATTGTTCCAGGGACATAGAATACCGAGGATTTCACATTAGGCGAAAGCCAAGCGGCTCCTTCACATTAGGTGAAGGGTAACTGCCCAACCTCTTCTTGCTCCTTCTCTTCAGCCTGAGCAAGAAGACCAAGCCCCCATTGTTCAAGGGACTTAGAATACCGAGACTTTCACATTAGGCGAAAGCCAAGCGGTTCCTTCACATTAGGTGAAGGGTAACCGCCCAACCTCTTCTTGCTCCTTCTCTTCCACCTGAGTAAGAAGATCAAGCCCCCATTTTTCAAGGGACTTAGAATACCGAGGCTTTCACATTAGGCAAAAGCCAAGCGGTTCCTTCACATTAGGTGAAGGGTAACCGCCCAACCTCTTCTTGCTCCTTCTCTTCAACCCGAGCAAGAAGTCCAAGCCCCCATTGTTCAACGGACTTAGAATATCGAGGCTTTGACATTAGGCGAAAGCTAAGCGGTTCCTTCACATATAGGTGAAGGGTAACCGCCCAACCTCTTCTTGCTCCTTCTCTTCAACTTGAGCAAGAAAATCAAGCCCCCATTAAGGGACCTGGAACACCGAGGCTTTCACCTTAGGCGGAAGCCAAGCGGTTCCTTCACATTAGGTGAAGGGTAACCGCCCAACCCATACCTGTGGGACCTAAAGGGGTCGCACCACGAGGCGCTTTCTCTCTCCTCATGCCCTTTTCGTTCCCTTTTCTCATAAAAGCCCCACGAAAAACCCTAATATCTCACTTCCCCTTCTTCTCTGCACAACCCGACTCTGCCTCTGCGTCTCTCCCCCTGATTCCCTTTCGACCTTCACCCTCACTTATTTTCGTGACGATTAAAAGGTATTTGCTTGTGTTGTTACTATTTCGTTCCCTTTTCTTTGACAGGGAAGCTTTTTCGTTGGGGCTCCCATGGAAGAACCTAAGGCTCCCATGGTGGAACTCGAGGCTCCCATGGTGGAACTTGATGTTCCCATGGAAGAACTTGACCAAAGCTTTGAGTTGGACCCCCAGCTCATAAATGATCTTACCGCGATTCTTGCCGGTTGTCCTGCCGTTTGCCCAGGTGAGGCGGGGGTGTTTTATGATCAGGGACTCTCTCCCTCCACATGTTGGCCTGGCCCTTAGGCAGTACCTCCCCCACCTGACACCAGCGCCCCCGCCCTACCAACTAGAAGCTCTGGTGGGGCTTCTGCTATTTTTCCGGGTAAGATCCCTTTCTAACTTCTTCTTACATTTTTGAATTAGTTAAATGGCTCCAAAATGCGCGCAGAAGGGAATTGGACATTTAGACCATGCTGGAGAAGCGTCTTCAGATGAGGGAATGATGGTGGAGTTGTTATCTCAACTGGCTCCCTCATCACCAACGTCACTTGAGGAAATGGCCGTGCGTGCTCAGTATCCCGATACTGCCGCGGCTCTTCCCCTTGGAAACCTTGTATCCTCAATGGCCACGGCAGAGGGGATGAGGAAATTTTGCAAAAAATATTTTTTCCCAAACGATTAAGAAGTTGTCAGCCCCCGGGAGAGCTACAACGTTTTATACCCTCGCTCCCTCGAATTGTTTGCTGTTAGTGTGGATGCTTTGGAGGCTGGCCTGCGCTTTCCCTTGCCGCCCATCTTGGAGTGGGTTTTAACCAATATTCCGTGTGCCCTAGCCAAATTACCCCTAACGGCTTCCGTAACATTTGCGGTTTTCTTCTTACCTGTTTTGTGGCCGGAGTACTTCCCTCCACTCGTAGTTTTGATTTTTTATTTAGGGCCAACAGTTAAGGGTGTTGTCAGTTTTGAGGGAAAGAGTGGGATTAAGTTTGTGGAGCTTATTCCTTCGAAGGTAAATTTTTGACAAAATAGGTTTGTTTGGGTCAGACCTCCTAGTCTTCTAGGCATCCCTCATTATTAGACCTCGTTGAATAAGTGCAGCGTCCCCTCAGAGGACGAGCTATCTGCCTTAGATTGGGAGGTAGTTCGGTACTTTGAAAGGGATTTAGAATCACGGTACCTTGCTACCAAGGAGGTATTGTGCCAGGAGAAAGTGTTGATCCGGGCAGGCTTGTGGGCCCAACCAGTTAGTGGTGAGTAACTCTTTGGGACTGCTAAGTTTTTCTTTTTTGTTGTTGGCCGCCACTTGATAACTTTATCTTGGCTGCTTAATTATCTCTTTTCAGGATCAGAGGCCGACGTAGACATTGTAGCCCTCACGGAATCTTGCCGTGAGTGGTAAAGGAAGAAGAGAGAAAAAGGATGAGGGCAAGGGCGAGAGAGCCACCAGGAGGGGCAAGAGGGCGGTCGCTGAAGAAGGAGGAGGGCCTCCCAAGAAGGTCACTCGATCAAAAAAGTCTCAAGTGGAGGCTCCTGCCTCAGGCGGTGGTTCAAAGGTGCCCCCTCCACCCGAGGTCATTCCTGAGACGCCCATTGTTCAGGCGTCTCCTGCTGCTGGGAGATCTTCTTCAGTTCCGAGCGGTCAGGGAGTGCATACTTCTATGCCTCAGCAAGGCGACGGCAGAGCATCAGCCGCACCCTGTGCCAAAGCTGTCCCAATAATGGAGCTCATTGTAGAGAAGAGGCCGAGCGTTACGCCGGCTGCTACCGTCGCTTCGTCTGGGGTTATCGTGGCTGAGCCTCCTTCACCCGTTGCTATATCGGCTGGCAACCTCACTGAAGGGATAGAGGTAGGCTCATTGTCAGAAGGGGCGGAGGAGGGGAGGAGGCCCTTAGAGATGCAGGCTGAGGTGTCAGGTCCATCATCGGTGGAGGCGGCAAGGCCAGTACCCACGCCTTAGGGAGGAGGACCTCCTATCAGGACCTCGTCCCTGCCCCCAGAATCGTTCCAGGAGGCTGTGGTGGATGTGAGTCCTGACATACAGGTAGAAGACACGCTTCTTCCCTCCTTTCATATTGATTTGTCTACCCCAGATGACCTTGCCGACGTCCCTCCTGAGCCTCAAAGGGAGGTTCCTAGGGAAGAGAGAACTCCCGTCGATGAAGGTGCACCGCCCGAGGGTTCCACCCGACCCTCTCCTTGCCAGATTGTTAATGACATCCAACCCGCTGCTTTGACGGTTCTTCCATCTGAAGACCCTCAAGTTGTGACCCGGGACACGGTAGCTACTTGTGTTGCTAAGGTAACGACTTCATGCTATACCTTTGAGTTATTATCATGTTAACTATATGCTTTGGTATTCTATCTTTCAAGTCAGCTCCCTTTCTACTGCTATGGCCTTAGGGTGGTTCCGTGAACAAGAAGCCGTTGCGCAGGAGTTATCTCGGCTATGAGAGGAAAAGAGAAAAGCAGTAGAGGCGGCAGAGAGAGCTGAAAAAGAAAAAGAGGAACAGACCGGGGTCGTGCTAAAGGTGGAAAGGGAGAAAGAAACATTACTGGCTGAGTCCCAGAGCATAAGGGATGATATGGGTAAGTTGAGAGAGGAGAAGGAGGCGTTAGCAGCTGAGGCCCGAGGACTGAGGGAAGAGTTATCTTCCCAGTAGGAACGGTCAGAGAAGCTCCTTACCGAGGCTCAGCATGCTCTGATCGAGACTGCATAGGTGGTTTCCCGCTTCAAAGACAGCCCTGAATTTCGTTCCCCAACAAGTACCTACTACTGGGAGGGCTTTGCCTCAGGTCTGTCAAACTTTGTACGGCGCTTAGCTCGAAGTCATCCTCAGCTTAGCCGGGAATTTCTTCAGCAGGTGGCGGACGAGCTTCGCTAGGATATCATTCGATCTCGGGGAAGTGCGGGTAGCAGCTAGGCCCATCTTTTAAATTGACATTGCTCCTTCTTTCTCCTTTTCCCTTGTCACGCATGTAAAGAGAAAGTTAAACCCGGGGGGGGGGGGGGGGGGGGGGCGCCTTTTTGCTGTAACCCCCTATTTTTTGACTAATATATGTGCTTGTACATGGTAATATCTAGAGGCAGAAGTTCCTCTGTTACCTTATCAGATGTATATTCTAATGAATCTAATGATATTTTGTTGTACATTACCATTACCACCCCCTGCATAGCTGCCACCAGGCCGTACAGGGTCCAGGGGCCATTACCGCCTCCCTGCATAGCTGCCACCCGGCGGTATAGGACCCAGGAGCCATTACCGCCTCCCTGCATAACTGCCACCAGGCAGTACAGGGTCCAAGGGCCATTACCGCCTCCTTGTACAGCTGCCACCAGGCGATATAAGGCCCAAGGGACACCGTCGCCTCCTTGGCCACCCCCACATAAGTAACCTCATCTCTAGAAAGCACCAATACCCCTATTAGTTGTGGGAACCAGGCGGTACCCTGCCCCCATTACTTGCTGCCCACGCATACATTCCCCTATAAATAGGGGAAGAGACCTCATAAGAAGGACAAGGAACTTGAGCGTAGTTCTAATGAGAGAGGAGAAGGAGGCGTTAGCTGCTGAGGCCTAAGGACGGAGGGAAGAGTTATCTTCCCAGCAGGCACGGTCAGAGAAGCTCCTTACCGAGGCTCAGCATGCTAGGATCGAGACTGCAGAGGTGGTTTCCCGCTTGAAAGGGAGCCCTGAGTTTCGTTCCTCGACGAGTACCTACTACTGGGAGGGCTTTGCCTCGGGTCTGTCAACCTTTGCATGGCGTGTACCTCGCAGTCATCCTCGGCTTAGCCGGGATTCTCTTCAGCAGGTGGCAGACTAGCTTCACCAGGATATCATTCGTTCTCGGGGAAGTGCGGGTAGCAGCTAGGCCCATCTATTAAACTGACTTTGCTCCTTCTTTCTCCTTTTCCCTTTTCGCGCATGTAAAGAGAAAGTGAGAGCCGGGGGGGGGGGGGGGGGGGGGGGGGGGACGTCCCTTTTTGCTGTAACCCCCTATTTTTTGACTAATATATGTACTTGTACATGGTAATATCTAGAGGCGGAAGTTCCTCTGTTACCTTATCGGATGTATATTCTAATGAATCTAATGATATTTTGTTGTACATTACCTCTCATTGTCTTTATGTTGTGATTTTTTTTTTCGTTGGCCTCTTATCAACGATGTTGATGCAATCTTTAGGAAAGTACCATTTATTTATGTGCATGGAATACCGCCCCATGTTCCTTGTGATATAACTTATGCAGTACCTGTATAAGTTCAACATTTTAGATAATTCTTACAAGACTTACCAAGCCATGCGTTGTACTTTTTGAGATTCTTGATGTTCCATACTCGGGGTACCCAGGAACTGTCTATGCGTTCCAGCTTGTAACTTCCTTCCCCTAGCTTCTGGGCCACACGGTAGGGTCCTTCCCAATTCGCGGCTACCTTGCCGGCTCCGATCCCCTTGGCCATGGTATTTGCTCGTCGTAGGGCTAAGTCCCCCACCTCTAAACTTCTCGTCCTTTGGCATTTCTTGCAGTACTGGGATATTCGTTGCTTTTGGGCCATAATTCGAAGAACAGCATCCTCCCTAACTTCGTCTACTAAGTCCAGAGCGCACCATCGTTGATCATCGTTGCGCAGATAATTATAATGCTGTGTGCGGTAACTGGGTTCTCCCACCTCCACCGGGAATACGGCTTCAGCCCCAGAGGTTAGCATGAATGGGGTTTCTCTCATAGCCATGCAGTAGATTGTTTGGTGTGCCCACAGTACACTAGGTAACTCTTCCACCCATTTTCCCTTAGCCTCATCCAACCTTCTTCGAAGTCCGTTGAGTATTTGTTTGTTTTCTGATTCAGCTTGACCGTTGCTCTGAGGATAAGTGACGGCGGTGAAATGGAGAGCTATGTTCATGTGTTGATAGTATGCTCAGAATCGTGGCGAAGCGAACTGTGTCCCGTTGTCAGTGATAACGGCTCTAGGGATTCCAAAACGTGTGATGATGTTTTTCCATAAAAACTGCCACGTTGCGTCGTCTGTAATCCGAGCTACCGCCTCAGCCTTCACCCACTTACTGAAATAGTATACGGCTACTATCAAGAATTTTCTCTGCCCACTGGCTAAGGGAAAAGGTCCTAAGATGTCCATTCCCCACTGGTCGAAAGGTATGGCGTCAATGATGGGTTGTAGTGTCGCGGCGTGAGCGTGGATGAGCGGTGCGAATCTCTGGCACTTATCACATTTTCGCATAAGGGCGCCAGCATCCTTCCTCATGGTGGGCCAGAAATACCAGGCCCTTAACGCCATCCCGGCTAGGACTCGCTTTCCAATGTGAATCCCACATATTCCCTCGTGGATTTCTCTTAGGACATAATCCCCTTTCTCTGGCATTAAACATTTTAATAAGGGATGTGTGAACGACCTTTTGTATAACTGCTGATCAACGATTGCGAAATGCACCGCGCGCCTTTTTAGCCTTCGTGCTTCCGCCTGATTCGAGGGTTTTACATCGTGAAGGATGACGTCTAAAATTGGACGTATCTAGTTGTCCTTCTGCTACACTTGCATCACATCTAGGGGTGCTGGCTTGTCCACATACTTAACATGGGACTCGTGTGTGTAAATGTGCCCGTCGAGGTCGCTTCCTCCAATACTAGCCAGATGGCTCAGTTCGTCAGTGCGGTGATTACTTTCTCGAGAAATGCCCCGTATATTAAAGCCTTGAAATTTGGAGACCTTGGTTCGAACCAGTTCCAAGCACCGGGATAGGTGCGGCTCTTTTACTCCATAACTACCCGTGACCTGGTTCACCACCAACTCTGAGTCGCTTTGAGCCTCTAGGTAAGTTGCCCCGGCGGCTTTGGCTGAGTCCACGCCCAACAGCAGTGCTTCATACTCGGTTTCGTTGTGAGTTGCGTTGAAGTGTAACCTTATCGCATATTCCGCCTGCTGTCCCTCAGGGTTGATTAGTACTATGCCTGCACCTCAGCCTACTGAGTTTACAGACCCATCTACGAACACTTTCCAGACGGACACCTCCCCAAGGGCATCTGCTGGTCCAGGCGTCAAGCCCCCAGAGTCACATTCTACTAGGAAATCGGCCAAAGCCTGGGCCTTAATGGGTTTGCGAGGCTGATAGTGAGCAATCTAACTTGGAGAGCAGCTTCTTGAGTGGCAGGTTAGTGAGTACCGCGACGTTGTGAGACTGAAAATAAGGTCTTAGCTTGCGTACCGAGATGATTAGGGCCAAGGCGGTCTTTTCTATGGCGGGGTACCTCTTTTCTGGGTCTTTGAGAGTTTGACTTATAAAATATACTGGGAGCTGTCGTCCTTGCCAGTCGGCTTTTAACACTGCGCTCGTGGTATTCTCTGAGATGGCCAGGTAGAGCCCTAGCTTCTCATTTGGTTCAGGGAAGGTGACCACCGGGAGGTGCGCCAAATGTTGCTTCAGTTGATCAAAGGCGCGTGCGCATTTCTCATCCCAGAGGAAAGGTTGTTTCCCTCGTACCACCTTATAGAACGACAGAGCCTTTTCTGCAGCTCGGCTAATGAATCGATTGAGCAAGGCCATGCAGTCGGCCAGTCTTTGTACATCTGTGGGGCAGGGAGGAGGCCTTAGGTCGAGTATGGCCTGCACCTTTTTGGGGTTTGCCTCAATTGCTCGGGACTTTACAATGAAGCCTAAGAATTTTTCGTTTGGTGCGGCGAATGAACACTTTTTCGGGTTCAACTTCATGCGGTATTTTCGAAGGGCCTCCAAACCCTCTCTTAGGTCAGAAATGTGGTCCAACTTACATTTTGAATTAACTATCATGTTGTCCACATAAACCTCCATATTGTGCCCTACCTGAAGTGCGAAGACTTTGTTAACCAGCCGTGGGTAGGTGGCTCCTGCATTTTAAAGCCTGAATGGCATCACTTTGTAGCAGTACGTTCCCTCAGCCGTGATGAAAGCCATTTTCTCTTCGTCAGCCGAATGCATTTAAATCTGATGGTATCCGGAGAAGGCATCCATGAAGCTGAATAACTCGTAGCTTACCATGGAAGCCTGTCTATTTTAGGCAGGGGGTACGAGTCCTTTGGGCAGGCTTCGTTGAGATCTGTAAAATCTACGCACATCCTACAGCTTCCGTTAGATTTCTTCACTAATACCACGTTAGCCAACCACTCAGGGTACAGTATTTCCCGTATAAACCCGGCCTGAGATAGCTTTTTAACCTCAGCTTTGATGACCTCATTGCATTCGGTGCAGAAGTTGCGCCTCCGCTGTTTAACAGGCGTCTTACCATCCCAGACGTTGAGTTGATGAGTGATCACCTCGGGCGGTATTCTTGGCATCTCACTAGTGGCAAAGGCAAAGATGTCCCAGTATTGCCTTAAGAGCTCGCCAATCTCTTCACGCAGATGTCTAGGGAGTGAAGTGCCCAGATAGGTGTAACATCCGGGCCCCAGCTAGTACTTTTCTAGAGGCGGAGGGGAAGGACGTGCTCCAGGAGGGGAGCCCGGCTCTAGCCGTTCGGCTGTCATGACCGCTAGATTGGAAAAGGTATGGTAATACTCTGAGAGTGTGCCGTGCCTCCCTCGTATTGTCATGATGCTCCCAGTGTCTGCTTCAAACTTCATTGCCAGGTGGTAGGCAGATACCACCGCCTTCAAGTGATTCAAGGAGGGCCTCCCCAAGATCACGTTGCAGGAAGAGGGAGGGCTGAAAACTGTGGGCAATGTTATTTTACCTCGTGGCAGAACGGGCGCCCCTGTGAAGCCCACAACGGGATATGGTGCTAGCACGAGTGTGCTAAGCGGTATTCCCATCTTGTTGTAGCATTCCAAGAATAAAATGTCTGCTGAACTGCCTTGGTCGATCAGTATCCTGTGTATCGTGTGCTTACAGATGTCAGCGGTAATAACGAGGGGATCCTCTTGCCGTGCGTCTATTCCCTGGGCATCTTCTTTAGTGAAGCTAATGCACCGGGGTGCATTCCAGGCTGCATCCGTTCCCCCTTTTGGGACACTTGTTCCCCCCTTTGATGAGGGGGGAGCAAACCTTGGGGTGATGGTAGCGATGACCTTGGCCGTCGTATTCCCAGGACCTTTTTCGCCATCGTTAGTGGTTCGAGCTTTCACAGTCTTCATCTTTTTCAACGTGGCATATTCTTCGCACTGGCCGATACGTTCGGCTTCTTTGAGGAGAAAGCTCAAGCTTCGACAGTTAGCCATGTCGTGGGTAGAGATCTGATGGTACGAGCACCAGACTGGCCTGCTGCCGTCAGATGGAGTCGGGTCCTGGTTTTTGGGTGGCCCCTTGGTTTTTACCTCTAAGACCTGGCGAGGCACAGGCTGCCGATTTTGATTTCGGAAAGTAGGTGCATTCGGCTTCCTGGCCTACCGGGCACTACCCTGGGGTGGCCTGGGGCGGTCTCTTGATCCTAGAGATGCTTGAGCCACTTCGGCCCTAGGCGTTGCCAGCATGACATCTTCCGCCAGGATGTACTTATTGGCCTTCTGCCACAGTTCATCAACGGTGGAGGGCGGCCCCTTCGCCCATGCGAATTTAAAGTTGGAATTCTGCAATCCATTGACAAAGGCGGTCATGGTCGTTTCATCAGACAAGGTTGCGACTTCGATCATGGCTCGTGTAAACTATTTCACATAACTCCTAAAGGGCTCAGTTTCATACTGTTGCAACTTAAGAAGATGAGTCGCTGTCCTCCTCCTTCTTTTATTACTAACGAATTGCCAAGCTAACCTTTCGGAAAGGTCTGTAAAGCTATCCACACAAGAATTTGGAAGGGAGGTGAACCAATTGTGTGCTACCCCCTTCAAGGTAGCGGGAAAACATTTACACCAAATGTCTTCCCCCACATCTTGTAGATACATCCGTTCCCCAAAGCTGGTCAAATGATCTTCAGGGTCTTGAGTTCCATCAAATAGATCGATGTTTGGGACTTTTACCTTCCCTGCCGGAGCTGACAGATCCGGGATGAGAATGGTGAGAGAGCCCTGGCACGACGTACGATGTGGCCGATCTGGTCCCCCCCCCCCCCCCCCCCCCCCGGGAGTCCCTCCTGGCATGATTGAGATAAGCGCTTGGCGTAGAAGCCGTAGCCCCCCTTAGGTTTTGAGCATGGGTCTAGGGGGATGCCATGGTAGAATGATCAGGTTCTGGGACATATTCTGTATTAGCGGGTGTATGTGAAAAGAGCTGGTGTATTTGCTGTTGGAGCTGCTCAAACTGGCCCTGCGTTACGTAATCGGGGTTGTGACGCCCCCCGTGAGTGGTGAATGGACTGGTGTTTGACATGGAAAGGTTAGTAATGCCCTTCCCACAGACGGCGCCAATTGTTTCGGGATTTTTTAGTTGGGTTCTTGAGGGTAGAACTAGGCTCAAGTTCCTTGTCCTTCTTATGAGGTCTCTTCCCCTATTTATAGGGGAATGTATGCGTGGGTAGCAAGTAATGGGGGTGGGGTGCCACCTGGTTCCCACAGCCAATAGGGGTATTGGTGCTTTTTAGAGGTGAGGTTACTTAGGTGGGGGTGTCCAAGGAGGCGATGGTATACCCTGGGCTTTATACCGCCTGGTGGCAGCTGTGCAGGGAGGCGGTAATGGCCCTTAGACCCTGTACTGCCTGGTGGCCGCAATGCAGGGAGGCGGTGTTGTCTCCTGGGCCTTGTACCGCCTGGTGGCCGCTATGCAGGAAGATGGTGATGGCCCCTGGACCCTGTACCGACTGGTGGCAGTTATGCAGGGGGACGATAATGGCTCCTAGGTCCTGTACCGCCTGGTGGCAGCTATCCAGGGGGGCAGTAATGGCTCCTGGGTCCTGTACCGCCTGGTGGCAGCTATGTAGGGGGGCAGTAATGGCTCTTGGGTTCTATACCGCCTGGCGGCAGCTATGCAGGGGGGCGGTAATGGCCCCTGGGTACTGTACCACCTAGTGGCAGCTATGCACGGGGGCGGTAATGGCTCCTGGGTTCTGTGCCGCCTGACGGCAACTATGCATGGAGGCGGTGGTGGCCCTTGGGTCTTGTACCACTTGGTGGCAGCTGTGCAGGGGGCGGTAATGGCGCTTGGGTTCTGTACCGCCTGACGGAAACTATGCTTGGAGGTGGTGGTGTCCCCTGGGCCCTGTACCGCCTGGTAGCAGCTATGCAGGGTGGCGGTAATGGCTCCTGGGTCCTGTACCGCCTGGTGACAGCTATGCATGGAGGCGGTGGTGTCCCCTGGGCCCTGTACCGCCTGGGTGTAACTTTTATATTTATCAATACTTTTTGTTGTAGGCTTATTAATGTTGAAAAAATGATGTACTTTATGTTAGTGATTTAAAAACTATTTATTATTTTTAAGGAAAATAATTATTTAGAAGGAGATTTTTAAAATATTTAAAACTCAAAATTAACATGCTACTAAAATCATTAAGTACTGTAATGTTGCAATAAGAAGATAGTTGTTGCATTTCATGTCAATGCCTTAGCCTCTCGCTTCTCTCTAGAATCCGCCTGTTTCCGATACCATCCCTGCCCGGTACCCCTGCATGAGTCTTTGGGTTGGGGGGGGGGGGGGGGGGGGGGGGGGGGGGGTTGTTTAGTCCACCATTATCCTCCAGGTCTTTGTTCGTCTCCAATCAGGTGTTTTCGAGTGGTTTTGCTTCAGCTTCATCCGACGTCCTGACGCCTTTAGGTTTTTATGTCCTTTCTCCTATTTTGGTTGTGTAAGTTTGTCGCCGGTTTGGTGATGGTGTGCCTATTTCCCAGTTGTTCCCCCCCCCCCCCCCCCCCCCCCCCCCCCCCCCCCCACCTCCCCCTCCCCCCTTTGTTTTTCTTTTTTTGGATCTTCTTATGTACCCCCATTCTTTTACGGGGTGTCTTAGGGCTCGCTTTGATGAGTTGTCTATTTTATACCGTGGTTATGCCACTAATTATCGAAAAGATGTCAATGCTTTAGCAATCAGTAGCTGAAATCAATCAAATTGAAACATTTAAAAATTTTGGTTGACTAAACATTTGGAAGATAAAAGTTAGAAATTAAGTGTCTATTTCTTAACTATATAAGCATATGAGTATATGGTGGAACATTGCGTGCAACTTGAAATATTATATTCTTTCAATCTTCCCCAATCTTTGAAAAATAGTGAGTTTGGCAGTTGTAGTTTGGGGACCATTCATTGCTGCATTGATAGAGGTCCAGCGGATTATTGACCTGGGAAAGGAGCGTATTCAAACATAATAGTAATACTTGTGTAGAAGGGGCATTGCTGTTCTAAGGATAGCGCTTTTGCATACCTCCACCTAAGATATGTTTTTTTTTTCCCCCTCTAAATCTTTCTCTATTTGATGTATTTTACTTGTATCTATTGTTGTTTGTATCAGAATTATATCTTTTCGAGAATTAGCGGCGAAGCTGCAATACAAACCGACCACTTGCCAAGTGAGACCTGAGTCCAACCATCAAAGACAGGGACCAAAACCGCCAGCTCAAAAGCAAGGAGACAAAATAATAGGCAAAAAACGCAGCCTTGAACACGACAAATAGGACAACGAATACACAGCCAGCCGAGACACATAGAAACAAGACAAACAAATGCTAAAACAAAAGAAACAGGGAGCTGAGCTGTAGGATCAACAAATCAGCACACGAGATGAAATTAGGGCTGATCTTGGACCTATACATTAACACAAGACCTCTCAGACCAAACTTTAGCAGTGAGCTTCTCTCCCTATGTTCATCATCTATCAAGCATGGCTATCACCATAGTGGATCAAAATTCAGGCCTAGCCTACTCTCTCTGCTTCTAGGATCTTCTCAGCATCAGAAGCACTGTCTCCCCGATTTCCCATATTCCTCTTTTTCTTTTTTCCAATGGTCTTTGCCGATTTCCATGCACTACTCTTGGGAGACATGTCCTTAGGAATTCCTGTAGCCCTTGCTTCTCTTTCCTTCATCTTATGTTTAAGCGCTCTCCTAGACCTTTTCATTATTTGCAGTTTTTCCTTTTTCCTCCGATCTATACTAGGTTCTTCCATAAAAGGTACTATCGTGTTCTGGTTCCTGGCCATATTAAATTTTGTATGCAAATGTCTGACCAAAGCATGGGGCTTAAAGCCTGGTGGGAATTCCAGACCAGATGTGGCAGAGTCATTATCACTAGTGTTTCCCCAAGCTTCATTATCCTGGATTATTATTTAGGCATGATGCTATGCTGTTACAGCTTCATCACTCTCGCCTCATGGGAGTAGAAGAGAAGGATATTGATTTTCTTGATTGTCCTGATGCGGTAATTGTGCCTCAGGCTGTGGAACATAAGGGAGCAGTGTGACGCACGGGTAAAACCATTCCAAGGCCCATCTCTCAAGGACATATCCATGAAAAGGATTGAAACCTGTCCCAACCTATACCAACTAACACCCATCCCTTCATTCACTGACTTTGGAATAGGAGTTCTAGGATCCTCACAAACAACCGAGACATCTGTTATCTGCTCTAGGTAAAGTTGAATTCGTGATGTACGCCGTGCTACTGTGTACAATAACTTCCTTGATAGGGTTGCGTCGAAAAAGATGCCTGCTTCCTAGCCAATCTGACTAATGCCGCTAGAGCAACGGCTCTGGGAGAGTAGTTTGGAATTAACTCAGAGCTACCTTATTTAATTAGGACCAAACGCGCGATCCCTCGTTATACTGAACCTGGACCCTCTGATGAATACAAGTTGTGTAGCAGGTGTCAATTAAGATCCTGGCAACATCAGCACACCTTATAGCGGATGTTCTTGAATCCACCCTTATAAACTTGCCCCATACTTTGGTAATGTCAGCAAAACAATCATTAGACCAACATTGGACAGGCAGTCCATGAACCTCAATCCACACTCTTCTATTAAGGGATCCAAGGGTCTCGCAAGAGTACTTGTACACCTCTCTGAATTTTTGTAGAACATCTCCTTATGGGGGCCAAGGTTGGAGTCCATGGTGTCAATAGAGTCACATACCAGGATAAAGGAGGTGTTGTTTAACCCTTTAGGGTTTAACCCATAGAGATCGTTCTCCGTGATAAAAATAAGGATATCATCGAGACTGACCTCATCTAGCGAGAGCGTAATGATTGACAGCTTGAGCCATGCCTCCACACTCTTACTGGTATTCGACACCACAACCCTTGGAATATTTGCATTCACAGTGTCCCTACCCCAATTAGGTGGTGTGTTTCCCTATTCATGGATACCACTTGCGCTTCTAGTCTGCTGGACCTCCCTTTGCTGCGGTCAGCTTCGTGCGGATGGAGGTATTATTCTTCTGTCTCGGTTAGCACACTTAGCACATTGAACTCTAAGCTTGATACCCACCACCCATTTTCCATTCACGGATGTAACTGCTTGTGTAGCTTCACTCAAGTCATAGAACCAAACAAAGCCATAAGACCATCTAGACCTCAACCTTTTCTTGACAGGGACAAAAGTGTCATAGATTGACTTGAAATTTTGGAATACAACTTTGAGCCATGAGCTTGTCGTTCTTTCTGGTAGGCCATGAATGAAGATGGACACCCCTTCATTGTCAATCGGCATTTCAAAAATAGGAAGAAGAGGAGACGAGGGAGGTAGAGGGTTGTAGATGCAGTGGTTGGGTCTCGTAAAAGAGAGTGCATTGTCATGGGATGGCACTTCTCCTAATCACAGCACACGCTACCACCTAACTTCACTCCGTAAGTCCTTCGTTAAGACCCATGATGCCACCTAGTTTCATTCTGTAAGTTCCTCACTCAGTACGGTTTCCCAGTACTCAAAAGTACTAATATGCGGAAATTATGTTAATCGTGTGGAAGTCATACACATATGAATCATTAAGGAACTAAATCATTTAGCACTCAAGTATGTTGGACATTTAATGGCATATACGAACACAAGAACAAAACATGCACAAGGAGAAAGTTTGGGTGAAAAGGGAAGACTAACCCTTGCCCATGGCCATCCATGGCTATTTATTAAGAAACAATGAATACAACTCTTCAATTTACAACACCTCGGTTGGGACACAACCCACACGTGCCCTAACTACTTTCCTAGAATTAAGGAAGATACCCATCCCTTCCTAATTCTACTCTAACCGTGTGCACATATCCAAGTACAATGCACACATATCCCTAAAATCAAGGAGCACATTCCCTAAAATCTAGGGGATGCGGTTGTTAGGGATAAGGGACACGTCCCCTTATCCAAAACTGCCAAAAACCACCTCTTAAAAATCAGGGAACTCCCCTAAAGGAGGTTACAACCGTTTGTAACCTCCAAGGGCGGTTACAACCGCTTGTATCCGTCCCTGTCAAAGACACGCCTAGCCCAAGGACACGCCTTGACATGCCCATTCGTGCCTAAGGATCCCAATTGACACGCCCCATGACATGGGCCATGACACCTGACACCATTTGGCCCTTTGACGCTATGTTACACCCAAATGAGCTCCAAAGGCCCTAACATGTCCTATAGCCTCCTAGAGTATAACAATTCCACAAGCCTACTTAAGTACAAATTATACAAAAGTAGGCGGCGGGTGACGCTCTCCCCCACCTAAGCTATTGACGCCCTTGTCAATGCTAGGAGGTTTGAATGTCCCCGGGTCCTCCTGAAGCTTGTTGATGCGTCTCATATTTACGAATATTTTAATTACTATTTTAATTATTTTGCTCCTGATTAATTATAATTTTGTACTTACTTTGATGACTTTAATGTTTATAGGTTTGAAGATTAAAATCTCGAAAATTGACAAATCTGGTGCAAATAGGATAATTCGATGCGTAAACAATTAAATCAAGTCAATCAAGATTCGAGACAATAACGTATAAGCTCGACCCAACTGTTCAACACCAATCCAGCCCACCATCAACACCTCAGCAGCGGCCCAACTTCACCGACATCACCAAATCAGGCCCACCCATTCACTTGCATTCTCCTCTGTCACAGCCCAACGCTTGCTACCAGCCCAGTCCAACACGCAGGCCTAGATTCGGCCGGGCTTAGAGAAGATGTAGAGGGTTGGTTTTGGAGAGGGTATATAAGTTTTGATTTGGCTGGGATTGGGAGAGCTCTCGGTTTTGGTTTTTGGGATTTTTTGTTCTAAAACTCCACAGCTGCAATTCTCTTTCTCTCAATATTGTTTTTCTATTTTTTTCGTTAAATTGGAACGGAAGCGAAATTAGCGTGAAGACTGACATGAGTTCTTTCATCTCCTCCTTCTTCGGATCATCCTTGATGGAGAGCTAACTTGCTCTTTGGGGTTAAATAAAGTCTTAGCCTTTACTTTTATATTACTTTTAATTTCGGGATAATTTATTTATTACATAAATTGTTTGATTGTGAGAAATACTTAGAAGTATTATGCATTAATTGTTTAATCAATTGAGATAATTATTGAGTTTGTAACCTTTGATTGTCGATGTTGATAATAATAAATTAATTCTTTGAGCTTGTAGCCTTAGGATAAATTAATTAAGTAATAGTTTTAACCGAATTGTTAATTAAAGCCTATCTTTCCTATGCTTTAGTTTGATAGGGTCAATACGTGATAATTAACAATACATTAGGTTGAGCCTATTTTCCTTATACTTTTGTTAGATAGGGTCAACACACGACACTAACAACATCTCCTTAGTAGATTGAAGCTTGTAGCCTCAACTACTACCTATGTGACAATCGATAATCTCAAGTTAAGAGTTAACGCAAAAAATAATTGGCTAATGATGAATTCGATACCCTAAGCTCCGATTTAATACACGTTCCCGATTAGAAGTAGATTACTTTAGTTTAATTGTCGTTTATAGATTAATTGACACAAAAACCTCTCAATCTTATTCAAATCAATTTAGGTCATAGAATAATTTCACGTACTCTTAGTCTCTGTGGTTCGACACCCTCTCGCCCTACACTTCAATTTAGATGTGTTTAATAGATAGGGTTTTATATTAAATTTTGATAGACGTAGAAAAACACATCAAGATTTTGGCGCCGTTGCCGGGGACTAAGCAATGTTTGTGATTTCTTTGGATTTTAATTTTCTTTAGTTGTTTGTAATTGTTATTGCCTCTTTCTTTTAAAAAAAAAATAAATAAATAAAAATTCTCTTTATTTTTCTTGAAAAGGTTATTTATTTATTTATTTTTTAAGTTCTATTTATTTTGTGTTTTTCGTGAATAGGTTGATTTTAGGATAGTTTATAATTATTATTATTACTACTACTACTACTATTATTATTATTATTATTATTGTTATTATTATTATTATTATTATTATTGTTGTTGTTGTTGTTGTTGTTATTATTATTATTATTTGTTTTTCTTTTTAAGTGTTTGTTTTGTTTGTTTTGCTAGTTTTAGTTTTTAGTTTTATTTGGTTCTTGTGATTAGTTATTTATTCACGGTCGCCGCTCTTTGTCTCTTGACCTTACTAGATTCGACCCTAAAATTGAAAGGACCTTAAGAGACTTTAGAGCCAAACACCGAGCACTAACTGCAATGGCTGACGAACAACAACCATATCCACTTATGGAATATTTTACTCCCACCACATACACCTCACCTTTATGCATTAGATTGCCACTGATAGCCCATCAGTTCGAGCTTAAGCCACATACCATAAAAATGCTTCGTTCCACGGCTTAGGCAATGAGAACCCGTACACACACTCGGACAATTTCATAGAGGTTTATGCAACCTTCAGGATTCCTAACATTAGTAATGACGCCATCTTACTTCGTCTTTTTCCTTTCTTTTTGAAGCACAAGGCTAGGTATTGGATAGGCACCTTACCTTGTGGGACGATTAGTACTTGGACTCAAATGCAACAAGAATTTCTTAAGAAATTCTATCCCATTAGTAAGACTAATACTGCTAGGAGACCATTTACACCTTCGGCCAACTCCCTACTGAGGAGTTTCACGAGAGTTGGAATAGGTATAGGGAACTCTTACGAGCTTGTCCACATCATGCTATCCCTAAATGGCAGCTAGTTCAAAATTTGTATTATGGGTTAAATGAAAAGAGTCAACAAACTGTTGATGTCTCATGTGATGGTCAGTTCCTTAGGAAGAATGGGGATGAGGCGTGGGAATTGTTTGAACATTTGAATGAGAACTCACAACAGAATGCCGCACATGCATGTTTAAATGCTGCCAGGTTAAATAGAGGAGAAGTACATGAAATTTCTCACACTTCCATCTTAGATAAGAAAGTAGACTCTCTTACCTCTTCTGTGGAGCAGCTTACTTCCTTATTTAAGATGACCTTGGCTCCCTCTACTATGCCTAATGTGTCTAATGTTCAAAACATGCATAGTGTCTGTTCTTCATGCTCTAGCGTCTCTAATTCTACACAAGATTGCCCCTCTGCTTCACCTTTTGTTGAGTGGTTGGAGGAACAGGTTAATGCAGGCCAAGGATTCTCGTGGAAAGATCCATACTTGAACACATACAATCCGGGCTGGAGAAACCATCCAAACTTCTCCTGGAGGCAAGGAGGAGAAGGACAATTCATGCCACAGCAACACAATCCACGACCTCAATAATCTGGTATGCCACGACCTCTCGGTTTTCAACCGCAAGGGTATGCTTCTAACTACTCTCAACCTTCTAATTTGAGCTCCAATTTGAATTTTTAAGAGAAGGTCTTGAGTGTGTTGCAAGGTTTGGAAGCTAATTCCCAACTCTTCCACTCCTATACACAATCGACTGCAAAGTTAGAAACCCAAATAGGTCAACTAGCTAACAATTTGAATAGGAGAGATGAGGGAAGACTCCCTGGCCAAACTGTAGAAAACCCTAGGAACTGTGCAAGGTAGGAGAACTATCCTTCCCATCAAGAACAAGCAAAGTTCATTATAGTGTTAAGAAGTGGGACGGAGGTTGACAATGGGGTGAGTGATGAAAGTCAAGTATCCATAAGTGGTCAGGGAGAAGAAAAGAGCGAGGAAAGAGAGAAGTAGACCGATGAGGTCACACACCCTTCTCCCATTCTTAGGACCTATGTTCTTCCTTCCTCATATGTACCTAGAGTTCCCTTCCCCTAAGTTTTAGTTGCACCACATCCAAATGGGAAGGACAAGAAGTGGAAAGACATTTTGGAGACTTTTAGGCAAGTAAAAATAAACATTCCCCTTCTTGATGGGATTAAACAGATCTTGGCCTATGCGAAGTTTGTTAAGGACTTACTAAACCAAAAGAGGTGATCTAAGCACATTTGCCTAAAAAAGTGTTTTCAGCCGACCAAGTGAGCTCCATTCTGAAGTGTGACACTCCGATTAAGTACATAGACCATGGTGTCCCCACCATCTCTTGTTCACTTGGAGACTACCCAATTGATAAAGCTTTATGGACTTAGGAGCGAGTGCCAACATTATTCCTTACTCGGTTTATGAGGACTTAGGCTTAGGAGTTGCAACCCACCACGGTGACCTTGCAGTTAGCGGACAAATCAACTAGGATCCCCCGTTGTGAGCTTACTAACGTACTAGTAGATAAAGCTATATTTCCTACTGATCTTCTTGTACTTGATATGTAACCTTCTAGTCATTCGAAAAATCATATCCCTGTCATTTTAGGTCAACCTTTCTTAGCGATGACCAATGCCACAATTAACTGTAGATCTGGGGTAATGGATGTTAGCTTTGCAAACATGACTATGAGGTTAAATATTTTTAAGGCTTCAAAATCACCCACTAGTGAGGATGAGTTGGAGTGTTTTTGTGTAGATGTTGTTGATGATTTGGTGGACCAAAAACTCTCCTCTACTTTAGTTAGTGACCCCCATGATGAGAATACAAAACCTTCTCAAGAGATGCAACAAAGGTTGAACCCTGACATTAAAGAAGTTTTGGGTTGGGAGAATAATCACGACGTTACAATTTAAGAGGGAATTATACTAGGTCGAAGGTTGTCTAAGGAGGGTATTGAGGTTGATAAGGCTAACATAGATTTGATTGTTAACTTGCCCCCTCTCTCAAATGTGAAGCAAGTTGGAGAATTTCTAGGTCATGCGAGTTTCTATAAGGGATTTCTTAAGGACCGCGGGGCGTTAGCTAGACCATTGACTAGTTTTCCCGCTAAGGACATATCTTTTGAGTTCGATGAGTCTTAGTTAGAAGCTTTTCATAAACTTTGATCCACACTTGTTGCTACCCCCATTAGGCATCCACCCAACTGCTCTCTCTCTTCTGAAATCGTGTGTGACACTTGTGATTGTGCTGTAGATGTTGTCTTAGGGGAGCTTGGTGAATTTGCTTCTTTGGTTGATGCCGTTAGTTGATCTTCGCTAGACCCAGTGCGCCCGGCTGAAGGCGTAAAACTTAGCGCTCCTAGGAGGTAGCCTAGGTTTGTTATTTCTCGTTTTTTGTTTAGTTTTTGTACTAATTAATTTCTTGGAGACTTATTTTCTCTCTTTTCAGGTTCTTGTCCCGGGTTGAAGAAGTCATATATAAATGTTCACGCCGCCTTGTCAGGCTGTATTGCTATATCTCACATATTTCTTATGCTTTAATGATTTATGTTGTCGCATTGAGGACAATGCATGATTTAGGTGTAGGGGTGAGGCTCATTTGAATGTGCTCATTTTTTTGGGGTAAAATTTTACAATTTTGAACATCTTTTGTGCATTTTGAGTGTGCATTATAACCATTTAGCCAAGTTTTCCTTGGTTGACGCGTATGTTAGGATGATAGTAGGATTAGTTGTTTATTTCGTTCTCTGAATTTCATGAAATTAAATGATTCTACTCCATACTTGTTAGTGAGTATTGTCAATCAATGTTGATATTAATGGGGTCTACTCATGTGGCTCACACATTTACTATGTACAGGACTTTCATGCTGTGAAAAATGTGAAAAATTTGAGTAAACAATCTTATATATCTTGAGTTTTGTAGGCCTGCCTTCTTGGCTTATCCTAATCCTTGCCTTTTGGTATGATATAAAGTACTTGTTGATGAATATCAATTGTAAATTTGAGGTGCTTGTTATGCGAAAGTCTAAAAATTGGACAGAAAAAAAAAAAAGAGGAAATGAAAAAAAGGGAAAAGAATGAAAAAGTGAAAAGTAAGAAAGAAAAAAGTTTCCTGAAAAGAAAAGAAAAAAAAAAAAAGAAAGAAAAAAAAGCAAAAAAAAAAAAAAAAAAAGAAGAAAGTGAAAATTGATGTACATTGCTGATAAAGTTATTCTTCTTTTGTGCTATATCGAGGTCAAAAATGTTATAAAGTACTCACTCATATGCCACTTATAATTCTTAATGTATGGGTATGTATTTAGGTGATTCAATAGTATGGGTGTACAAAACATTGGTGTATTTGGTTGGATACAAGAATTTGAGGAGATTCTATGGCGTGAAATCCCATCCACGTTCACTTGTGTGCTTAAATTGCTTGAGTAGTTTCTACTAATTGCTATATGGTTACTAAAATTCTATGATGAGTTTTGAAGTTTAATCATCTAAATTCTTGGAATTAAAGAATGCTCTAAATGACTGAATCTTGTCTTGAATTGCAATGTATGTGTTAAGCTCGGAAAACTTGGTGAAGGTTGGGGTAGTTGGCCGCTTGAGTCGTTGTGTCTATCCTATGCTTTGCTCGAGGACTAGCAAAGGTTAGGTGGGGAAGTGTTGATGCGTCTCATATTTACGTATATTTTAATTGTTATTTTAATTATTTTGCACTTGATTAATTATAATTTTGTACTTACTTTAACAATTTCAATATTTATAGGTTTGAAGATTAAAATCTCCAAAATTGTCAAATCTGATGCAAATAAGATAAATTTGATGCGTAAACAATTAAATCAAGTCAATCGAGATTCGGGACAATAATGTATAAGCTCGACCCAGCTGTTCAATACCAGTCTAGCCCACCATCAGCACCCTAACAACAGCCTAACTTCACCGGCATCACGAAATCAGGTCAACCCGTTCACCTGTGTTCTCCTCTATCACAGCCCAGTCCAACATGTAGGCCTAGATTTGGTAGGGCGCAGAGAAGATGCAGAGGTTCGGTTTTTACGAGGGTGTATAAGTTTTGATTTGGCTCGGACTGGGGGAGCTCTCGGTTTTTGTTTTTGGGGTTTTTGGCTCTAAAACTCCACTCTTGCAATTCTCTTTCCCTCGGTATTGTTTTTCTGTTTTTTTTTTTTTTTTGTTAAATTGGAACGGGAACGAAATTAGCGTGAAGACCGACATGAGTTCATTCATCTCCTCCTTTATCGGATCATCTTTGATGGAGAGCTGATTTACTCTCTGGGGTAAGATGAAGCCTTAGCCTTTTTACTTTTGTATTACTTTTAATTTCGAGACAATTTGTTTATTACAAGAATTACTTAATTGTGAGAAATACTTTGAAGTATTATGCGTTAATTGTTTATTCAATTGAGATAATTATTGAGTTTGTAACCTTTGATTGTCGATGTTGACAATTATGAATTAATTCTTTGAGCTTGTAGCCCTAGGATAAATTAATCAAGCAATAGTGTTAGCCGAATTGTTAATTAAAGCCTACCTTCACTATGCTTTAGTTAGATAGGGTCAATACGTGATAATTAACAATACGTTAAGTTGAGCCTACTTTTCTTAAGCTTTAGTTAGATAGGGTCAATATGCGACACTAGCAACATCTCCTTAGTAGGTTGAAGCTTGTAGCCTAAACCACTATTCCTATGATAATCAATAATCCCAAGTTAAGAGTTAACGCAAATAATAATTGGCTAATGATGGATTCGAAACCCTAGGCTCCAATTTAATACATGTTCCCAATTAGAAGTAGATTAATTTAGTTTTATTGTCATTTATAGATTAATTGACACAAAAACCTCTCAATCTTATTCAAAATTAATTTAGGTCATAGAATAATTTCACGTACTCTTAGTCTCTTTGGTTCGACACCCTCTTGCTCTACACTTCAATTTAGCTGTGTTTAATAGATAGGGTTTTATATTAAATTTTGATAGATGTAGAAAAACACATCACTTGTCATGGCACGAACTGAACTCAATAAACCTCTTATTATACCAACTTGACTAGAGACAAGATAATTGAATAGCTAAAATTAAAAGATTCAGAGAAGAAGATTGAACCAAAGGAAGTCGCCTTGCTGTGGAGTTCACCACTGCCGTAAGTCATTTATGCCGCTGCTACGTACAAAAGGGAACGTAAGGCACTTTGACTCCCAGGGCTAACACGGCACCCAACACAAGAGTGTACTCTCGGGTGATGGATTGGAGTATGCCCCAATTTGCTTAGTAACCAGAGTAAGAACAAAGAGAATTTCAACGGGAAGAAGAAGGGCACATTTTGTATTTTTCTTCTTGTTAAACATCGTCCAAAAGCATGGTATTTATAGGCAAAATACTCAACGTGCAAGTTAGAATCGGTTAGGATTGTGGCCAAGAAATTTGGCCACAATTAGAAAAGTGGTGGATATGGAAGAATACAAAATCCGAGCACAATCAAAACAAAAATGATTTTGAAAAGAAGCGGGCAAATACGCGGTCAAAACGTGTACATCAAGCTCGAGTTTGTAGCCTCGAACTCAAACCTGAACTAACAAACATAGACTCGAGCATAATAGCCTCGACATTCGAAATAGAGGGACACCGCAAGCTCGAGCTCAAGCCCATGAGCTCGAGACAAGTCCTAGAACTCCCCTGGAGTTCATTTAGAATGAGAAAAGTATAATTTCCATAATAATAATGGTCTAGGTTAGAAGAGGTGCACACCACACCACATCATGCCATGATACACCGACTGGCTTGGCCAGGCAGGGCCGGTGTGCGCATGAGTTTATTACACAAAACCCACTCTAGACCCGATTTCCTAACTTCCGTATAATCTGGTGTGACTTTTTGATATTAATATGGTTTTGGTGTGATTTTTGGGCATGTTTTGGCTGTAAACCCTAATATGTTGAGTCCAACATTGGCTTCTTTTGGTGGAATAACAATCATTAATATTAACATTTCTTTAACTATTATTTGAGAATAATATTTGTATGTTGAAGGGATAAATTTGGGAACAATATGGGGTAATATAATATTGTTAGCCATTGTTATGCATTGTTGAAATTGGGTTACATACACAGAAAGTGGTTGACATTTTAAGAGGAAATTATTCATCAAACACAAGCCTTTTATGGTGAAATGGCTTATTTAATGAGTTATTTACTAAACATTGATTTGATGAAATTAGAGTTAGTTGACCGACACAATACATATGGATGTTCTTTATTGAGAGGTATTTGGGCAAATTGAAGTCATATGTCATTAATAGGTCTTATCCAGAGAGGTCCATAACCCAGGGTTGATTAACATTTTTCTTTGGGCATTTGCGTCATGGGGTGAAAACTAGATTAAATAGGAGTTTGGGGAACTTCGGAGGTGATGATCTTATTGGAAAACACCGGTTTTCCCAAAAGTGAGTCATCCTATAGAAAGCAAGATGAATAAAATATGTTAAAAAAAAATTTCAAAATAAAATATCTTATCTTTAATCAATGGAATCAAATTCATTGCAACACAACATCCATATTGCGACACTTGACACTGTATATGGCGTTCTTATAACAGTTTCAAAGGTGCCGCAATTGGCTGTAAAACTAAGACTGTTAAGTCACATTTACAAGCCATGGTCTAGGGCAACAGCAGATCTAGAATCTTAAACAAGGGTGGGCTTGACTTACAAATCAGGTTCACTGTGCTCTTTGATCTTGTTTCTTCAATTTCCTTTATTTGATTGCTAATTTTGTGCTAATAATTCAATAGTAGTGAAAATGTTTAGATTTTTTTCATCTAAATTACAAGTCACTTGAAAAACTGTGTCAAGAAAATGTAATTCATTGAAATTAGATCTCTCAAAAAATATAACTTGATAAAGGGTATTGACTGTGTTTAGAATATGGAATTGGAGGCTGGAATTAGGACTGGGGCTAGAATTGGAGCCCAGAATTCCAATTTTGTTGTTTGATTTATCTACTGGAATTGGAATTATAATTCCACTACCCAATTCCATTGAATTGGATTTTAATTGAAAAATCAAACTTCTCAATTTCTTGGGGTGGGGGTAAGGAATTGCAATTCCATATTGACCTAAAACCCAAAAATAACCCAACTTGATTAATCCAATCCAAGATAACTCAAAATCCAAAGATTTAGGCACAACATGAAATTTTTTCTGAACCTTGAAATCACCAAACTCGAATGACTTTAATTTGAAATGACTGAAATTACCTTAACTCAAAGTCCGAAGTGACCCAACCCGATTGATTCAAAATTGGAGATAACTTAAGTCTATAAAATAAAACTACTCGACTTGAATGTGATATAAACAAGTTGAGCCAAAGTAGAAATGACTTGATGAAATTGACCAAAAATTCAGTATGATCCATACCCAAAATGGTCAGATTAATCTTAAACTCTGGCTAAGATAACTCGAATACAACTAATTCGTCCCAAAACAAAGATGACTTGAGCTTAAAATTACCTAAATAAACTCAAACTCAATCTTAACTAGCCTGAATCCCAAAAAACCTAACCCGATTAACTAAAAATCCGAGGTAACTTGAACACAAATAATCCGATGGATACTCAACCCGATTTAACTCGAATATCGAATAACTTTGACTCAAATTGAATTGCTCCGACTGCAATAACTTGAAAGCAATGTGAACCGCTCCGACCAAAATCAAACCATCAGAATTGGAATTCTAAAAGAATTGAAATTCCATTGTTTGGTTCATCAAAGGAATTGGAGATCGAAAGTATAATTATATAATGATTCAAATCACCCAGGGTTTTTAGCCAACTGAGTTGGAATATTTTGAGTTTTAAATCAACTACAGTT
Source organism: Simmondsia chinensis (assembly GCA_018398585.1). Classification (NCBI taxonomy): domain Eukaryota; kingdom Viridiplantae; phylum Streptophyta; class Magnoliopsida; order Caryophyllales; family Simmondsiaceae; genus Simmondsia; species Simmondsia chinensis. The sequence goes on along the minus strand of JAGTTD010000010.1, from coordinate 28,688,300 downwards.
AGATTTTAGTTGGAGCGGTTCATATTGCGTTTAAAGCATTGTGTCAGAGCGACTCAAATTGAGTTCGAGTTATTCGATATTCGAGCCATATCAGGTCGCGTATTGTGTTGGATCATTTGGCGTTCAAGTTAACTTGGATTTTTTGTTAATCGGGTTTGGTATTTTAGGGATTCAGGCTAGTTATGATCAGCTTTGAGTTCATTTAGTAAAGTTATCTTAGTTTTAGAGCAAATGAATTGTATAATTTCAAATTTTGCGTCATCTTAGGCTAAGTTTGAGATGGACTTGGTCATTTTGAGCACAAGTCATATTAAGTTTTAAGTTAATTTGGTCTAGTCATTTCCACTTCAGCTCAGCTTGTTTATATCACATTCAAGTCGAGTAGCTTCATTTTTTGGATTTGAGTCATCTCAAGTTTTGGCCCAATCCGGTTGGATCTCTTCAACTTTGAGCTAAGGTGATTCCGGTCATTTCAAGTTCAAGTCTCTTAAGTTGGGTGATTTTGAGGTTTGGATCAAATTCGAGGTCGTGTCCATGTCTTTGCATTTTAAGTCATCTTTGATTTGGGTTAATCAAATTATATCATTTTTGGTTTTAGGTCAATGGAGTTAATATAGAATTGCAATTCTTTTCCTCCACCGCATGGAATTAGGAAGTATGATTTTTAGTTAAAATTCAATTCCATAAAATTGGGCAGTGGAATTATAATTTCAATTTTTGTAGGTGAACCAAATAACAGAATTGAAATTCTGTGCTCCCATTCTAGCCTCAGCCCCAATTCCAGCCTCCAATTCTATGCTTCAAACACAGCCTTAGAGTTACATGTAGCACTTGTAGTAAAGAATTGAAAAACACAATAAAGATAATTGGTGAATACTCTTCAGCAAATTATCATAACTAGCTTTACAAAATAAAGTTAATAAAAAGCTAGTGCGTGATATAACTTCTCAAGTAATGACGTGTTAAACCCTTTCCTCATATAAATTAATGCCTCATAAATGATGACTAGGATTATGTTGAAGGGAAAAAAAAAAGTTGTGTTTTGAATGTTCATTATTTTGTATAAGATCTAAATTTATTCTAATTATATTTGGTACATTAAAATATAAAAAGATTAGGCTAATAGATAAAAATAGACTTAAGTTAATATTAACTTATATATAACTTTTAAAACATTTTAAAGTCGGGGGGATTTGAATCCATCCTCAACCCAAGTATACACCATTGGTCAAGGGCACAAAAGGCGAGTTTAGACGGGTGACATTTAACTGCAGATGACAATATATATTTCTACGACACCTCCAACTATGCTTATTTTTCAACACTTTCTTATAATTCTCATTGAATTTACAAGACACCGTGATGTAGTAATCAACACAACTTCACAGTATTTAAATATAAATTGAAAAAAGAAAATTTAATTTCACAACATATTTCATTCACTTACAATGTATATTATTAGGATATTACATACAACAAATCCTTACATGGTCACCTAAGATTCTAAGCTAGTCCTTGAATGGCCAATGCTTGGTCGGTCATGAGAGAAAATAGAACAAGAATCGGACAAGAACACTAGAATAGATTTTGGAATTGGGTGATCTTATTCCAGGATGCACATTCCTATTTGAAATACATTCGAAGGAAAACAAAAAGCCTAGCTAATACTTGCAAGAGATGGAATCCTAAGCTAAATAACAATATAATGAAGACACCATTAATTGGTGCCATAAGTCCTCTAGCTGGTTACAAGAGGGAAAGGGAAGAGGTGAATAATCGGCGACTTAATTACTGCCTAGATTACATTACATTACTTTTGGTAAAACAAGGGCAAATGAGCAACCAAATTCTCAAATTCAGGATATCAAGACTAACTTGAGATGGGGGCAAATAAATTCGAAATGACACAATGACAAAGATGAACTTGGTAAACCTCTTTTTACACCAACTTGACTCGAGACAAGATAACTAAACAACTGAAATTAAAAGATTAAGAGAGGAAAGATTGAAATGAAGGAATTTGCCATGTTGTGGAGCTCACCACTGCCCAAGTCGTTTATGCCCCCGCTACGGTACAAACGGAACCGTCAGGCACTTGGACTCCCAGTCAGCACGACACTAAATGCTGGAGTGTATCCTCGGGAGATAGATTGGAGTACACCCTAATCTACTCAGTAACCGGAGTAAGACCTGAGAGAATTTTAGAGGGAAGAAAATGAATGATTTCTATAAATTTCTGTGTATAAAACAAAGCCCCAAAGCATAGTATTTATAGGCAAAAGAACTTAGTGAGCAAGAAAGAATCGGTTGGACAAGAAATCCAGCCTCAATTAGGAAAGTATGGATAGGAAAGAGGATGATATTCGGGCACAATCAAGGAAAAAACGGTTATGGAAAGAGGTGGACAGTTACGTGGCCAAAATGTGTACCTCGAGCTCGAGCTTGCAACCTTGAACTCGAACTTGGACTAACAGACATTCCCTTGAGCATATCAGCCTCGAGGTTAGACACAGAGGGACACCACGAGCTCGAGCATAACAACCTCAAGCACAGTCCAAAAACTCCCATAGAGTTCGATAACGGTAAATAAAATATACTGTCTAGAAAAATAAAAGTTCGGGTTAGAAAAAGTCTAATCTACACCACACCGCGACGCAATACGCGGGACGCACAAAACCTACTCTAGTCCCCTCAAGACTTTACCAAGTACAAAGAAAAAGGGGATATATAAACTGGACTTTCCTTCACTACTCTTCCTATGTGGAATAGAGCCAAAATACAAGATAGACAAAATTGAAGCACACTACCCCAATATTCCAACAATTCCCCACATGATTCAATTTTGAAAAAAAGAAGAAATAAAGGAGGTTATTGAGCAATGAGACCCACACTTGACGATACCGATATCTTTTGGACTTGAATCGGCATCTAGTTATCATGCATGTCCCACAACCACCCAATGGTGAACATAGTCTTGAACCATGAGCGGTTATTGTGAAGAGCACATACTTCCCCTTCATGTGGTTCTCGGGTTGAAATGCACTCAGCAATCCAGACGTATGAGATCCTTCTCAACAAAATAGATTCGATACCTGGGTACTTAAGAATGCTCACGAGAGTAAGCCCTAACTCTTAACAGAGGATGTCTTACCATCCCCACATTCTCATAGGTGAGTCCATCAAGTGTGCTGACCCACACCACCATCATAGGCTATATGGACTGCATTAAGAGCATAGAGCTCATCTTCAACATCATGGCAGGTCGATGAGTCTATTAAGTGCGCTACCCCACACCACCACTATGGGCTTTGGACAACATTAAGAGACTGAAGGTCATCCTCATGCCATGCCAGTAGCATTGTGTCCATCAAGTATGCTGCCCCACACCTCCACAGCGGGCTATGGATGACATAAGCATAAAGCTCAACCTAAAACGTCATGGCATATTCGACAGATCCAAGTCACCACCAGCATTATCTTGGAAGGGGCTAGGGTGGCTTAATCAAAAAATGCTCAACCTTGGCTTCATTTGACCTATTGAACATTAAGAATACTCTCGAGATGGGTATCCACCAAGATCAAGACACACAAGTGGGCTTAATCTACATTCCCTTTGCTGTATCACATATAGCCTTCTTAGAAAGGCCTTTATTAAGGGGATATGCCAAATTCTTCTCACTCCTTACAAACTAGAGCGAGATCATATTATTTTTAATAAGATGCGTCACTACACCATGCCTCAGGCGAATATGCCTGCGCTTGCTATTATACACCTCACTTTGAGCAACTCCAATGGTAGCTCATAAGTCACAATGCATCGAGACTCATGGAGTGGGCTTCCCCTATAGTGGAATGTCTCCCAGCATATTCCTTAGTCATTCAGCTTGCAAACCTACCATCTCACGAGCAATAAATTCTGACTCCATAGTCGATTTAGTAATGCGGGTCTGTTTATAGGATTTACAAGAATAACACCGTTAGCAAGCATAAGAACATAGCCATTAGTAGAGTTAATCTCATTACTATCAGATACCAAATTGGCATCATTGTATCCCTCTAAAATAATAGTGAATCATTTATAACAAAAACCCCAGTCTATGGTGCCTCAAAGGTATCTCAAAGGCCTAACCAGAGAAGCCCAGTGCTCATTACTAGGACTATGGGTATAACAACTCAATCTACTAATGGCATCGGCAATATCAGGACGAGTGCAATTCATCAAAATCATCATGCTACCAATAATTTTAGCTTATTAAGTAAGTGAAATACTATCAACTATGTTTATATTCAAGCGAACATTTAGGTAAAGGGAGTTTTAGGAGAAGTGTCATCAAAGAGACAAAACTTCCTCAATATTTATTTTCACATAGTGGGATTGACCCAGGTGATCCAACAATTTTAATGCCAAGTATCACATCGGCCTCACCTAAGTCTTTCATATAAAAGCGCAAGAAAGACTTAGTCGTATTCACAATATTCTCACTCGTACCAAAAATAAGCATGTCATCAACATACAAGCAAATAATCACACAACCATTATCAACATGCTTAGAGTACACACATGCATCATCACTGTTCACAACAAAACCATGCGTGGCCAATGTGCAATCGAACTTCTGATGCCGTTGTCTAGGAGCTTACTTAAAAATACAAGGTCTTTACATGTTTACAAACTTTATACTTCATATCTGGAACCTCGAACCCCTCGGGTTGTTCCATGTAAATTTCCTCCTTAGGGTCATCATTCAAGAAAGCAGTTTTGACGTCCATTTGATGTACTACAAGGTTATATACGGATGTTAGAGCAATCAAAATTTTCACGATGGCTATCTTAATCACAAGTGAATAGGTATCACAAGTTTATACCTTATTTTTGAGTGTACCTCTTAGCCACTAATCTGGCCTTAAAATTTTCAATTGACTCATCAGCCCTAAATATTTTTTAAACTCCCATTTACACCTTATGGGATTGCATCTACTAAGAAGGTCAAGTAACACCCAAGCATTGTTGCTCATAATTGAGCCTAGCTCATTGTTAATAGCCTCTCTCCGATGTGGAGCATCTATGGATCTCATGGGCTCATGATAGGTCTTAGGATCTTCCTCTAACATGAATGCACTTACAACATGCTCATCAAAGTCAGGGTGTTAAGATAAAAATGCAGTAATGAAGTCAGGTCCAAGACTAGTCTAAGTTCAATCCCTTTTGCTTCTTCTAAGTTCCTAAACCTTGAGTTCAGAGGGCAAATGACTAGATGAAGGAGTATATGCATCAAGTAAAGAGACACACAGTGGCACATGCACAGATTTTTTCATGGGAAAAACATGCTCCAAGAACTCAGCATCTTGAGACTTCGTGATCTTATCAAGCCCAAGGCTCGAGCTTAATAACATAAATCTATATGCAACATTGTTCACAACATAACCAACCAACACAACATCTACAGTTTTGGGACCTATTTTACTTCCTTTAAATTATGGTAACCCGACTTTAGCTAGAAACCCTCAACACTTTGGGGTATTGAGCATTAGGCGCATAGCCCTTCCATAATTCATAAGGTGTTCTATCCAGTCTTTTATGTGGAACCCTATTTAAGCACATGGCATACAGAAAACATGCCTCCCCCCACAAGCTCGAGGGTAGGCCTAAGCGGATTAACATTGTGTTCATCATCTCTTTCAGGGTTCTATTTTTTCTTTTTGCTATATCATTCTATTGGGTGTATAAGGGGCTGATACATCATGAATAATGCCGCATTTGTCACAATGCTTCTTAAGGAAGGCAGTGCTATACTCACCTTTTTTATCAAACCTAACCCTTTTGATTTTATGGTCTAATTAGTTCTCAACTTTTGCCTTATACTTGAGGAACATTTCCTCGGCCTTATCCTTAGGAGTTACACCATGGTGAATCTCGAGTGGTCGTCAATAAAGGAAATTTAATACCTCCTACCCATCTACTTAGGGTGTTCTTAAAGTCAATAAAGTCACTGTGCACGAGTTCAAGTAGGCTAGATGTTCGTTCAATTGATTTGTTAAAAAGCTTCTGAAGGCACTTTTCGTTAACACATATTCTACATTTGTCAGGTTTGATCAGACTACAGCTAGGAATTAAACTCATTTGTTTAAGTTTTTAACCAAATTATTATTGACATGTTCGAGCCTAGCATGCCACAAATCCAAGGATTCAATAATATAAGCAGAAGTAGATCCATTCTCATTCAGCTCAAAATCAAGTACAAAGAGACCCCCGTTACAGAAACCCTTCCCCACAAAGTTTGTATTTTTGGTGATTACAAGGTTATTAGATTCGAAGGTCAGTTTAAAGCTATTTTAATTAAGCAATGCACCAAAGACAAGATTTCTATTCAGATTAGGGACATGTTACACATTTCCTCACATCGGCTTTTTCATACTCCTGGAATAGGTCCTTATTAGTGGAGACGTTCCACATGGCACTAGTATCTACAATCCACTTGACCATGTTCCCAACCATATTCACCTTAGAGATCATAGCCACAAAGACTTCTCCGCCCTCGGTGAGGTTGGCCTGGGGTTTGTGTTCTTTAGGCCTTCCTGGTCCAAGTCGCTTCTTGTAGTCTCTCAAGGTATGGCTTATCTCGCCACAGGTCCAGCATGTTTCCTTCACTTGTTTCTATCCACCTTCAGGGTTATTTTGAGGTATATTGCCATGGGTCTTCTTCTAAGCTAGAACCCTTGTTGGAACATCTTTTGTTCCATGGCTTCTTAAACCTGTCATTCTTTCCTGTACTTTTAGACTTGGCCAGGTTAGCAGATATGGATGAGTGCACAGGGTACCTTACTTTTGCTTATTTTTAGTTTTGGTCCTCGGGATTGATATGGGAAACTAGCTCCTACAAAGTCATGTCTTTCTTTTTGTCTTTTAATTGAGCCTTTAGTTTTCCCATGAAGGAGGAAACTTTTCAATAAGAAAATTCACCTGAGTTAAGTGTATCAGCACATGAGTTCTCATACCCGTGGATTTGATCCATAACAGGTCTATCATCGATCATGGTGAAAGACAACCACTTAACGCAAACATATTCCATAGCAGCGCTATTATCCATTCCATACCTACTATGTAAGGCCTTCTATATTTCCTTAGCAATTTTTATCTTACAATAAATTTGGTATAGAGGGGCTATCATATAATGCAGCAATATTCCCCTACAGGTTCGATTATCTTTGTCAAAGTTACGACTTGACCTAGGATGAGCCCTAGCACTCGCGAGGGTGTAATGGACATCAATTTGTCCAAGTACAAGCTCCATTTTGTCAGAACAAATTTTATAGTTTTTGCATCTAAAGGTTCAGTCTTTGACATGTTGGGTATGATAAAACCACCGTTAACCATTTTTGATTATTCATTCTATTAAACGACTTAGATTGTTGGTAAAATACGGGCAAATGAGTAATCAAATTCTCAAATTCGAGATATCAAGACTAACTCAAGATGGAGGCAAATAAACTTAAATGACACAATGACAAAGATGAACTCAATAAACCTCTTATTACACCAACTTGACTTGAAACAAGATAATTAAACAACTGAAATTAAAAGATTAAGAGACAAAAGAGTGAACCGAAGGAATTCGCCGTGCTGTGCAGTTCACCAAGTCGTTCATACCCCCGCTATGGTACAAATGGGATTGGCAGGCACTCTGACTCCTGGGGTTAACATGGCACCCAACACAGGAGTGTACTCTTGGGCGATGGGTTAGAGTAAGCCCCAACTTTCTCAGCAACCAGAGTAAGAACATAGAGAATCTTAGTGGGAATAAGATGAATGATTTTTGTAAATTTTGGTGTACAAACCAAAGCCCTGAAGTACGGTATTTATCGACAAAATGCTTAACATATGCAAGAATCGGTTAAGGATTATGGACAAGAAATTGGCATCGATTAGGAAAGTGGCGTATAAGAAAGAGTGAGAAATCTAGGCATAATCAAGGGAAAAATGATTAGGGAAAGAAGTGGACAGTTATGTGGTCAAAATGCATACATCGAGCTCGAGTTTACAACCTCGAACTCGAACTTCGATGACTGAACACAGCCTCGAGCATAACTGCCTTGAGGTTGGACACAGAGGAACACCTCGAGCTTGATCATAACAAGCTTAAGCACAGTCCAAGAATTCCTCTGGAATTCAATAACAATAAATTGAATTTAGTGTTCACAAAAATAAAAGTCTGGGTTGGAAAAAGTCCATACCATACCACAGCGCAATGCGCCTTAGTGAGGCGAGGTGGGCTCACACCATGTACTGCACAAACCCACTCTAGGCCCCTCGAGACTTTATCAAGTACAAGGAAAATGGGATACATAAACTAGACTTTCCTTCACTATTCTTCCTATGTTGGATAGAGGCAAAATATAAGATAGACAAAATTAAAACACAGTATCCCAATATTCCAACAATTACTTGCACAAAAATAACAAAAAAAAAAGGACTATACAAGAAAATAATAATCTCAACACATGCCCTCAAGTTGGAGCATGTTAGTTCACAACGCCAAACTTGCAACTAAGTGTAGAAAGGAAAGAAAACTAAGGGCCTTTGTGAAAATATATGCAAACTGTTCTGTAGATTGAACATAGGAGATAACAATCACTTTTGCTATTAATCATTCACAAAAGAAATGGCAGTCTATCCCAGACCCTGCTTAGGCGGGAATCCTTGAAGGCACTAGGTTTGTTGTTGCTGTTGTTGTTGTAAAAGAAATGGCAGTCTAACCCAGTGTGCTTCGTGCTCATGATGTACAAGATTAGAAGCTATATGGAGAGCCACTTGATTATCACAGAACAACAGCATAAAAGGTTGAACAATAGGAACGATAAGATCAAGTAATAAATGACGTAACCAAACCAATTGACCAGTAACAGTGGCGATTGCTCGATACTCTACTTCAGATGACTATCGTGAGACTAGTACTGCTTCTTTAAGCATTAGGAAATTGGTACCCCACTCAACAACACAACAAACCCAGTGGTGAGTCTCCTAGTGGTAGGACACCCACCCTATTTCGCATCATAATAAGTTTGTAATTGAAGATGACACTGAGACGAAAGAGAAATACCCTGTGCCAGCATTCTCTTAAGGTAAAGCAGGACGTGTGCAACAACTTCAATTTGTAGTTCTCGAGGCTCATGCATAAACTGACTAAGAACATGAATGGCACGACAAATATATAGCTGACTAATAGTGAAATACTACAATCAACCCATTAAATGTCGGTAATGACTAGGGTTAGAAAGTGGCACACTTACTTGGTTTGCTAAATGATGATTTTGAACAATAAGTGTAGAGGCTGCTCTGCACAAGTAAATTAGCATCACATAAAATGTCAAGAATATAGTTTCTTTGATTCAATGCGAGTCCACTTGATGAACAAGCTACTTCAACCCCTGGAAAACATTTTGCGGGTCCTAAACTCTTAATTCCAAACTGCTGACTGAGGACCTTCTATTCATTCATTATACTATCAAGATTATTTCTTGTAATAAGAACATCGTTACCATAAATTAAAACATCCATATAAACATTTCTATGTCCTAGAGTGAAAAGAGAATAATTAGATTTGGACTACCTAAACCTAATTTTAAACAAAGTTGAACTAAACATCTGATTGCATTTTTTGGATGCCTACTTAAGTTCATAAAAAGACTTTCGTAGGCAAAGCACCCGCCCTTCAAGTTGTTTTCCAAAACCTTATGGCAATTTCATATACACTTATTCACTCAAATGGCCATGCAGAAAGGCATTTTCCACATCTAACTCAATGAACAATCCAATTTCGAGACACTGCAACTGCAAGAACTCATCTGTTTGTGACAAGTTTTGCAACAAGCGCAAAAGTATCATGATAGTCTACCCTTTCTACCTTTTACCACCAAACAGGCTTTGTAATGTTCTATGGATCCATCTGATTTGTACTTCATGTTGTATACCCATTTGAATCTATGGCCTTTTAGAAGGAGGCAAGACTTCAAGACTCCATGTTCAACTCTATTCAAGAGCCTCAATTTCATTTCTCATAGCTTCCCTCCAATGTTCATATTGCACTACTTATGTAAAAGACCTAGGCTCTTCATTGGATGTGATGGCCCTAAGAAAGTCATTGTTACTAAAATGTGCATGAGAAAAAAACAAAATGTGAAATAGGATCCACTATACCTAAGTTAGCTAAAGGACCAGGAGGATAAGTATGGTTTATAGAAGGCGGCACATCACACATAGTCTCGACACTACGCCGGCATATAACGTGAATGTGCTCCTGTACCTAATTCTCGATACATAGCCTCACCCTCATGAAGTGTAGACACCTAAATTTGGACTGTTAAAAATTTATTTTTGTTTTAGCAGAGGAAACTAGTCATAACTACTTCAACTAATTACCATAATAATACAAAAGAAGAGATGAGCCTCACTTTCAACTTGGCTAGAAATTTAAAATATTAAGTCTACATATCATAAATTGGAACACTATGACGTAAAAATTAATACATGAAGGTAATTATTAAAACAAAGAAACAAAATAAAAACAAAGAAATTCAAATAGAAAAATATAAATATAAATGAGAAAGGTAACAAAATAATTAAAAAAAAGTTAAAAAAAGAAATTTTTAATGAGGCAGTGAGAGGAGCAGATCTTAGCTACCGATCGCAATGGATGGTCAAGGTTGGCCCCCTTTTTTATAGGGCCAAAAAAAAAAAAAAAAAAAAAAATCTCCCCAACCACTTCTCTCTCTCACCCTAGCCACCCGCCAGTGCCACCACAGGCCAACCGCCCTCGGTCTCCTCCATCGGCTAACACGACTGCCCTTTGGCACCACCGCCGCCTTCTTGCCTGCCGCCCTCCGCTGCTCCTTTTTCACTCTCTTCTGATACTTCTTACACTCCCCCTCATATCCATTAACCCCCACCTCTCGCCGCCGGTGTTAGGATCACTCACGAATGTACCGAACCTTAAATTTAAAATAGCAAACAAGGAATTGAAGGGAATGGAAAAAATATTAGGCACTGGAATGGTTCAGCCGAAGCCTACATCCACGGAGGGGGAGCAAAAATATTCACTACATAAGCTGAGGATTACAATCTTTTCACTCTCTTTCTTACATTGCTCAATTTTTAATCTATTCAAGAATGTTTATAAATAAACCTCTTACAATTGAAACCACTGGAAGCTCAAGAATCATGCCATAAACACAGGTCCTCATAAATACGGCTATTAAATATGATAATTATCGGAAATGAATAGTCTCCATACTTAACCCCATGCTTCCCCTTCACCATGCAACCATCATGCATAAACTCTACCTAGAGCCCATGCCAGCTTCAGTATATCATGCGGTATACTTTTCTTTAGTAGAACTGCCGGAGTCACGCTCCCACTTGTTTTCTTATACCAAGAATTCATTCCAGCTCCCACTGCCTGGTCCCACCTGACATGTGTACTCGACCTGACATTAAAATGACCCTTCTAATTAATTCTTTTACCCATCGGCATTCTGGATTGATATGCAACCTCAAGAAGTGGCTTCTAGCTGACATGCTTTGACTCGCCCAAAGCTGATTTTCCTACAGTAAAATCACCATCAACTACTTTCGACATTGAAAATGGTGTGCTCAACTTCAGACCACGAGCTATTACTAACGCCTCTTTTGAGACACACCACTTTCCTCCCGAGAATTTGATAGAATACCCACTGTCATCAAGTTGTCCCCCCGATATTAGATTATTCTTCAACTCGGCCACATATCTCACAAGATGTAAAATCCTCACCGACCCATGTGATAATGAAGTAGTGATGCCACCCATACCTACAACTTCCAACATTTGTCCACTTGCCAAATGGACTCTACTATAATCCCAAGCCACGAAATTTTGTATCACGTCCCCACACAATGTAGCGTGAAGCGAGGGCCCTGAATCTGAAATCCAGTCCTTCACTGGTGAATGTATGGTGAGCGCTAGAACATCTTGTATTATCTCTTCAATCACAACATTGGCTATATCAGGATCTAACCTCTTCAAGACTCATTCTCTTTTCATGTGTCACCGTTTCCCGCAGTGCCAACACGGCCCCCTCTGGCCTCCTGCTGCTGCTTCTGGCTCTGCATCATCTTTCTAAACCCTTACCTCAGGTTTTCACGCTCAAGGTATCACTCTTACCGGAATCTCATTAGCGCACGTTCTCGGCCAATAAAAAATCATGTATGTCATTATATTTTAATTTCTCTTTCTCAATAGAATTAGTAATTGCCATTCTCATGGCCTCCCAACAATTGGGCAAAGACGCTAATAACACCTGTGCTCGGATTCAATAATCAAATTTAATTTCTACAGACGTCAATTGATTTATGATCATATTGAAAGCGTTTAAAGTGCTGGGCAACAGAACCACCTTCCGTCATTTTCAAATTGAACAACTTCTTTATCAGATGCACCTTGTTGTTCATTGATTGTTTCTCATACATGCCCGATAAAGCTGTCATCAAACCCGCCGTTGTCTTCTTGTTGACAACGTTATGTGCTAAAGTCTAAGACAGAGCAAGTCGAATCACACCCAAAACTTGTTGGTCCAAAAAGTTCCACTCCTCATTCTCCATATCCTTTGGCTTCATCTTTAATAGGGAGCAATTGCAAGTTTTTTGCATACAGAAAATTCTTGATCTGCATCTACCAACACGCAAAATCAGCCCCATCAAAATTTTTTATACCGAAAATTTTTACCTCACACTCTTAATTTTCAAAACCTCAAAGAGAGATTAATTTTTTCAATTGAAAATGATTTTTCAATTTGATCAGTTGACCAAACCCAAAATCACAGCCTCTCCACTACGTGATTCTTTCTCTTCTGCAGTGCCTCCACCTTCTCCACTTCTCTCTCTCTTTGGGTCTCCTCTTTCTCTGCGTGTGTATCTCTCCCTGGCACCGGCACTTGTCGACGCTACCGACAACCACGACGCTAGAGATCCACCAACATCCGCCAACACTTGAAGCGTCATTGCCCGTCATTTTCACGACCAAACACTTGTCTTTGAAGCTGTGAGCTTCGTTGCTGAGCATCACTGACATCACACGAGAAACACCACGAACCAGCGTGGCCATCTAAATCCAAAAACCTCAGCCGAGGCCAAATTTGAACCACCAGACCCCACTTGGACTGTGGCTTTAGTTTAGGCGTGCACTTCCACGGCGCTACCGCCGGTCTTCACCATTGACGCTTCACCATTCACTGATTTGCTCGAGAACCATAAGATCTATCACTAAGGTAACCTGATCTAGTCTTTTTTCACCTCCGTTCACCACCACGTGCCGTCGTGTGCTCTTGCACGAGCCACCACTCGCTTCCGGATTTTTTATCTTAGGCGCATCCTAACCATGAGCCACCCTGAACTCCGATATGTACCTTTTCGGAATAGAAGCACTAGCCACTGGTCCTTTACTCCCACTCTCACAGCTATTTCTCTGACTGAGTTTCCACCTGGTTCTCTGATAGCAGTTGTGAGGACCACCACGTATTTACCAAACCTTAGATCGAAAGTAGTAAACATGGAATTGAAGGGAATGGGGAAAATATTAGACATCAATATTTATGTGGTTTAGCCGAAATCTACATACATATAGGAGGAGCGATAATTTTCAATAATGAACTGCGGATTACAATCTTTTCATTCTCTTCCTCACTCTGCTTTCTTTTTACACCAACCAAGAGTGTTGATAAATAAACCTCTTACAATCGAAACCATTAAAAACTCAAGAGACATGCCGTAAATACAGGCCCCTAAGAAATCGGGTGACTGAATATGATGGTTACTAAAAACGAATAGTCTCCGTACTTAACAACTGCGGCATGTTCATCACTGTTTGCCACCCCTCATTTTTGTCTTTCTTCCTTTGGGGTAGAGAGAAAGAGGTACTGGAAAAGAGAGAAAAAAGAGGGGCGGCAGATCGCCAATGGCAGGGGCAAGGTGTGAAGGGATTTGGGGGAGAGAGAAAGGAGTACTGGAAGAAAGGGAAAAAAGGAGAGGCGAGGGCCGCGGCAACTGCAGGTGACTGGGCTGAGAGAGAGGGAAAGGATGGGTTGCGGCAGGGGGGCAGGGAAGGGGAGAGAGAAAGGGGAGCGGTGTGGTAGAAAAAAATTTTGACCCCGCAAAAAGGTCAATTTTGACCCTCTATTGTATTGGACGGCCAAAATTTTCCCTTCTCACACTATCACCTTCAAATATAAATTGTGCCATATACATATATTATATATGGAGGGAGAGGCTGGATTGAGTATGTAAATTAGATGATTGAATGAGAAAATGAAAGCTACGCTAGTAGATCTTGGTCCTTCATTAACTTTTGGATGTTAACCCTTCATTGTAATATAGAGCCAAGTTTTGTTGGACATTATTAAAATAAATTAAAAAAACAGAATTCCACTCCCGTACCCTGTATTTCTCTCTCCCCCTCCAACTCTTTGGCAGCTGTGCCACTGTCATCTTTTCCCTCTCTGCCCCCACATGCCCCGTTCTTTGTCTACTTCTCCTCCCCGCCATCACATCGCTGGAAAACCCCGTCGCCGGTAGCCCGCCACCGTCGAGAGAGAGGTATAGCGGAGGTGGAGGCATGGCTGCTGGTAACTTAGTGGGGGAGGGAGTATGTGTAGAGAAAGAAAGAGGGTGTAGGGGAGGGAAATTTACTTTCTTTTTAATTTAGCTAGTAAAGTGAGTTATAATTAAAGACATTGATCAATGTCACTTAAGATCCAATTTTCTTATTTTCTCTTCTAACTTTCATTCTTATTCCAACCTCTCCTTCTATATATATACACAAACAGACACACATGTAAACATTAAAAAAAAAGAAAAAGAAAACATGTGAACTTAAAAAAGAAAATATGTGAACTTAAAAAAATGTAAACAGAAGAAAGGAAAAATAGCACCCACCCCAATAAAATGCCAAGGGTGGGGTGCCAAATACAACATATAAGGTAGAGAGAGAGAATGGAGGGAAAGAGGGAAAGAGAAATAGAGATAAAAAAAAAGAAACAGGAAAAAAATACGAATACAAAATACTTGTCATATTTGTCCAAAAGTACGTAAACAAAATCGGTAAGATACTATAATCGATATATTAAAGCACCAATTATTTCATCTTGTTTGTCCCAAATAGTCACTAGGTATATTAAATATCAATACTCACGAGCAAAAATTTCATAAATATAAACCCAAGAATTAAAAAGATCTAACTCAAATTTTCAAAGGTACCAATCTAACTAAGTGAGTTTTGATCCACTTACAGCGGTACGGAGACAACTTGCACTTGGCATGTTTAAGCCTAATTTTAATCTAACTCAAATTTTCTTTTTATTTATTGTCATATAAATAGGCACCATCTTTATTACTAACCCTAACTCTAACCTCACTAACAATCTAACTTATTTATTTTTTATTTATATACCATCCATATATTTAGTTATTACAAGAGATAACTTTCTTCTTCACAATCATTATTACTATTTTTAATCTTATTATTCATATTATTTTATTATTTTTATTATTTGTTATTTTTTATTATATTATTATTATCATCCTATCAAAATCATTAGTACTCTTATTATTATTTATCATTTCACTAGAGCTATTTTGTTATTATTACTATGTTAAGCTTCAATTCGAGAGATTGAAGTCAACTTGTGAATAAAGAATTTAGATGAGAAGAGAAGTGAGGTCAGATGAGAGTTAGAGAAGAGACGAGAAGAGAGAGAAAAATATCTCAAGAAGCAAGTAATTTTTCATTGAATTCCTCAAGACTTATAAGGATTGATCCTCTTATAGGAGAATCTAGATACAATGAATAAAAAATATCGCTAACTAAGCCTAAACCGCCAAAATAGCCTCATATCAGCTAGATAACCGACTTTGGCGCTAAAAGTTCAACTTACATTTGAACTAGGCAACACTTCTAATGCAATACAAGACTCCAACAATTCAGTACATTGATTATAAGACTCAAAATAGGAAAAATCATAACAATCCCCTCCATTTAAGAAGCTTCTTGGCCTCAAGAAGAGAATTTGGGAAATTGACTCTTTAAGAATGCCAGATCTTCCCAAATAACAAAATCTTGGTCCAAATTCTACCACTGAACTAGCACTTCCTTAATCCTCTTTTTGCCTACCTTGATCTCCTTGAAACCATGGACAGCAGCTGGTTGCAACACCAAGGACCTATTGGATCCAACCTCTAGGGTTGACTTTCAACTTTTACATCCTTTCTTTACCTGTTTCTTAAGCAAAGAAACATGAAAAACTGGGTGAATGTATGCATTAGGAGGTAGCTCAAGCCTATAAGCCACTTCGCCAATCTTCTCAAGAATCTGATATGGTCTAAAGAATTGAGCACTTAGCTTGAAATTTCTCCTGACAGCCACTGTAGACTATCCATAAGGTTGTAATTTGAGGTAAACCATATCACTAACTTCATAATTCTTGTCCACACGCTTCTTGTCTACATACATTTTCATCTTGGCTTGTGCTTGCTGCAGATTGTCCTTGAGCATATGTTGTAATTGCTTCCTCTGTTGCATCAAATCAAAGACTTCCAACACATACGAAGTCATATTTTTCGAAGAGAAAGGAGTTGAAGGATCATAGCCATATAAAGCTTTGAAAGGAGTAGTGCCAAGAGAAGCATGAGCATGCGTATGGTACCAATACTCGGCTAGAGATAGCCACTTGTTCCACTCTTTAAGATGAGTGAAATCCGTACTCCTAAGATATTGGTCAATGCATTGATTGACTCTTTCCATGTGCCCATTAGTCTGAGGATTGTACGAATAGCTAAGAGCCAAAGTAGTTCCCACAAGCTTGAACAATTCCCTCCAAAAATGACTCGTGAAAATTCTATCTTGATCAGATACAATGGATTGTGGCAATCCATGTAACTTGTACATGTTATCCAAAAAGCATCTGGCTAATTTTTTAGCTGTGACTGGCCAGATCAAAGCAATGAAATGGCTAAACTTTGTGAAACGATCAACAACAACCCATATCCTTCAAATTTAGGCAAACCTTTAATGAAATCCATACTAACATTCACCCAAGCTCCATTTGGAATAGGGAGAGGCTGCAAAAGACCATGATACCTATGATCACCCAGCTTAGTTTGTTGACATACATCACAAGAGCATACAAACTCAATTACTGCTTTTTTCATACCAGGCCAACTGAAATATGCTTTAATTCTCTGATATGTGCCTTCTACACCTTAATGTCCACTCCAAGCTGTGTCATGAGAAGCACTTATGATTTAATCCTTCAATTTTGTTGAAGAATCAATGTACAACCTACCCTTCAACCGAATTGCTCCCTTACTTACTGAAATATCTACATCAGAAGGGCTCTTATAGTCTTTTCTGATGTTAAAGGTAGTGATACACTCTTGGGCAAAAGCATCATCTTCATAGGACTTGTAAACCTCTTCTAACCAAGAAGGAAGGACAACTGAAATGGCTCCACAATAGGCTTGCTCACCATCTTCTAATCTTCTTGACAAGGCATCAGCAGCTTGATTTTCGTTGCCTCTTCTATACTCAATTGCAAAGTCAAGGCCCAACAACTTCATTATGTTACGAATTAATAAATTTTAATTGTAATGCATTTTTGTTATTTCTTAGTATTACTTCTATTAAAGTGTATATGATGTAAACATATAAAATAGCACCGGTTAAGATAATTGTAAGCAAATATCAGCAAAATATCTACAATGCACACGCAAGCTGTGCTGGAGTTAGCTGCTGAGATTTGGCGCTAGAGGGCGGTTACAAGCAAGGAACAAATGGGATTTTCGGCTGGTATATTTCTGACCTAATTCCTTGTATAAATTGAGAGTTTAATGTGTATTTTGATCATCCAATAAAATGAAATCTTAGTCCTAAGGGAATTCTCTATTTCTCATCTCCTTTCTCTATTTTCTCATCCCCTTCCCTTCTTTTCTCATCTCAAACTCTCTTCTACAAGGTTAGATTTCCAAATTAATTTTGGGAAGCTAACAATTGGCATCAGAGCTGGTTTTATCAATCATCAACATTGATTAAGCTGTTAAAAAAAAAAAAATTCGAAGCAAAAATGGCGGATGGAGTTCAGACAAGGTCAGGAGCTGGAGGAGCAAACGCAACTGGGTCCAATCTGGATTTCGTTGCTGCTGTAACTGGAAACCCCACGGCTGGACCTCAAAATGCTACTAAGGAAGATCTTCAAGTGATGCAGTAAGGGTTTAATCAGAGGATGGATTAGATTTTGGCATTGTTGATGGACAAAGATGCTAATGATGTCAAGGTGCAAGATCGACTGCAACACATTGAGGAGAAACTTGAACACTTACAAGAACAAGTTAACAAACATGGTGAATCAAGTGTTGAGGCCATCCTCAAACCCGCAAGTCAGATTCATCAAACAGTTGAGGTCGATCAGCAGCAACCGAGTATAGAACAGCAGTAAAACAGCGGGGACAGACCTCAAGAAGGAAGGCACACCCGAGGTAAATCTCCTATGTTACAACCTGGTGTAGGACCATCCATTAACATTAGATCAGCTGCAAATCAACCTATTCAACCTGAAATTAATATAGAAAATCACGATCGGGTATCCAGACCTGCTAATTACCGAACCAATGCTGAAAATTCAGAACAGAACAGCAGGCCATATTATTCTGTTATGCACCAAAATGACGCCGACAATGTGTTCGATAATATTGATAGATCGCCTGATCAACCATATCTGCATAGAACCATGACCAATGACAACACAACTGGGGATAGGAGTGGCTCTTACAGGCAGCCAAGGGTAGAAATCGACCCTTTTGATGGAAAGCAACCGGAATCTTGGTTTAGGAGGTGTGATCGATACTTTTTATATTATAACATAACTGAGGAGGAGAAGCTCCAGCTAGCCGCAATCCATCTTCATGGTGATCATGAGGTTTGGTAATATAGTTTGTTGAAAAGCAAACCACATCTTTCTTGGGGCCTTTTCATAGAAGAGATGTGTGAATGGTATGGTGAAGGAGAATCAACGGATGTTGTGGATAACTTCAACAAGTTGGTCCAAACATCAAGTGTGAGAGAATACATGCTTAGATTTGAGAATTTGAGAGCAAATTTGATGTCAGTTCTGGCCATTGCTCCCGAGGATGTCGAATCATACTACGTTTCTTGCTTTGCGAGTGGCCTTAAGCTTAGGATCAAAAACATGGTGAAAGCCATTGGTCCTAAGACTTTGTTAAGCACTTACAACAAAGAAAAATTGATTGAAGCAACTCAAGTCCCATCATATGACAAAGGAAAGTATCATACCAGTCGCAAACCGAGAACTATGCAGCAGAACAAGAGTCTCGGCAGTAAAAACAGTGACAGATTTTCTGCCAGACTTTGTTTTCGATGCAACCAACCGTATCAACCCGAGCATAGGTGCAAAGCACAAGCACTTATGTATGCAAAAGGGAGCCGAGTCCCTGCTGAAAATGAAGCTGACAGTACCGAGTCAGATGCTGAATTAGAAGAGGCCGAATGCAATTTATAAGGCAACTCGAGTGATGACGAGGTCGAGATCTCCATGAAGGCTCTAACCGAAAGTGGGGCTCATAACACAATCAAAATCAAGGGACGGGCTGAAAAACACTCCATTATTATCCTCATTGATAGTGGAAGCACTCATAGTTTCGTTGACCCGAAGTTGATTAAGAGTCAAACACGAAGTGACGAAAACTCATCCTTTGGCAGTCATGGTAGCTGATGGGAACTCCTTGACCTCACAAAACAAGTGCATAGCCTTCCCTTGGTCTATGCAAGGCCATCATTTCACCTTCGATTTTCGAGTGATTCCCTTGGGTGGTTGTGACATGGTGCTCGGAGTAGATTGGATGAGGACCTTCAACCCGGTTGTCTTTGATTTTGATAAAATGATCGTGGCTTTTGAGGTTCATGGCACCAAGGTGTCTTTGCAAGGCATATCCAAGGAAGCTCAGCTCAAATTAATTGAGGCAAAGGATGTGCAAGGTGGAATTAAAAAGAAGGCGATACAGTGGATCGGGCACTTATTCATGGTAAGCTCGGTTATGCAGCAACCGATTCATCCTTTTGCTATTTACACCTTAATTGATGAGTTTGGGGACATCTTTGAAGAGCCTAAGAGTCTCCCTCCTCAAAGGAGTGTGGACCACACCATACCTTTACGAGGAAATGCCGACCCATTCAAAATTAGGCCATATCGGTATCCCATGGCCAAAAAGCCGAGATAGAGAGGCAAGTGGAGGAGTTGCTTCAGTTGAGCTTCATTAGACCAAGCCAAAGTCCTTTTGCTTCACCCGTAATCCTTGTAAAGAAGAAGGATGGGACAGTCCGTATGTGCATCGATTACCGCCGTTTGAATACACTAACCGTGAAAGACAAATTTTCGATACCGGTCATAGATGACTTGCTTGATGAGCTTCATGGGGTGTGCTTCTTTTCCAAGCTGGACTTAAGGCAAGGATGTCAGCAGATCCGAGTTCTCGAATCAGATATTTACAAGACCGCTTTTCAAACTCATCATGGCCATTTCGAGTTCGTTGTTATGCCTTTCGGTCTAACAAATGCTCCGGCCACTTTCCAAGCAGCTATGAACGACGTCTTCAAGCCTTATTTAAGGAAGTCGGTGCTGGTATTCTTCAACGACATACTAATCTACAGTCCCACATATGAAGCTCACCTTACACACCTTCGACAAGTATTCATCTTGATGCGACAACACGGGTTTTTTGCAAAATTGTCCAAGTGCTCATTTGCTCAAAAGAAGCTTGAATATCTGGGTCATATCATCTCATTAGAGGGCATAGCTACTAATCCTAACGAGATCCGAGCAATGCAAGAATGGCCAGCCCCGATCACCTTGAAGCAATTGAGAGGATTCTTGGGATTGACCGGATATTATCGAAAATTCATTAAAGGTTATGGCTCCATTGCCAAACCTTTAATGGAGCTCTTGAAGAAGGATGCTTTTGGGTGGAACGAGAAGTCTTAGCCCACTTTTGAAGCTCTCAAAGCCGCTATGTGTGCAGCACCGGTTTTGACAATGCCGAATTTCACCGAAGGCTTCGTTTTAGAGACCGATGCAAGTGGTACTGGTATTGGGGCTGTTCTCTCTCAAAGAGGAAGGCCCATCGCATATCTAAGCCAAGCTCTAAGCCCCAAACATCAGGCGATGTCGACTTACGAAAAGGAGTACCTTGCAATTCTCTTAGCCATGGAGAAATGGAGGCATTATTTTGAGGGTCATAAATTCACCATTCGGACGGATCACCAAAGCCTCAAATATCTCCTTGAATAGAAGATCGTGTCAAGATTTCAAAAGAAAGGCATAATGAAAATGTTAGGCCTTGATTACGATATCGAGTGTAGAAGTGGCAAAGAAAACGCAGCTACAGATGCACTGTCAAGGCGTTTTGAGGACACTGTTTCAGGCACATGCTCATCCATTTCAGTGGTAGTTCCTTCTTGGGTCGAATAGCTACACAAGTCCTATGAGGGGGATCCATTTGCTCATGAAAAGGTGGCTGCTGCAGCGCTCCAGACCGACGCGAAAATTGCTGCAGATCATAGCGAACAGACAGTGCAGAATGGTCTACTGCGTGTTGAGGGCAAACTGTATATTGGTGCTGCTATTGACTTGGGAAACCAGGTCATCTGAGCGTCACATGACGCTGCTCGGGGAGGTCACGAGGGTGTGGAAGGCACCTATCAACGAATTAAAACTTATTTCACGTGGCCGAGCATGAAAAAGGATGTAAGCGACTATGTGAAGTCTTGTGAAGTTTGCCAACAAACAAAATTAGGAGATCCGCGATACAAAGGACTTCTTCAACCTCTTCCCATTCCGGAAGGTGCTTGGGTTCACATTAGTATGGATTTCATTGAGGGGCTACCGAAATCCGAAGGCAAGGAGGTCATATGGGTCGTGGTGGATCGCTTCACCAAATATAGTCATTTTCTTGCTCTTACTCGACCCGTTACTGCAGAGAAGTTGGCAAAGCTCTTCCTCGACAACATCTACAAGCTACATGGATTGCCCCAATCTATCGTGTCGGACCGAGACAAAATCTTCACAAGCAACTTTTGGAGGGAATTGTTCAAACTGATGGGAACCACGTTGGCTTTTAGTTCTTCCTACCATCCTCAAACGGATGGGCAAGCCGAAAGAGTCAACCAATGTGTGGAGCAATATCTCCGGAGCATGGTCTTCTCGAAGCCCAAGGAGTGGAACCGTTGGCTTTCCTTAGCCGAATTTTGGTTTAACACACATTTCCACACAACAATTGGCACTACACCCTTCCGAGCAATGTATGGATACTCTCCACCTTCTCCTATGCTGATCTGACAGCCCAAACTCACTGATTCAGCAGCAACACAGCTTGTGCAGCAGAGGATACAGATCTTGCGATCGCTTAAGGACAATCTCCAACAAGCTCAGGCCCGTATGAAGCATTATGCGGATAACAGGAGCATAGACAAGAACTATGACGTCGGGGACATGGTCTACCTCAAACCACAACCCTATAGACAATCAACTATGGCTGTTCGATGCAACGTCAAGTTGTGTGCTCGCTACTTCGGTCCTTACAAAATTCTGGAGAAAATTTGCAATGTGGCTTACAAGCTCGACTTACCCTCACATTCTTACATTCACCCCGTGTTTCATGTGTCCCTCCTTAAAAAACAGGTTAAGAGAAATGCCGATACGACGCAAAAGCCACCCATAGCTGAAGCAAATGGCGTCTTACTGCAGCAACCAAACTCTGTCCGAGCCGAACGAGTACTGCAGCTGCACAACCGGAAAATCCACCAAGTCCAAGTCACTAGGAGCAACTTAAACGAGCAGTTTACAACATGGGAGGACTACAACTTCTTGAAGAGCCTATTTCCGAGCTTTGCTTCTTGAGGACAAGAAGATTCTCAAGAGGGAGGGAATGTTACGAATTAATAAATTTTACTTGTAATGCATTTTTGTTATTTCTTAGTATTACTTGTATTAAAGTCTATATGATGTCAGCACTTAAATAGCACCAGTTAAGATAATTGTAAGCAAATATCAGCAAAATATCTACAATGCACACGCAAGCTGTGCTGGAGTTAGTTGCTGAGATTTGGCGCTAGAGGGCGGTTACAAGCAAGGAACAAATGGAATTTTCAGCTGGTATATTTCTGACCTAATTCCTTGTATAAATTGAGAGTTTAATGTGCATTTTGATCATCCAATAAAATGAAATCTTATTCCTAAGGGAATTCTCTATTTCTCATCTCCTTTCTCTATTTTCTCATCCCCTTCCTTTCTCATCTCAAACTCTCTTCTACAAGGTTAGATTTCCAAATTAATTTTGGGAAGCTAACACATTGGCCCTTTCTTCTGCATTCTTGTCACAATCTTTTGCTCTAGCAAATGCTTCAAACTTTGATGATCAGTCCTGATTATGAATCTGTCACCATCAAGACAATGCCCCCATTTATCAATTGTTAACAAAATAGCCAAGTACTCCTTCTCATATGTGGACATTGCTTGATGTTTGGGACTAAGAGATTGACTTAGATAGGTAATGAGCCTTCCCTTTTGTGACAGCACTGCTCTAATTCCAGTTCCACTGGCATTAGTTTCTAAGACAAAGTCCTGAGCAAAAATGGGCATAGCAAGAACAGGAGCTTCACACATAGCTGCTTTCAGAGCTTCAAAGGCTTCTTGAGCTCTATCACTCCACACAAAAGCATCCTTCTTAAGCAGATCTGTCAAGGGTCTTGCAATTGATCCAAAATTAGCAATAAACTTCCTATAATAGCTTGTTAATTCCAAGAAACCTTGCAATTGCTTCAAAGTGATTGGAATTCGCCAATCTTTCATGGCTTGTATCTTTGAGGGATCTATGGAGACTCTCTTAGAGGATATGACATATCCCAAGTAGTGCAACTGCTGTTGCATAAAAGCACACTTAGACAACTTGGAAAAGAACTTATGATTTCGCATAACAAGGAAGACTTCCCTCAAACGCTATAGATGATCTTCATGAGAGGCACTATAAATGAGAATATCATCGAAGAAGACCAGCAAAAATCTCCTCAAAAATGGCTAGAAGATATCATTCATTGCTGCCTGAAATGTAGCCGGTGCATTGGTTAAACCAAAGGGCATAACCACAAATTCATATGGCCATGATGAGTTTGAATTGCAGTCCTGTAGATGTCTTGCTCAAGCACTCTAATCTGATGATAACCCTGTCTCAAATCTAACTTAGAGACGAAACATGCTCTATACAATTCATCGAGTAAATCATCAATAACAGGAATTGGAAACTTATCTTTGATTGTCAAAGAATTCAGTTGCCTATAGTCGATGCTCATCCTGGCAGAACGATCTTTCTTCTTTACTAATATGACTGGTGAGGAAAAAGGGTTGTGGCTTGGTCTAATGAAACAAGTCTTGAGCAATTCCTGTACTTGTCTCTCAATTTTTGATTTCTAATCATGAGGACACCTATATGGCCTCAATTTAAATGGTACTGCACCAGATTCCAGAGGAATGACATGATCAAGGCACCTCTCTGGAGGATGAGATTTAGGCTGCTCACAAATGTCCTCAAACTCCTCTATCAAGGTTTTAACTTCAGGCTACTGCATAGAACACAAGTCTGTTGGGGCAATTGCAAACAGCTGACCAATCCACTTGTAAGCACTCTTCTTGAAACCTCCTTGTAAGCTCTTACCTTTAATTAGATGCAATTGAGCTTGATTTTAAATGTCTTGCAAAGTAACCTTTGTCCCTTGAATCTCAAAAGAAATAGTTAGCTTGGCAATGTCAAAAACCACAAGGCTGAATGATCTCATCTAATCAACTCCTAGCACCATATCACATCCTCCCAAGGGAAAGATTCTGAAATCATAGGTGAATTGATGCTCTTGCATAGACCATTGGAAGTCTAGGCATTTGTTCTGTGTGAGGATAGAATTACCATCTGCTACAGTTACAGCTAAGAGATGGGTTTTAATCACTTCATGCCTAGCTTTCTTCACAACCTTTGGATCACCAAATCTATGAGTACTTCCACTATCTATTAAGATAGTGATGTGCCTTTTTCCTACTTTTCCTTTGATCCTTATTGTCTTGTGAGCTCCATTACCAGTTAGTGTCTTCATAGAAGTCTCAATCTCATCCTCAGCCAATTCATCCTAGGACTTATGATCATAACTATCCTCATCAAGCTCACATTCATCACTATCTGACTATAATGCAGCATTAACCCCATGAGCAGACATCAAAAACTTGGAGCTGCACTTATGCCCTGGCTGATAAGGCTGATTGCATTTGTATCAAAGCCTTTGAGGCCTCTTCTCAACAGACCTACTGGCCTTGGTCCCAATTACATCTCTATGATTAGATTTTGAACCATTTCCTTTGAACTTGTCATTGTCACTTGATGAAATGAAGTGGCCTCAATCAATTTGGCTTTTGCATAAACCTTTGTTAAGATTTTAGGACTAATAGCTTTCACCATGTTCTTAATCTGTGGCTTTAATCCACTAATAAAACTTGAGACATAATAAGACTCTGCTGCTTGAAGATACGCAGCTATCATACCAGCTCTTAAGTTCTCAAATCTTGTCATATACTCTCTCACAGTAGTGGTTTTGAAGACTTTATTGATTATCCACTACATCACTAGTGTCCTCATCACCATATCTTTCACACAACTCCTCCACAAATTTAGCCCAAGAAAGGTTTGGATTGCTTTTTAACAAACTGTAAAACCATACCTCATGATCATCATGAAGATATACTACTGCCAATTCCACCTTTTTAGATTCTTTGATGTCGTAGAAATGGAAGTATCTATCACATCTCCTCAACTATGACTGAGGTTGCTTGTCTTCAAAGGGATCAATCTGCACTCTTGGCTGTCTGGAAGTATTGCTTCTATTCTCAGAAGAAGCATAATTAGTACCCGATCTTTGCTGACGGAAGTGATCAGGTGGCCTATCCAAATGCAAAATGTTATGAACCATAGAATCCAGGTGCCACACATTTTGATTTGAATTCATGCCAGATGTTTGAGATGGCACTTGCTCAACAAGATGATCTGTGATCTGACAGTTGCTTCAACTCCTTGTGGCCTTATCTCCACATATTGTACAAGATCTTAAGGTCTAACATTCATATGAATCATCGAAGGAGCATCGCTTGGTCTGTCCAAGACCGTTGCATTTGTGTTCAACACTTGTGATTGCATCACTTCAGTCGAAGGCGAGTAGGTCCAAGAACTCCAAAACTAGATGATTCACCTTGCTTATTTAT
This sequence comes from Simmondsia chinensis, assembly GCA_018398585.1. Classification (NCBI taxonomy): domain Eukaryota; kingdom Viridiplantae; phylum Streptophyta; class Magnoliopsida; order Caryophyllales; family Simmondsiaceae; genus Simmondsia; species Simmondsia chinensis. The sequence continues at coordinate 28,661,918 of JAGTTD010000010.1, read as the reverse complement.
TTGATTTCGAAGATCAGAAAGCTTGCTCTCAAATCCTTGGAGTTTCTGCTTAATTAGAACTTCATACTTCTTCACATTCTCTGCTTGATCTTGCTTCAAGCGATCAATTCCTTGTTTTTGTAGAACCTGAAATCGATTGAACATATCATCCAATTGTGACTTCAAGTGGTCATTTGTCACAAATTGAACTTCTTTTGTTGCATTTGCACTTGCAACAGCAGCATAAGAAACATTTGGATCAACAAAAGCAACGGATTGACCAGCTCCTACTGCTCCTGCTTCCGATCGGGTAGTTACACCTCCTTACATGTTAGAATTGTTCTTTTTAGATTTTGCCAGCTCAAATCAATCAATTGATAGCATGAATTGGCTCTAATACCAAATGTTAAGCTTCAATTTGAGAGATTGAAGTTAACCTGTGAAGAGAGAGTTTAGGTAAGAAGAGAAGTGAGGTTAAATGAGAGTTAGAGAAGAGATGAGAAGAGAGAGGAAAATATCTCAAGAACCAAGCAATGTTTTATTGAATGCCTCAAGACTTACAAGAATTGATCCTCTTATAGGAGAATCTAGATACAATGAATCAAAAATATCTCTAACTAAGCCTAAACAACCAAACTAGCCTCATATCTGCTAGATAACCGACTTTGGCACCAAATGATCAACTTACGTTTGAACTAGGCAACACTTTTAATGCAATACAAGACTCCAACAATTCAGTACATGGATTGTAAGACTCAAAACAAGAAAAATCATAACATACTATTATTATTGTTATTTTATTATTATTAATGGTACTATCTTTTCAACGCCAACATTATTATAATATTGCTACTATTATTATTATTATTACTATTATTATTATCTTCATTATCTTCTTCCTCATTAATGTTATTATTATTCTTATTATTGCTTACTACTATTACTGGTGATAACAGTATAAACAGCTACTAATACTACCGCTAGTGGTAATAGTACAAGCCATTACTACTACTACTTGTAACAATACAAACGACTACTGTTATTATTGTTGATAGAAATAGTATAAGCTAGTATTATTTTTACTCCTGGTAATAGTATAAATGGCTATAGCTACTACTGCTATTGGTAGCAGTACAAGCTGCTGCTGCTACTGCAATGACTCTTATCAATAGTATAAGCCACTACTATAACTAGTAATGACACAAACTTCTACAGCTACTGCTACTAGCGGTAGCAATACAAACTACCACTACCATTACTAATAGTAGTATCACTACAAACTATTATGCCCGTGGTCGCTATTGTAATTACTGCTACTAATATCACCACAACTGTGGCTATTACTGCTACTCCTACCGTTATTACTTTTGCTTCCAATATTATTACAAATACTATTTCTATCCCAAAGTATTATTTATTTATCTTCCATTCCTTCCTATCCCCACTACCCCTCTCATTTTCTACTGCTAACTCATTATATCCTTTCACTTATTTGTTAATACTTAATTTTCTCAAGTATTTATATTATTATTGCATCCATCATCTCCGCCTCAATTAATTTCATATTTCTCAAAATATTTAATCTATCTAATATACCCCTTAGAATGACCCCCTTCATCATGTCTCAATTAGCGGTTAATCCCCGTCAATTTTTTTTTACATTATTATCACAATAATACATCTGGATATGATCTTTTTGCATCTTTCTTGAACTCTCTCATCACGCAAGATTTTTCTGCCCCTACTTCTACATGATCTAAAATTCTCAACTAATTGTTATATTACTATTACATAATACTCATTCTCCATAAGCTCAACGTAATGTAAAACTCCTCGCTTAAAAATGTTTCCTTTTATGTCTCCCATAAGTTATTATTTTGCAACCATGTTGTATATCGGAAACTGTTTATTTTTAGGACTTTACCATAAAGTCAAATGAGTGGTTACCAATTAAATATCAATAATGAAAAGGGAAGAATTAAAAATAGTAACTAGGGGGAGTGAGTGGTGATGTGATTTTAAAGGTGTTTTAAAAATGTCTACTCACAAGCATACAAGTTCGTCGTAGCTAAATTGGGTATACGGGTCGTATCCATAAGGAATTAAATCAAATCTAGTGATTAACGAGCGGTTGAAATTTTTGGATTGTTGTTTGGTCGAATAATTCGTCGACTAAATTAATAAAACTAGATATAAACTAAATTTCCCAATTCAATTGAGGCTAGTTTAGGGAATGAATTCAGAGTAGCTCTACTCGTTTCCCGTCATTATATTCTACATAGGACAATGATTTGAAGACTTAGACTACAAACTCTAAGCCTAGGTTAATATATGAATTAGGGCTTAGGGTAATGAACTTGTCTAAAGGCATAACCTATCTTACTACCCTAAGTGTAGCATATGTTATCTCATTAGTATTACTTAATTCTTTTGTTACTCCAAGTTCAATATTAACTATATAAAAGATTGTGTTCGGGATTGGGTACAACCTTGACCCTGACCACGTGTGGAGACTTGTTATGTTATGATCTAGGCTACAAGTATAAAACTAATCGCTCAAAAGGTTGAGATCTAAACAGGCTGCAAGCACACATACAGAAATACCAGACAATCATGAATAACTCCCCACAGGGGTGTGGATATAGTAGAACTAAATCATCGGCAAAAGCACAACATAAATCTTAGATATGGGCGACTACCCGCCCTTTATCCCCAAACTAAAAGAGTCTATTTGTGCATGGAAATTTTATACATCATGAAATCTAAGAAAAGAAAATAATGAATGCAAAGTTTAGGAATTCAAACTATATATATATATATATATATAATACATATACATACATATATATTATAATATGATTTATAATGTATGTATTAACTATCCACGAGGCCTATTTGAGTTACTGAATTACAACCCGATTTGTCCTTTCGGGCACACGTGGTCAGGTTTCTCAAAGCAGTTTTCATTTATGTCTCGATTATGCTTCATTTGTCACTTTCAGCCTTTGTTTACTCTGTTGCACTCTAAGGCTAAATATACTTAAATTACAATAAAACACACATGTAAAAGCTAAATATGTCGTGGGAATGAAGAATAAAGTACGTAAATATAAGGCACATCAGGTGCCTAACGCCTTGCCTTTGCCTTGAATATTTGATGGAGTCCTTTACTTAGAGCCAAGTAAGAGCGGACTTAAACTATATTCTAAATTGAATTGAAATCTTCAAAGATAGCCGGCTTCAATAATTGATCTCCTTAGAACATATAGCTTGGATAATTGATCTCCTCGAGGACATCAGGCTTTTTAAATTGTTATTTATTTTTGAGAACCATTAAAAATCCCTTTTTAATTTGTCTTCATGTAGCCATCTGAAATTATTGGAAAGTAGCATTTTATCTTGACATACAATTGTTCGGAATGATCATTTTGTTTTGATATAATGTTGTTGGGAATGGTCCTTTTGTCTTAACAGTATTTTGTCTTCATAAGCTTTACCGATATTGTTATTTATAAAAGGTTGAATGGATCACTTGGGGAGGAGTTAATTTCCTCTCCATTTACTTCAATTGAGGTTTCTATTTGAATCTGCTGGAGTAGCTAGTCATGCAGTTTTTTTGAGAGCTTTCTTTTATTTGGAGTTCAATGACTTTGATTTATTTGAAAATATGGAAGTTTGTTTTTGGAATTTTTGTGGAGCTGCTGAAGAGTTTACTAGTGTGGAGAGAATTTAAATGTTTTTATTTTTCCGTTGGAACATTTTTTGTAGTATTTGAGTAGAGCAATCACAATCAATTTTGTAATTTAACAACCATTTAATTTTGAATTCTCTTGCACAAGATAGGGGATAAAAATTTTTAAAAAATTAAGTAGTCTTGTAAGACGAACATAAAATCCATGGAATTTAAAATTTTTTATGCAATGACATTATTTAATCAATTGGGTTTCATCGGAATATTTTGAGTACTATAAAGATATTTGACCTTGTCTTGATATGTATTAATGATGCAACCGAACATTCGTCATCATTCATACATCCAAACAGGAAATTTACAAGATTTTGTTTTTAAATGGAAAAACCAAAAATGGTCAAATGGTCTAAAGGGAAAAGCTCTAAACCATGCCATCTTATAGTTATGATATGTAAATTAGGAAGGCTTGAATGGTTGATAAAACTATCTTAACGTGAACCGTGTTTGTTGAAAATTGTTTAATGTCCAAATTTTTAATATTTTGCAAGTGGAATAGGCAATTTGCCTAGTTAGTTTATCTCTTTTATGATCTTAGGCAATTGACTTTACGCCTATGAATATAAACTCATAGAATCATTGATTTCGTTGAATGTCAGCTAGTTGCCATTGGTATTGTCCTCGATAGGCTGAACTTTCTACTAGTTGAATTTATGGGATGGAAAGAGGTGTTCTTTATCTTGTGAGGAATAGGTATTCTAATTCGGGCTTTTAGTAATATTGTCCCGATTGGTTTGGTAGAAAAGGTTGAATATTTTGAGGTTTTAAAAGAGAAGGGCCTGGAGGCCTTGAAGCTGCTGATGACTAGGAAATAGGTGGAAAGTCTAAAAGTATTGAATACAGATTTTGAGTCGGGATTTTATTTGAGGGATTTGCTTGGTCTAGCGTCATGGCATACTCTTTTGGAATTTGAATCTTCTTCTTTTCTTTGGAAGGCATGCCCAAGAAATTCTCTTGGCTCTGAGAATTTTCTTATAATTTTCTTTTATTGTTTTATTTTGTAATTTTTGCAAATAAGCTGTATCGAAGTTCTCCATTTCAATCTGTAAGTCTTAAACTTACTATTTTGTATGATATTTCATAGTATGTTTAATTTGACATCTTTTTAGTTTGTCTTGTCGATCCTACTATTACTAATTTGCTATTTTGGTATCAAAGTCACATACCTGAATGGAACTTGACTACTTGTTCCTAGTTCTCTAGGCATTGTTTAAGTATATCTCCATAACCTATATCAGATGCATATGTCTCGACTATTAGGTATGCTCTATGGTGTGGAAGTCCAAAACGGGGTAAAGTTTTGACCTTTTGTTTTAGGATTTGAACAATCTTGGTGTACTTGTCTTTACAAGGAGGGGATTATTTTGTAATCTTTTGTAAAGTGGCTAGCATAATTGCCATAAATTAGGGAAGAAATCCAAAACATAATTTGAGCAACCAAAAATTGTTGTAATTGAGTTTTATTTTGGAGTTAATTCAAAAAGTCATCAACAAATTCAATTGCTTGATTGGTTTAATTGTTCCTTGGAAAATATCATGTAATAGAAATCAAACTTTTGTTTGGAATAATTTCACTTTTGAAACAGAAAGGACAAATCCACTTTTCATAACAATATTTAAGATAGTATTTAAATGTTTAAAATGTTGGTAAATCTTTTCGAAAAGACAAGGATATCATCAATATATACAATAATAGAATTTGTATAAGGAGTAAATATATCATTCATGACATATTGAAATTTTGATGGTGCATTTTTAGCCCAAGGGCATTACCTTCCATTCATAGGGTCCAAACGGGATAGTAAATGTTGTTTTATAGCGATGCTTCTCATGGATTTGAATTCGCCAGAACCTACTTTTTAAATAAAAGTTTGAAAATATATTGGCATCGCATAACCTATTGAGTAACTCCTTTGTGTTAGGTATAGGATATCAACTCCACTGTAAAGCTATATTAAGTGGTTTGTAATTGATTACTAAATGTGTAACTTCCCGTCTAATTCCACTTGTTTATTCACATAAAATGTAGTGCAGCTTTGGAAAGATTTAGATGGGCGAATTAATTTCTTATCCAAGAGGGTATGGATCACCATTTTGTAATATTCTAATAATTCTTTATTTATTTGAATTAATCTGACTTTAGTAGGAATATTTTTCTCGTTAAAATTTTTATCAACGGTAAAGTAACTATATGTCATTTTCTTTCCCAATTTGTGTCAGGAAATTGGGAGCGAACTTCGTGAGTGAATTTATTATTAGTAATTTTAATTTCTTCTTCTATATGGTTATTATTTAGTTGTTTTTTCTATTCTGTTCTATTTTTTCTTCTAGTAATTGAATATGGGATTTATTTATTTATTTATTTTTTTGTTGTTATGAATTTAATTAATTTGTCTAAAGCTGGATGCTCATTGTAAAAGGGCTAAATCTTTTTGTAAGGTTGGGCTTAAAAATTTAAACGTGATTTGAGTGCCCATGACACTGGTATAAACACCTTCATTGTGACTATGAAGATATATATTTGAGTTAAAATGGGGATCTTAAAATAATGTGTTGTTGGAAATCTTAGATTAAAACAAGTGGTGTTTTGAAACATATACCATTATTATAGTATAAGCTTTTGACAATTGATAATTATTATTTAATTTTGATCCCTTTGCACTATGAAGTTTTTTAGACATTTTTTTATAATATTTTGAAAGTATACATCCGTCTGGAATGTATAATACATATATGTACCATTTTTGATATTCTATTCTCTCAATTATTAGAAGAAATTTTTCACTTGAAGCTAGTTCTTTCGGTGTTTGAATCCCTTTCATTGGAAATATTCAATGGGAGTTAGGCTGCAGGTTATTTAAGTGGGACTCTATTAGCATCATTTTACTTTCTAATTCAAAATCTTTTAGTTGTATTGAAAATAACTCGTTTTGTAAGTGCTTTACTTGGTCTTTTAGTTCGTGAATCTCACGTTGAAGTTCCCCGGTAGAAACTTGTTTTATAATGTGAGGGTTTGGATAATTTGAAATATTTGTTCTGAACTTATTGGTTGTATCAGAATAAACAATTCAATTGCTTTCAATATTATATCTCTGAGCTTGAAAATATACACTTTCTTTAAACTTGGATATTCAATATTATCTATTATGTCAAGTAGGAATTCTTTATTTGCCATTGACCAAAATTTAATTGTAGTCGATTTAAAACTCGAAATACTCCAATTCAATTCACATAAAACCCTTAACGATTCAAATAATTATGTAATTTGATACAAGCCCAGACTTGGCGCCCCCTTGCTACCTGCCAGAGCAGCTCCCGCTAAGCTTAGCAGAGGGACTCCTATCCAATCCAGAAATAGCAATGTCAGGCGTGAAGTAGCCTTTATCCACCTTTGCCACGTTAGCATCAGATATTTTGGATATTTTCAGATATTTTGCGAAGGTATTTTTACAATAAATAGTAAGAGAGGATTAGGGTTAGTGATTATGTTGATAAAAGTGTGCTTTCTTCTCTTACTCCCCCCAAACCCTAATTTTCTATGTCCTCTCCCCTTTCTTCCTCATTTTAGGTCTCTATTTGTGGAGTTTATCTTACTTTATGCATACAAATATGCTTAACGGGGCAGCATTACTGCCCCGTAGGCATAATTTTGCACGAGATTGAGCCTTGTTTTCCATTTATTAAGCTAGGCTAGTATCAATTGGTATCAGAGCAAGACGCTCCTTGGACCCAAATCAGCACTGTCATCTTCATCGGTTCCCATTTTCGTCGCTGGGCTACTCCTTTCTCTGTTCTCAGTTTCCGGCAATGGCAGAAGGAACCCGAACTCAGGTGAATCTGTGAGAGATGGAGGAGAGCATTTGAGGGATGGAAGAATCCAATAATCGGCGCCACACTGCTATGGAGAGGTCATTCAGTGACTTTCGGGATGAGGTGCAAAAGATTGCCGATAGGCTCTCTGTTCAAGTCGCTGGCATTGCTCATTTGGTCGATGACAGGCTCAGGCCTCAGGCACCGATATCCACTCCTGCAGCGCCTTCACCGAGGGTAAGTGAGCCCAGGCATGTACCGATCGCTTACACCAGAGGTAACTACCATCCCCCCACTCGGCATACTAAGATTGATTTCCCTTGGTTTAATGGGGATGGTGTGGATGGATGGATTCATCGTTGTGAGATGTATTTCGTTATTGATAGGACCTCTGATGATATGAAGGTTATGTATACTAGTGTAGGCTTAGAGGGTGACGCCCAAAACTAACCTGACTCTTTCGAGGAATCGTGGCCCATGGGGGTGGTAGTTCCATCCCAACAGATAAGGGCGAGATTCACTCAGTCCACTGACAGCTCGCTTATCGAGCTCATGAAGCTTTGCCAAATTGTGAGGGTAGGCGAGTACTTAAACAAGTTTGAGTCACTAGTGAATAGATGTGGGCCAACGGAGGAGCAAAATGTGAATGTGCTATTGGGCGGTTTGCAGGAGGATATATTTGACAGGGTGATAATGTTTAAACCTTAAACCATGCATGATGCCATAGTGTTAACTAAGTAACAAGAGCGCAATTGCGCTTATATTGAGAAAATAACCGGCAAGAGCTCTATTTGGTTAGCGTCGTTGTTGCCCGCGCTAAGCGCCCGACGGACGATTCTCGCTAATCCTCCAGCTCATCCACCCCAGCGACTCTTACCGCAAAATGCAAACACATCCAGGCCTCCTCCTCAAGGCCAATTGAGCTTAACACCAGTGGAAGTAGGTGATCTCCGTGCCTGGAATCTCTTCTTCTATTGCCGTGAATGCTTCATGCCAGGCCATTGATGCCCTGTGTGCAACCACGCTAGGGTATTCCGGTTAGAAGCGGATGATGAAGAGTCCCTAACAGATTTAAAGGCTCCTGCTATTGATCCTAAACTAGACCTAGATCCGGACCCCCACATATCCATACATGCATTAGAAGGCATTTCCCAATGTCAGACTATGAGGGCTGGAGGGCAGTGCTGCAAGCACTCCGTGAGCATCCTCATTGATAACGAAAGCACTCACAAATTTCTAGATGTCACCCTTGCTCCATTGTTGGGTTATACGATTGATTCCACCGACCAACCTATAGGCACTATAGCCGATGGCAAACAAGTATTTTGTGCCGAAATCTGCCGTGATTTCTCTTGGCACGTACAGGACGTGCCTTTCAAATCAGACATGCTAGTCATTTCATTATCAAGGTGTGACATGGCACTTGGCATACAGTGGTTACGTACTCTCAAAAAGTTCACACGGGATTTTTCAGCACTGTTGATGGAGTTCACTTTCTATGGGCGCCAATATACTCTTCGGGGCATTCGTCCGTCCCCTTTGAAGACTGTCAATGATAACAAGTTGACTTCACTTCTAGCCACACCGTCATTCTTCTTTACATTGACAATTATCGCCAAATGTAACATGCCATCTCTGTTCTCGATTCAAGAAGATCCACCAACTCAACTTGAGCCATCAGACTTACAGGCCTTGCTTACCGAGTATGATGGTGTTTTCTCCTCCAAGGCTGAACTGGCACCATCTCGGCCTCTCTTTGATCATCGCATTCCTCTAAAGCATGGTAGCTACCCCGTCAATCTCATACTTTACCGTTATTCCCTTTTTCAGAAGGACGTTATTTACTCTATGATCGATGTGCCCTGTGGTACTCGTTAAGAAGAAGGATGGAAATTGGCGTCTCTGTGTAGACTATCGCGCCCTTAACAAGATTATTGTTAAGGATGAATTTTCCATCCCTATTGTTGAAGAACTGTAGAATGAGTTAGGAGGAGTGTCATACTTTTTGAAGATAGATCTGAAATCCGGCTGTTGGCAGATCCGAATGGCAACTGAGGATATTTCAAAAACAACATTCAGAACCCACTCGGGGCATTATGAGTTCACCGTCATTCCTTTTGGCTTGTCCAACACCCCTTCTACTTTCCAGAGTTTGATGAATGGCGTTTTTTACCGGCATCTTTGTAAGTTTGTCTTCGTCTGTTTTGATGACATCCTAGTCTATAGCCGGACATGGTCCCTTCATATTTCTCATCTAGAGTGGTCCTGGAGGTTCTACGCGTCAATCACTTCACCGCCAATCGCGTCAAATGTACCTTTGGCGCCTGTTGCATTGAGTACCTAGGGCACTTCCTCTCGGGTGAAGGAGTTTCCACAGATCCGAGAAGGCTCAAGGTGGTCGCCAATTGGCCAAGCCCTCAAACACTTAAGCAGCTTCGCAGATTTTTGGGTCTTGTGGGTTATTACCGCTTTTTCCTCGCTTAGTATGGCGTCATCGCCAAATTCCTCAGGACCTCCTTTAGAAAGACAATTTCTTCTGGAACCCGGTAGCTAAAGGTGTCTTCAAGCTCCTAATGGGGGCGTTAACATCAGCATCCGTCCTTGCACTTCCGGATTTCCACAAAACCTTTGTTATTGAAATGGATGCCTTTGGCACCGACATTGGCGTAGTCTTAATGCAGGAGCACCGGCCCCTGGCATGTATCTTCCGCTCCTTGGCTTCCCGCCATCAGGGTATGTCCATCTGTGAGAGAGAGTTGTTGGCCGGTTGTCTTTGCCTTGGAGAAATGGACACAATATGTCACCGGGCGTCACTTCATCATCCGTACTGATCAACAAAGCCTGAAATTTCTTCTTAAACTGCGGTTAATGACTTCCCTCCAACACTAATGGCTATCACGCCTAAGTGGTGTTCATTATGACATTGTGTACAAGAAGGGGACTAAAAATAGAGCGCCAATGCCTTATCTTGCCTTCCGGGAATAGAACTCCTTTGTATGGCGTTATCTTCTATATCCTTTGACTTTATGACAAGACTAATTGCATCTTGGTCTACGGATCCGGCTCTTGAGCGCATAATATCTGACAAGATGGAAGAACCTCTGCCTCACCCTCATTACTCTTGGCAGCAGGGTCACTTGCGATACAAGGGTCGGTTGGTTGTTGGCAATGATGCCAGTCTTCACCACAATATCTTGCTATGGTTTCATGACCCGGCATAAGGGGGTCACTCGGGAACATATGCCACTTACCTTTGCATCAGAACTTTTTTTCCTGGAAGGGTCTTCGCCAAGACATCTCCAACTTCATCCGCCAATGCAACACTTGCCAACGAAGCAAATATGAGACCACGGCGCCAGCTAGTCTCCTCCAGCCATTCCCTGTTCCTACCTCTGTTTCAAACAGTGTCCCATTGGATTTCATCAAAGGATTACCACCATCAGGGGGGCACTTTATTATTTTGGTCATGGTTGATCGTCTTACTAGGTACGCTCACTTCATTTCCCTTCACCACCCTTACATCGCTGCTGATATTGCCCAACTCTTCTTAGACCAAGTCCATCGCTTGCATAGTCTCCCCGAAACTCTTGTGAGTGACAGGGACCTAGTGTTCACAAGCACATTCTGGCATGAGCTTTTCTCTTGGTTGGGTACACATCTTAACCTATCATCTTCCTATCACCCGTAGTCCAATGGGCAAACAGAGGCTTTCAACCGTTGTTTGGAGACTTATCTATGCCGCATGGTTCACGAACGACCACGCCATTGGACTCGCTAGCTTGTTTTGGCAGAGTTGTGGTACAACACCACTTTCCAATCCTCCGCTTGGGCCACACCTTTTGAACTTCTATACGGTGAACCCTGTCCCATACACCTCCCTTACCTTCCAAGAGAATCACCAGTTGAGGCTATTGATCATAGCCTCACGGCTAGGGAAGAAACCCTTAATCACCTATGCCACCACCTTTTCCCTACTCAAAATCGAATAAAGCAGCTAGCAAATCGCAGGCGCATAGAAAGGGAATTTTAAATCGGGGACTATGCATGGCTCAAGCTTCAATCATATCGGCAACAGAGTGTAGAGACCAGGCGTTTCAACAAGTTAGCTCCCCATTATTATGTTAGAACAAATTTGCGAAATACTTGCAAAATACTTGCAACCGGGTAACCACGAGATCTCAGGTGTTGAGGCTATGTAATCACTTTCCTTAAGGTTCATTTCGGTCTACGAAATATCATCGGGGATACAACAACAACAAAAAATGAAGCGAGGATGAGTAAAGGGAGAGATTGATCATGATGTGAAGAGATTAATGTTTGTAACTCAAGAGCACAACACTAGAACACCCAAGAACACTTGAATAAAAAGATCCTTTTAATCTTACTTTTGTCTTGTGTTTTTTTTTATCCAATTTGATTCCTCCTCTTGTACACAAAAGTGTGTCGTACATATATGTATTCATGAAAAGAGATGTCCCAAAATGAAAGGCCAAAAGAGATACAATGAACCAGGAAAAAAACCGCGCGAACAAACCGTCAAAACAGACCTATGTGTCAAAGTTGTGTATCGACACACAGCTCATGTGTGTCAACACACAGATTGACACACAGGCTTACTGCAGATCTGTGTGTTGACACACAGAGTGCCTCCACGCTCTTCTATAAAAGGGCTGTGTGTCGACACACGGGCCACGTGTGTTGACACACAGCTGTTTCCCCATCGTTTTGTTGGACTGTGTGTCGACAGACATAGCCCATGTGTCTACACACACCCCTAACAAGCTCTAAACATTAAAAACAAGTGTTGGGACATTCTCAAATACATTTTATACATGCATAAACAACAATTAACATATTTACATGTTATTCAACACACATTTTGAAAATACATCAACAATTCCCCGCCATTTTCAAAATACAACCAATCTCAAAATGACATCTCGTTTAAAGGAGGCCTTATTGTGCATCAATGATGGTGTCTCACGATTGAACCCCCAGCTATTGAAAAGACCATACAGTTAATCGGATCGAAAATGGTAGACCAAGCTTTGAACCATACAACCCATTTCAGTAACTGACTATCTAATCACGCACAAGGCATACTCCCCGTACACACCCTACAATTCCCAGATCGACACATTTGTGGCCTTGTGTCCTCCTTCGTGAGTGTTTCAGGGTCAAACCCCGAGTCAAAAATCACCCTTTTGAAGTGACAAAATTTCAACACACACTAAGGATGACCTCATTGATCATGTCCCTGCGACGCAACATTCAATAAGTTCTAAAACCAGGTCCATTAAGAGCTTTTTCTCATCCTCTTAGAATCTCTGAAGCAGGTATCAAGCACTTCATACTCGGGATAGAAAAATTCTCATTTAGTGCTTGCAGTCACACATATGACAAGTCCCTCTCATTGAACCCGAGACCTAGCGTCATACTAGGCGTTGAGTTGAGGCCCTATCATGGGCGACTAAATGTGACAGGTTTCAACCCCGTCCCTTCACTTGTTCTCAGAACCAAGTCTCTAGTCAGGCCTTTAGTAAATGGATCCGCTAGATTCTGACTTGCACTCACGAAGTCCATAGTGATAACACCTTCCCGAATAAGGTGTCTCACCATACTATGCCTTACACTAATGTGTCTGGACTTCCCAATATACACCTCACTGTACGCTCTAGAAAGTGTACCCTGGCTATCGCAGTGGATAGAAATTGGTGAGATCAGCTTTGGCCCCAAAGGTATCTCATACATGAGATCCTTTAACCACTCGGCTTCTTTAGCCGCAGAAGCGAGAGCTGTGAACTCTGCCGCCATTGTAGAATCAGATATGCAAGTTTTTTTCTTGGAACCTCAAGAAACCGCACCCCCACCAATCAGGAATACCCATCCACTTGTGGATGCATGATCCTCCATATCGGAGATCCAACTTGCATCAGAGTACCCCTCCAAAATAGGAGGATACCCTACATAAGAAAGGCCATAGTTCATAGTCTTCTTGAGGTACATCAGAACCCAATGCACTGCATCCGAGTGCATCTTACTCGGATTGCTGGTATAACTACTCAGCTTTTCAGCAGCAAAGGAGATATCAGGCCTTGTGCTTGTCATGGCATACATAAGATAGCCAATGGCTCGTGCGTACTCCAGTTGTGCCACTGGAGCACCACCATTCGGTACTAATTTCATACTAGGATCTATTGGAATGGATATTGGTGCACAATCAAAGAAATGGAACTTTTTCAACACATTTTCGATGTAGTGAGACTGCGTCAAGGAAATGGTATCACCATTCCTTACAATCTTGATACCAAGGATTACTTTCGGCTCACCCATGCGTTTCATAGCAAAGTTTTCCAAGAGAAACTGTTTAGTTCTCTCTACTTGTTCCATATCAGTACCGAATATCAGAATGTCATCGACATACAAATATATAATAACCCCTTTGCCATTATCAAACTTGCTATAGACACATTTATCTGATTCGTTTACAACGAATTCGTTGTTGAGAACAACTTGATCAAACTTCTGGTGCCATTGCTTTTGGGCTTGCTTTAGCCCATATAGAGAGCATATGAGTTTACACACTTTTCTTTCTTAGCCCGGAACATTAAAACCTTCTGGTAGTTCCATATACACTTCCTCTTCTAGCTCACCATTCAGGAATGTTGTTTTAACATCCATTTGGTATATCACTAGTCCATAAATTGAGGCAAGGGCTATCAAAACCATTATCGTCAATATTCTTGCCACAGAGGCATATACATCAAAGTAGTTCAACCCGTGTTTTTGGGAGAACCCTTTTGCCACCAATCGGGCCTTGAACTTGTCTATTGTTCCAACGACTTTCATCTTCTTTTTGAAGATCCAGTTACACCCAATAGGCTTACTATCTCGTGGAGGATCCACCAATATCCAAGTATTATTTCTAATGATGGAATCCATTGCATCATTCACTGCCTCTCTCCAAAAGGAGGCATATGGGGCCACTTGGTCCACATCGTTCCTTGAACCTTCTACCAGAAACGTGTAGAAGTCCGAACCATAAGATTTCTCTTTCCTTGCTCTCTTACTCCTTCGATGTTCTAAAACACTTTGAGGGACATCTTCCCTCTCATGACGAACATTGTCATATGACGCTTGAGTGTCACTTTGAATCGGCACATAGTCCCTTGGTCTAGGGATAGAGGTAAACCGAATCTCGTCAAATATCGCGTCTCTTGATTCTATTATTGTATTTGCATTGATATAATCATTAGGCTCGATTACATAGAACCGATATGCCTTGCTATAAGATGCATAACCAACAAAGATGCAATCAATGCATCTTTCACCTAACTTTTTACGTTTAGGTTTAGGGACTTTAACAACTGCACTACGCCCCTACACTTTCAGATAAGTCAAATTAGGGTGGGCTCGTTTGTTCCACAATTCGTATGGGGTTATCTTATTTCTCTTATTTGGAACTCTATTAAATATGTGACAGGCTATTAACATAGCCTTACCCCAAAGCCTATCGCTGAGACTGGAATAAGATCACATGGAATTAACCATCTCAGTTAGAGTCCGGTTTTTCCTCTCAGCCACGACATTCTATTGTGGCACATACGGAGCAGTTATTTTGTGTATAATTTCGGTGGTTTCGAAATACTTGGGATCGTAGTATTCCCCACCGTGGTTCGACCTAAGGTGTTTGAGGAAGGTCTCACAGTATAATTCAACTTCTGCTTTATAAGCTTTAAATCTATCAAGCGAATCATCTTTATGACTTATCAGATATACATAACAAAATCTCGAACTATCACCTATAAATGTCACAAAATAATGCTTTCCACATAAGCTCGATGTGCACTTGAAATCACATAAATTGCTATGCACTAGGTCAATTAGATTGGTCTCTCTTTGCACTAAAGGAAATGGCAGTTTCGTTATCTTTGTTAACATGCACGTTTTGCATTTATCATCAATTTTATCTATGTGTGGAATCAACAAAGAATTAACCATTTCATGCAATCTACGAAAATTCACATGGCCTAATCTTTGATACCATAAAAACGACCAATCAAGCATATAAACAGAACTATCAATTTTATTATCAATGTTCATCTTGAACATACCACTACACAAGTACCCTTTGCCAACAAAGACTCCTCCCTTAGACAATACAATCTTGTCGGTCTCGAAGACCAACTTGAACCCAAACCGATTTAACAGGCCACCAAACACGAGATTCTTCTACACATCCGGAGCGTAACCTACATCGGTTAAAGTAAGGGTTTTGCTAGAGGTGAAAAGTAAATCTACTTTTCCCTTCCCTTTAACCGGTATAGTAGCCCCATTGCCCATGAACAACATAGTTCCATTGTCCATGGGTTCAAAAGTCGTGAAGAACCCCTTGTCCTCACACACATGCCTCGCGGCCCCCGAGTCAACCCACCAAGAGTTATCACTCTCGGCTAAGTTGACTTATGATATCATCGCCATGAACCTATCGTTCGAATTTTTCGCGCGATGATTAAGCCCCTTGCCTTTATTATTTTTAAGGTGATAACAGTCCTTACGTAAGTGACCGGGCTTCTGACACTCCCAACAAACCAATTTTTGCCTCTTGTCATTCTTCTTCGTTTGGAAGTGTCTAGTTCTCTTGAGTCCCTTGCTTGACTGGCCTTCTTCTGTGACATTGATTTTACCAACATCACCAGGGTGGTCTTTGTTATCATCCTGTACCCTGTAACCTTCCTCAACACATAAATGGTTAGGTAATTCCTCAATTGACATATCCTCCTGCTTGTGCTTAAGACTTTTCTTATCATCTTTCCAAGAAGAAGGAAGTTTTTCAATTAAGGAAGAAACATCTATGGTATCGTCCATGTTCATTTTATGTTGTTTGAAATTATTCAATATTCGTACGATTTCATGGAATTGCTCCATGACAGGACGGTCATCTACCATTTTATAATTATTAAATTGACTTACCAGGAACTTTTTGCTTGTAGCATCCTCGGCCATATAGCGTGCCTTAAGAGCGTCCTGCAGTTCCTTCGCAGTCGACACGTTTGAGTAGGTATCAAACACAGCATCAATCATACCATTCAGAATATGCCCTCTACAGATGTAATCATCATTCTTGCACTTCAGTCTGGCCCTCTGCTTAGCCAATGTCTCCTCCTCCTCAGAGACGGGGGATGGAAATGGTGTATTCAGGACATACACCACATTCAATGTCGTGATGAGGAAGTGCATCTTCTTCTGCCATCGGTGGAAGTTCCCACCATGAAAACGGTCCAACTTCTCAAAGTTGGCTATCATTTCCCTTAGTGATGATGCCAAAAACCAAATCAGAAATTAAATCTTAAGATTGTTAGAACAAATTTGCAAAATACTTGCAAAATACTTGCAATCGGGTAGCCACGAGATCTCAGTTGTTAAGGCTATGTAATAACTTTCCTTAAGGTCCATTTCGGTATACGAAATATCCTCGGGGATACAACAATAACCAAAAATGAAGCGAGGATGTGTAAAGAGAGAGATTGATCGACATGTGAACAGATTGATGTTTGTAACTCAAGAACACAACACAAGAACACCCAAGAACACTTGAATACAAAGATTCTTGTAATCTTACTTTTGTCTTGTGTTTTTTCATCCAATTTCATTCCTCCTTTTGTACACAAAAGTGTGGAGTATATATAAGTATTCATGAAAAGAGACATCCCAAAATGAAAAGCCAAAAGAGACACAACGAACCATGAATAAAATCGCGTGAACAAACCATCAAAACTGACCTGTGTATGGAAGCTGCGTGTCAACACACAGCTCCTGTGTGTTGATGCACAGATTGACACACAGGCTTACTGCAGATCTGTGTGTGGACACACAGAGTGCCTCCGCGCGTTTCTGTAAAAGGGCTTTGTGTCGACACACGGGCCATGTGTGTCGACACACAGTTATTTCCCCATCGTTCTGTTGGATTGTGTCGACACACAGTTATTTCCCCATCGTTCTGTTGGATTGTGTGTCGACACACATGGCCCATGTGTCGATACACACCCCTAACAAGCTCTAAACATTCAAAACAAGTATTGGGACTGTCTTAAATACATCTTATACATACATAAACAACATTTAACATATTTGCATGTTATTCAACACACATTTTGAAAATACATCAATATATTATGGGTCGTATCAAATTCTGGATCGGGTTGGAGCAGTTGCCTATCGACTTGATCTTCCCGCCCAATCCACCATTCACCACACTGTTCATGTTTCATCACTGAAAAGTTGTTTCTCCATTTCTGATACTAGTATTCCGCTACCAAATACTTGGTCCTTAGCTGCCAGACCCCCTCAACCTGCCACCATCATGGACAGACGTATGGTTAAACGTTGAAGAATTGCTGCCACTCAAATTCTTGTCCAATGGGAGAGGCAGACAACTAATGACGCCACCTGGGAATAACTACATGATCTTCAGCTCTGCTTTCCCACCTTTGATCCTCGAGGACGAGAATCTGTTCAAGGGGGCGGTATTGATACAAGCCCATACTTGGCGCCCCCTTCTATCCGCCAGAGTAGCTCATGCCAAGCTCAGCAGAGGGACTCCCATCCAATCTAGCGACAGCAACGTCAGGCGTGAAGCAGCCTTTACCCACCTTTGTCTTGTTAGCATCAGATATTTAGGATATTTTCAGATATTTTGCTTAAATATTTTTGCTATAAATTGTAAGAGAGGATTAGGGTTAGTGATTATGTTGATAAAAGTGTGCTTTCTTCTCTTTCTCCCCCAAACCGTAATTTTCTATGTCCTCTCCCCTTTTTTCCTCATTGGAATGCTCCATTTGTGGAGTTTATCTTACTTTATACATACAAATATACTCAACATGGCAGCCGTTACTGGCCTGTAGGCCTAATTTTGCACAAGATTGTGTCTTGTTTTCCATTGATTTCCAATGATTGAGCTAGGCTTGAATAATATTTATAATTTCAACCTCTAGTTCCTTTGATAAAACCAAACAAAGGAATTTCAATTCCATCATAATTCCAAGTCAATCAGAATTGGAGTTGAAGTTGCAATTTCACAGTCTAATTCTAATTTCATGCGTCAAATAGAGCCTAAAGATATTCCACTCTTAAACATTCCACGGAGAAAATTGTCCTTAAGTATCTTAAAGTTTTGAAATAAACTTTTTCAATTTGAAGCATTTAATTATTAAAGGCAGAGAATTATTTAAGCCTTAGCAACAAAGAAACACAGAATGGCCACGGAGTCCCTAAATTATTAAAGGCGGACACTTTGGCATAATTATATTCCTTATGAATATCTTACGTTAGTTGAAGTACAAAGCAGATCTTCCATTATTAAAAAAAAAAAAAAAATTCGTAACCCTTCTACGCAAAAAAGATTTTAGGGAACATATGGGGAGAGAATATTTTCACTTTATACACTATTTCCATAAATATGACGTTACACATAAAAGATGTAAAATGGATACACATTGGATTATAATTTGAGAATATGGTGATATGACGATAAAAGATAAATAAAAATGAAGCACATAAAAGAGACATACATAAATCGAGCAATTGATATATTATGAGATTTTGATAAAATGCACACAATAGTTGACATGATTGTATTTTTTAGAGCTAAAAGTATCGGTGTAATGGTTTGTTTTTCAAATAGTGACAAATTAAGGAACCCCACAATGCAGGGTGTATATTGACAATAAAGAAACAATAAATAAATAAATAAATAAATAATTATAGGACTTCTGTAATGATGAATCGTTACGATGAATCATAGTACCAACAAAATTCTTGTACTTTAAATTATGTCAATTTTGTCTTTAATATTTTCAGTACGATCCAAAATAAATTGATAGTTTCCAGTCAACCAAAATTAGTCAATGACACAGATCAACACAATCAAAGTAAATCCACACAACAATTCGAGCTCAAGATATCTATATTGTACTTGTTACAAACCGAGAATCCGAGGCATGGGTTTAAATTGGCAAAAAGGCGGGAAATGGTGCTAGAAGTTGAAATTCAGTTAATAACCTGTCATTTGTTGTTGTGCATGTGCTGCTGCTGCTGATCTGCTATATGGTTGCTGTTATTTTCTGCTTTTGGCGCCAACAATAAGGATTTAAATGTATGTTAGTGGTATTCTAGATACTTCTAGATTGTTTCTAAGTTGGTTACTTAGATGTCTAGGTCCAAGTCTTGCATTGTATATAAATAAGTGGATTAAAGTGTAAATCTGAATCAATCAAAGAAATATCAAATACAAATCTCATTTTGAGATCAATATTCTCTCTCTCATCTAACTCTCTCTCTAATTCTAATCTCCTTTACCTTCTTATCTCAACTTAACTCTAAATTCTCTATTTCTCATCTAATTTCACTTCTTTCTCATCTCAAATTCTCAACCTATCCAAATTATACTTAGTTTACGCTCGTGGTTCAAGCCCAAACAATTGGTATCAGAGCCTCGTTCGGCTTCCGATCGAGTGCGCAATCAAAATTTAAAAAAAAAATTTCAGAAATCAGAAGCAATTGCTGCATTATTCTCGGTTGAAGATCAAATAGCTGTGCAGGCAATCTGATCAAGTTTTGCAACTGAGTGAGGCTGAAATTAAGTGGCGGTTAAAGGTTGAATTCAATGCATTTGAACTGTTGAAGCTTACGGTGGAAGTGAAGATCAAAATCCAGTGCTAGAAGGTGTGATCAAGTGCAGATCTCAGTTCAACCGATCAGATTGTGCTTCATAAATCTTGATCTGGAAAATTCAAAGGACCTACTTGCAGTGAGTTGTTTGTTCAGCTCAATATTCTGCAGCGAAGCAACCTGACCAAGATCAATCCGATCGGCATTAATCAATTTCGATTGTGAAGTTCAAGAATGGACTCTAATGCATTGGTGTCTCCTGGTGGTGTTCTTACCCATGCTGCGGCTGCTCGTGCAGCAGCAAATCCCTCATACGCAGATGTTGTGAGTGGTAGATCAGACAGTGAACCGCAAGGAGGAAATGCAATTGGAGCAAGAGCAACAAATGAGATGCAATATGTTACTAATGATCAGCTGGAACCGCAAATGGAGCTGTTGTTCAATCGGATTCAGCTAGAAATGAGGCAGGTGCTTAAGGAAAACGATCAAGGTAAGGAGGATCTAAGGTCTCAACAATTTCATGAATTGGAAGGAAAGATTCATGATCATGTGCAACATCAAATTCAAGGAGTTGAGGAGAAGATTTTAGTTCAATTGAATCAACAAGCTCAACAATTGCAAGGACTCGAAGAAATGATAACCGATCAAGTGAACCAACAAGCATTGAACATTGAAGAGAAGATTAAATAGTTGCGCAACCAAATTGATAAACAAAATGTGGCCTCTAATTCTGCTCCTCTGCTACCTGCAAGTCATGTAATGAGACCACTCGAGCTGCTGCAATCATAAGTTCCAGGCTTGTTCATCCACAAGTCGATCCTCAAGCCGTTAATGTGAACACAAGACCTCACGTTCAGCTGCAATTTGAAGAGGACAGTCCTCAACATCAGAATCCAGAAGCTCTAGAAGCTGACAGAATGCGTGAACAACATGGGGAACGTGGGCAAAGGCGATCAGTGAGCATAAATTTTGATCAAAAGGAACATCCACCAGACTCAGCTAGTTGTTTCCCTGGTTCTGCAACACCACGAAATGAGAATGCAGGACACTTTGATCCATTTCATGATCCATCTCACACGCGACCTGTTTGCTTGAATGCCGGACACAATATTCATCAGCCTGACACTGTTCAGCAGTATAACGTGGGGCAAAATGCATCTGAGTTGGTTATTAATCGAAGCAATGAAGTTTCTTACAAAATTGGACGCAATGGCTTTCGACAACCGAGAGTCCAACTTGAAAATTTTGATGGGAAGCAACCTCACTCATGGATACGAAGATGCGAGCGCTATTTCCATTTTTATTCCATTCCCGGGGATCAAAAGGTGGACTTGGCCGCGGTTTATCTCCAAGGGGATCACGAGGTGTGGTTCGACAGCCTGTTAAGGAGCAATCCCGCTCTTACTTGGGACACGTTCGTGACCGAGTTATGTGAGCGCTATGGTGATGACGAAGTGGGTGATGTCATGGAAAGCTTCAACAAATTAACTCAAGTCACTACCGTGAAGGACTATATGATGAAATTTGAAAATCTCCGAGCCAGTATGATTACAATTGCACCTCGAGCCCCCGAGTCCTTTTATGTCTCGAGCTTCATCAGTGGATTAAAACCGAAAA
The DNA here is from genome assembly GCA_018398585.1 of Simmondsia chinensis. NCBI lineage: Eukaryota > Viridiplantae > Streptophyta > Magnoliopsida > Caryophyllales > Simmondsiaceae > Simmondsia > Simmondsia chinensis. The sequence goes on along the minus strand of JAGTTD010000010.1, from coordinate 28,640,095 downwards.
TCAAGAACTTGGTGAAGGATCTTGAACCTACTACCTTGTCTCAAGCTTTTAACAAAGCGAAACTAATTGAGGCTTCAGATTTAACATTTCTCGATCGGCCCAAGTATCGGGAAGAAAACTTCCAACATCCTCACAAGGGGTTAGACCACAAGAAATTGGACGAGCATAAAGAACCCCGAAACATTGAGAAGGAGTCCTGACACCGCTGTTTTAAATGCCATCAACCTTATGTACCCGGCCATAGGTGCAATCCTGAGCTTCTCATGATGGCAAGAGGAGTTGATATTGAAGAATAAATCGAAACCGATGAAAGTGCTACTAATGTTGATGGATTAGTTCGGGATACCGGTAGTGAAGAAGAGGTTGACATCACGGTTCGAAGCAAGGGAGGAAGGAACGTGTTCAAGAAAATGTCAAAGTCCAAAGCCCTCCAGTTTCTAAAAGGCCATTTCTCCAACAAGTGATTTCCAAAGTCACATTCTCTTTAATTCTTGAGGACAAGAATGTTTTCAAGGGGAAGGAAATGTTACAAACTGAGAATCCGAGGCATGGGTTTAAATTGGCAAAAAGGCGGGAAAAGCTATTAGAAGTTGAAATTTAGTTAATAACCTGTCATTTGCTGTTGTGCGTGTGCTGCTGCTGCTGATCTGCTATATGGTTGCTGTTATTTTCTACTTTTGGCGCCAACAATAAGGATTTAAATGTATGTTAGTGGTATTCTAGATACTTCTAGATTGTTCCTATGTTGGTTACTTAGATGTCTAGGTTCAATGTCTTGCATTGTGTATAAATACGTAGATTAAAGTGTAAATCTGAATCAATCAAAGAAATATCAAATACAAATCTCATTTTGAGATCAATATTCTCTCTCTCATCTAACTCTCTCTCTAATTCTCATCTCCTTTCCCTTCTTATCTCATCTTAACTCTAAATTCTCTATTTCTCATCTAATTCACTTCTTTCTCATCTCAAATTTTCAACCTATCCAAATTATTCTTAGTTTACGTTCGTGGTTCAAGCCCGAGCGTAACAGTATTGTACTTGTATTTCTATAATAACTATACAAGTATAATCAAGTATAGTTAGGTAACATAGGATTGATAGTAAACTAGAGGAAAAAGAAGGAGAAGTAGAACAAAGGAGACAAGACATAGAAGAAGATTGGGGGAGCGGATCATCAACATACAATCATCTGACATACCCTATCCTAATCCAACTGTCCTTATTTGTACTACTAAAAGGGCTAATGATGATGTGGCATGGTGACGTGGCTAATGCATGACCCGAAGCTAGTTAATGACAAGGCAATCGATAATATTTTTATCAATACCCCCACCATGAGCCGACCCTTGTCCCCAAGGGTCAAACTAAGGAAAACGGAGTTGAAGATCGTAAATAAATTCCTTTATGCGTGAGTCTCGATGACAAATGTGAAGGAGATGAGCTACTTGTCAATGCTCGTTTCAGGCGATCAATAGTAGACGCAACATCAAAGTTCCACTGAAAACTGACCTTTTTGCACAAGTGGCCCAAGAGATGAGCTACCTCACCATACTGAGGCATAAAGATGGCGTCGGATTGTGTATGGGAAGCAGTCTTGTGGACAACAACAATGAACATATGGAGCTGCCAATAACCTAGCTGAAGATCAATTTTTAAAACATAAGAAGCACCCCCTAATTCATCCAATAATTCCTCAATGTATGACCCATAGTCGAATCTAAATGCCATGCCTGATATAACTTGGTGTGAAACTTAGATGAAGTGAAAGACATAACCATGACAATTGGATCCACAGCTGGGTTTGAATGCCACACCTGATATAGCTTGACGTGAAGCTCAAACGAAGTGAAAGATAGAACCATAAGCAAAATTTCAGCATTCGAGAGACGAAAAAGGGTGTCGATGGTACTACTTTTTGTCACTTTTAATGGAATTCAATGATCAAAACCTTGCCCGTGAGAACAGAGCCCAACCAGTTCAGCAAAAATATCCACAAAACCCTTGTAACGTCTCCCAATAATAGCTTGGAAATCACCGAATGGAGGATGACGTTCTATCCCTTCACCCAACCTCTTTTCTTCCATCATTTGGGACAACTGAGGCTTTGAAAACATAAGTAGCTTTGGCTTTGCAATATGACAATTAAAAGATATACTAAAGTGTTGTTGATTTGCTCCTTCACGTAAATGCACCTCACTATTTGTAGGCTTAAGCACCATAACTACCTTATCCTTTGATTCTTTAGAGTTTGCTTGTCCTGGAGTACCTTCCTTTATAATAGAAGGTTGCTTTAATGACATATCAATCCGCTCCATATGGTCAAAAGTAGCAGGGATTATGATCTTTGGTTCCACCTCAACTATATCATGGGTCTTAAGACATTGAATGTCTAAGACACAATATTGATCATATATGAATCTTCCATGCAAGTACATTAAGGCTAAATTTGCACTCCCAATTATATAATAGCTAATATGAGCCATAATCTCTAAAATAAAAGATGAGATCACTTCGATTTTGTCAAGAACACCATAAGAACAAAACACTTGGAAAAGCACATACTCATTTATAAGGTAAAGAAGCTTTGAAACTTTGAACAAGAGTGTAGCATCTTCAGTAGACTTGACTTGAACGGAATTTGAGTTCAACAAATGTGGAATTTCATGGTTTGACATTTTGTTGAATACCTTCTATACATATTTAAAGTTCTACAATTTAAATTCAAATCCTCAAATTATACCCTAAAAAATAAAAGTCATACCTCATGAATTAAATTTGCAACTCGGCAGCAGCAACCCAGCAATAGATGACCAAATCCCAAAGCTTGTCGAACATCTTCAAACAAAATGAAGCCTCTTCGCATATAGAACTTAGACCAATTTTAAATGATTGCTCAATTTTCCATGGCCGAGAATCGTTCGCTGTGACACCAATTGGTACGATCTAAAATCAATTGATAGTTTCCAGTCAAACAAAATTAGTCAACGACACAAATCAACACAAACAAAATAAATCCGCACAAGAATTTGAGCTCAAGATATCTGTATTGTAATTGTATTGCTATAATAACTATATATGTATAATCAAGTATAGTATTATGTAAGGTAAGATTGATAGTAAACTAGAGAGAAGAGGAAAAAGTTGAAGAAAGGGGAGAAGACGCAGAAGAAGATTGGGGGGAGAGAGAGATCATCAACATACAATCATCGAACATTCCCTCATCCTAATCCAACTATCCTTGTATAAAAGGGTTAATGACGACATGGCATGGTGACGTGGACAATATGGGACCTAAAGCTAGTTAATGATGTGGAAATCAAGAATATTTGTATCAATTTTATACTGTGTCAAATTTGTCTTTAAATTAGCATGAAATTTTTAATGCTCAAGTCATGCTTTGCTTTAAATTTTGTGTCAAGGAGTGGTTTTGCATTTAGTCACATGGATCTAACATGTTTGCAATATTAAAAGTCATATCATTGTCCTCACTTTGATATAAGTGTCATTGTGAAGCACTACCACGATTCGATCCCCTGACCTCAACATGGAAATAAAAGTTGTCAACCATTACACCAAAGCATCGACTATGTATCTGTAGAGGGTAAAAATAATCAGGTTAATATTAAAATAGGATAACGAGATAATAATGAAAATAAAATATAATTTTATTTTATATTCTCTCTCTCCTCTCTCCTCTCTCCTCTCTCCTCTTTCCCTCTCCGGTGGACCCCCCCCCCCCCCTCCTTCCCCTTCCTCACTTCTCCCTCTCTCTTCTTAACTTCTTTCTCTCTCCTCTCAACTCCTGACTTCTCTCTCTGGCTCGCCGGTACGGATCTCTCTCTCTCTCTTTGAATCTCTCACTGTCTCCCTTCTCTTACTTTCTCTTACCGCCGCTATCAACCACCCCTATCGGCACCGCCCACCTCGAGTACCGCCAGACCCATCTACTACCGCCAACACCACCTACTACCGCCAAGCCTTGGGTACCGCCAGCCTCGGGTACCGCCACCTCACCTCCTCAACCGCCAACATCATCCCTCCTCAATAAAGGTCTACAACAACAACAACAAGGGGGGACACACACTCTCTCTCCTTTTTCCCTCTCCTCTTGCTTCGGCCGGCTCCAACCACCTTCTCCGGCACGACGTCGACCACTTCGCCGCCACCTCGTCGCCGGTCTCCACCTAGCCGGTAACACTCCGGCCACCAGCCACAAAGGAGAGACCCCTTTCTCTCTCCTCTGTCTTTCTCTACACAAGGGCCACCCATACGTCGCCGGTACGGATTCCGGCCATCTTGCCGGTACGGATTCCGGTCACCAGCGATCGAGGACCCCCTCTTCATATACGATAAGTATTTATTATTGTTTATTTACGCTATTTACTTATTATTTATTTTTATTATGCTTTTACTAACTTAGGCATCGTAGGGGTCTCCCGCGGGCAAACCCGTGGGTCCCTCTAACGGCCTCTTTTATTTAGCAGGTATATAAGGACAGGCGCTAGCAGCTGCTTCCTCAGTGAGGGTTGAGTCTCGCTCTCATCTAAAAGAACCGAACCAAAAATCCCCAAAACAATTGGCGCCATCTGTGGGAAGATAGTTTGCTAGCGCTTAGCCTGGTGTCCCATACAAATCGCCTAAGACCCTCACAAAACTGGGGGCTACAGTACCCGTTTTACACAAGATAAGCCTTTAATCTCAATTTTTCTTTGTTTATTTTCCTTCTAATACCTCTAAATTAGGATTCTAGATGTAAGTTGTCAGTAAATTTGAGGCACGCTGTACTTCTAAAAAAAAATAAAAAATTCGTAGTTAAAAAAAAAAAAAAAAAAACAAAGAAGAGAGGGAGGGAAAAGTTTGGGATCTTTGTCCAATTTTATTTAATGCAAGCATTTATAATGTCCACATTAACGTAAGTACTAAATTTCGATATTAGCTGTACCAGGAAACTAAATAAGTTAGTCTCAAGAATTATTGTTAAAGTTTATTGTCCGTATCAACAAGAATACTGCACTGTAACTTTAAAATTTGCTGTTCATGTATTGGTCCTCAAATACATGTCTAAGGATTATTAGTTTTGCAAGTCAAAACATGTCGTTCAAATTCCACACCTAAGTCCACCCAAAATCGGAAACATCAATATCGTATAAATGGGTGAACCATGCTAACGGTCAATATATAAAGCTAGACGCAACTCTTTTAATAAAAAATGCCGCACATAAGACAAATGAGACCACTTTTCTCCTAAAATCAAACATAAATGCGCAAATTGTTTCTCTCTTATTCTACATTCCACGCACTCATGTGATGGATGTCATACGACTGGAAATTTAATAATGAAGTCAAATTGTGTGTCCAACCATATTACAAAATAAATTTATGTTTCACACGAGTTCTAGTACATATAAGAGAATGAACTGTGAGCATGGTGAATTTCTCTGGACTTTAACTATTCTCTAATTTCGGTTTGAGCACCGGATGAGTTATGGATTTGACTTCATTTTATGTCTCTTTTGAATACATTTAGAGTAAGACCTCAAGTCTAAATTTTTCAGTAAATTTATAGCAAATTTCAATAAAACTCATGGCACAACATGAGCTTTGGATTATATTATGGACATTTTTCATAATATTTCTAATCCGAAACTTCAAGAAAAGTTTCAGTTTTAAATTTTATAGTAAAATTAACAGTATATCCTGATCTTTAAAGCATGTTATAGATGCTTTTCATAATATTCTCGCTTCAATTATGCATAAATTATTTTATCAGACTTCCCGTCTTGGATTCGAGGCAATACACGAATTATATTACTCCCGTTTTTTGAAAATTGCTTACTAAATATTTTATCTAACTAAAGTTGCTTTAAGTTAACTGCAACCTAGCTCATGTATCTTGAGTAGATGTGTGATTAAGTTGGAAAAGCTGGGTCGAACATTTAAAAAGTTTACTGTCCATAAGGGCCACTATATTAAGGACTTTTCTCAAGTAATCCTTGTTCTTGACCAGGAGCAAGAGAAATCTCATCGCATGGAAAACTTCACCGCATAGTGTTTAAATTTGAATATACTCATTTCTTAATTTTTTCTATTCATATAGCTTAAAATTGGTGCGAAATATGATATTTCAAAATACACTAACCCATACAGTAACAACAATTAAAATGGATCGGACCGTTGTTATGTGTAAAGGTGGCAGAGTTTGCAACCAAAAGCAACCCAAATAAAGCAGAATTTAGATCAGTTGGGCGATCACCGCCAGCCACCTACTATAGAGTTAACACCCTTCAAGGGCTCCCTTAGATAATAACATTGCCATCCTTGGACTAGGCAAACGCCAAAAAGGGCGTCAACGTCAGTTTGTGAGGCAAAAATCCGTAAACAAGGTTGCGGTAGCCAATCAATCTCACTTGGCGTCATTAGTAAAGGCCCGTTAATAAGAACTTTACCATTGATAATGTAAGGCTTAAGCCTCCACGAAGTGGGCTTAACAGCTCCAGCCGGACGGTTCGCCAAGAAACTTGGCTGTACCCATAAGCTTGATTAGCTGCAACCGCCGTTGAGCTTGGCCGTGTAGCCACGCCAACTCCTTAAACGAGTAGCTCATCAGTAAAAGCCATCAGCGACAAACTCGAGTGACTCGTTAAAACCAACTGCGAGGCTAGCTAAAGCCTCGTCTAATAACTTGGCTTTGCACTATTTACCTTGACTAGGTGCAACCGCCCATTAGGTTGGTCGTATAGCGACGATAGCCTATTCTTATTTTAGCAATGCCTCCCAGAGCTGGGGGCTTCGCCAATAATAACATGCAAGGCCAACCCCGTCAATGTTTGCCTCCTGGGTGTCCAACTTAATCGGAACACTACAAACGAGCGTGATAGTGGGGACGTTGCCTTCAGCGACCCAAGACTCGAGCTACCGCCCACTTTTTCTGCGAACGCTCTTTTAAAGCTCCACCACTCACCTTTCAACTTAGGCCAACACCCACCAACGATATCATAAGCTACCATGGGTAACCAACGAACAACGTCAAAATGAACAAACTGTGAAGCTGCCACCAGCAAGCTTGGCTAGACCCTAGCCCAACAAGCTTGGCTGGGTGGCCTCGTTAACACCTTTAGTGGGTAACGCATGGCCACGTAACTTAAAAAAGCCAACCACTAACAATCTTGGGGATAATCCCTTAAAGGTAACAGTGGGGTCACAAAACAGTGCCCTCTGCCCGTCTAGCCAAAACCCAACCATCACAAAATTCGATAGAATACGCGCAACCAACCATAGATGGCTACGCACGGTATAACGTGTCAGGTTGGACTCGCCAACAACCATGGCGGAGGTCCCGCTAGTCAAGACGTCGTCCTCAACGTCTCAAAACTTGAGCGGCCGCTAACAAGGTGGTTAAAAACACTTTAAGAGCTTCACTACTCACCTTCTAACCTAAGTAAAGAAGAAATTGCTACTAGGTGAACCAATACCAACGGTGCCGTAGACTACCATGAACAACCAACAACGCTAAAGCAAATGAGCTTAGCTTGGCTATTATTGTCAATAATTTGGGACATGAACTTCCACCAGATAAGCTAGCGGAGATTTTATACCGCCAAGTTTTGGGTACTAGGCGGAAAAACTAATAATACATGCACCAACTTAAATTAACAATGCTTTAAATTGCCATTGTTAAGGGAGACACCGTTTGCTAAGACTACCGCCTCCCCAGGAAGGAGACGTTATGAGCATACCCTGGTGAACGGCCACCAAGGACCACTACCGCAACTCCAGCACCCTAGCGGTACTTCCATACCCTAGCGGTACTCCTACACCTTAGCGGTACTTCCATACCCTAGCGGTACTCTTACACCCTAGTGGTACTTCCATACCCAAGCGGTACTTCTATGCCCTAGCGGTACTTCCATACCCTGGCGGTACTCCTGCACCCTAGCAGTACTTCCATACCCTGGTGGTACTCCTGCATCCTAGCGGTACTTCCATACCCTAGCAGTACATCCATACCTTGGCGGTACTCTTGCATCCTAGCGGTACTTCCATACCCTAGCGGTACTCCTGCACCCTAGTGGTACTTCCAAGGGGCTCTTTCTTAACCACTATAAATACAGTAAGAAACACCACTAATGCCTTCATTCCGGTGTTATCACCACAAAGGTGATGGTAGACTCTTCAGGACACCCGTCTTGGTTCATCCACTCTCTAATAAAGAGGCTGGTACTCTTGGAACTAAGGACACGTTATTCTTTAGACTCACAGGGTGCCTCCTGGCGCCAAATAAAGTCTACCACTGCTTTAGGAGGTAGGCGCAGACCACGAGGCATGCCCATTAACAAACACATAATCGCATTCTTATTAACAGTTTTATACACCTGAACCAAATGCCCACCCAAGTTGCCTCTCGGCAACTGCGGAACTTACCGTTCCTTAGTAACCATGAACAATAGTATTTACTTGACAAAGGGGGATCCAACGTTCTCCATATAATTTTATGTAATTTATCGTTTTCATAGAAAATTACGTGATTAATGTTCCCTATGGGATTTGCATTTAACCCGGTCCCTGACTATGAACCAGGGGCTTAGTGTTTTTTGTAATTTACATTCCTTATGTGAATTATGTTCTCAGTGCAATTTGCACGATATGCGTCACTTATGTGATTTATGTTCAGCTTAAGCCCTTGCTTGGGCTAGGGCTTTAACGTCCCTTGTGTGGTTTGTGTTAACTTAGCCTCGGAACAAGGACTGGGAGATAGAATTATCATCCGCGGTTAGCTTTGCCCTAACGTAAAAGTTCACCGTTCTACAAATGGTGGGCGGTTAACTTCCACCGAATGTGGAAGTATGTGATGGTGTTGTTCCAGCTAAAAACAAAAGCACGAAGTTGTGGGGTGGGTAACCTTCACCTAATGTGGAGGCTCGTAGGCGGTTAGCTTTCACTTAACGCAAGACGCAATGGTCTCCAGTATTCCTTCTGTTCCGATAATGCATCTCAACCTCTAGGAAGCCCACTCGGTGGGCCGACACACCCGCCAGACGCCATCGCTCATGTCGGACCTCACCGACACCCCTTTGAGTTTCAACACTGTATCTCAACTACTCGGGACATTCCCTTAGGAGCAGACTTACATAGTCCTGCTCCAGAGCAACATGCAAGGGCCACAAAGTCCCTTAGGCGGCCCTCATGTGTGAGGCCGCTGTCTTTATGAGGAACTGACACGATCCCACACAAGTAGCGTTCCACTTACTTGAGAGGGTGACCGCCCCGTAGCATGCTTCGAACCTGGGCGCCTGTTGACAAGTAACCAACGGCCCCTACCTCTACCCTTAAGGCACGCCGCATCCACACCATCCAGCTGTAAACGGAGCTGGTGCACATTGCTGCTAACAAGGGGGCTCGAGAATCACAAATGCTCTAACCGATTAAAGGTTGAATCCCACAAGTCAGGGTGCCTCGACATTGCATCGCACAGCCTAAACGAGGGACCAAGCCTTTCTTGGATGGATTACGTGCACTGTTGGCCCTCGGCCCACCACCATGTCTACGGAGCGTCCTACTCATGTGCAGACCTCATGTCGCCCTCGTAGTTACACCGAGGCCCGCTCCTATTACCGGGATAAATCATTTAGCACCACTATTCGGGGATGGGGCACCTGATGCCCCAAAGCCCAACTTCAACGACCTGTGTCTTTCTTAAACCGAGGAACTTCCGCAACCAGGACGGGGCTTGTGACATAGGGCCCAACACTACTTGCATGCAACGCACGACACTGGGCCGCCCACACCGATGCGGGTGTGCGTGTACAAAACATGAAGGCTCGCAAACGCATCGTGTCATGATCCACAGCAGGATCGTAACACTATGCCTATATGTTGATCTCTCCCCCCTCGGGCTCCTGTGCGGGTTTCTTGCTTGTATGACTCACAAATTTTACTATTTGTCGCTAGTTGGAACTATTTTTCTACAATATGGGTTCACGCCATTCCCTACTCTCTAATCATATACAGAATACACACGGGCTATTTACGGTACTTCCTAACCCAGCTAACGATCAGGGACTAGGAACTTATGGCTTATCTTTTCACAATATGATCCACCCCAGTTAGTAACTAGAGGCTGCCGTTAATTACTAAACTAGAGGCTCTTATCTAACGGTAAGAACTTAAGTTAACTTGATAGACGTGCAAGGTAACAAGGATTAACCGCAACTGCCCAAGAGTACGAATAAAAAGAACTAGGATTAAAACAAGAAGCTAAACATAGGCGGGGCATCAAACAGGGGGCTCCCCCAAATAACGATACTACGGCCCCCGGACTGGGCATGTGTTCTCGGAAAGGGCTCCAACAATAACACATCAGGTTGAGCTCGCCAATAAAAGCAACTCGCCTAGCTGGGATACCGCCAACAAGTGTGGCAGGGGATGCGCTAGCAAAGACGTTACCATCAACGTTTCAAGACTTAAGCTACCTCGAACGAAGCTAGCGAAAACTCTTTGGGAACATCGTTATCCACCTTTAGACCTTAGTAAGAAGAAATTGGCAGTAGGTAAACAACTACCAACCAATGATATCATAAACTATCACGGGTAACCTACGAATAACGCTAAAATAAGCCAACTTAAAAATTGCCGCCGATAATACTGGCAAAGGTTTCTTCAAGGACGCAAGATCATCAGCAAGGGTAGTTGGGTGCCACCGCCCAGCGCCATCCACAATCTTGGCTTAGTAACGAGCTGAGTTCAAACTCAAAGTATCTAGGCTTGCTAAGCTTCCAGTTAGGCTCAACCCATGTTGGATATTGACAAGCCGAGCCCTGGGCCTGATGCGATTTGGTTTAACTCAGCTCATATACACTCCTAATTTAGCAAGTTTAGTTTGCTGATCTAGTGGGATTTGAATTTAGCTGAATAAAAAGATTAAACCGTTGGTGCTATTACATTTCTTGCGTGATTCTTGGCACCGGTCATCATTTCAACCATTAGTATATAAAACTTATTTATTTTGAGTGATGTAAAGCTTCATACAGTTGTTATATGATGATGAACTCATAAAGAAATTAATAAAATAAAACTGGGAGGTAAGACAATTCAAGGTATAATTGAAGATGTATATCTTGGCTAGGGATTTGAGGAAACCTACCAGGTTTCTGTTTATAATCATTGCAGAGGACATCATCCGGCTTCTAAGTATGGCTGCATATGTTTGTAGTCGTAATCAAAAGTAAAATATTTCTTGGAACATCGGGCTTTGTTTTGTGTATAAAACACAGTGTAGGATTTCGATAAAGGTCTTCCGGTGGTGAAACGCTAAACTAGCAACTAAAGCCTTTTATTAAGTTACGCTTAAGTAAGAATAATCCTTGAATCTAAAACCATTACGGACTAGTCGCAGCCGATTTCTATCTTCGCTCCTTGATTAGAGCCTAATTATCCTCATCTCTCTCTCTCTAGTTTATGTCTAGACTGAAGAGCATTTTTAATTATTGTAATTCAAAAACTTCAATAAGATTGCAAATGTTAGTACAAAATTAAACCACTACTATTGTTCGGTGTGGACCTTGATCTAAAAATTCGAATTAATAGGTCTGAAGTTTGAATAAATTCAATCAGGTTCCATCGGACTATGCCAATTTAACCCTAATTGAACCAAGGCTGGCTTGTTCGACCGCCACCAAACAAGCGCCTTCATATTTAATCACTTCAACAAATTTAGATGTGACTAAGCTGAACCGTATTAGTCAAGTTCTAGCGCATTTTCGTACATATGCTTGAACTCACACGTGTAGCTATTAATCTATGAGGCAACACCTTGTTAAAATGAATGATTTCAATAGCAAACAAGAAAAATAAAATAAAACCTAACGTGTCCTTGGTGGGAGTTTCGTTATAAACAAGCTATTTGTTTTAGTTTGAATGGTTTGTTTTATTTACCTCAGGCTTTACCGGCTGGGGGCTTTTAGTTGCTTGACCTAAATTTTTTATTTTAGTTTAAATGGTTTGTTTTATTTACCTCAGGCTTTACCAGCTGGGGGCTTTTAGTTGCCTTACCTAAATTATTTATTTTAGTTTGAATGGTTTGTTTTATTTACCTCAGCCTTTACCGGCTGGGGGCTTCTAGTTGCTTCACCTAAATTATTTATTTTAGTTTAAATGGTCTGTTTTATTTACCTCAGCCTTTCCCGGCTGGGGGCTTCTAGTTGCTTTACCTAAATGGTTTATGTTGGTTTGAATGGTTTGTTTTATTTACCTCAGCCTTTGCCGACTGGGGGCTTTTAATTGCTTTACTCAAGTTGTTTATTTTAGTTTGAACGGTTTGTTTTGTGAACCTAGTCTTTGCCGGCTGGGGACTTTTAGTTTATGTTATACGAGTTACTCATTTCGATTTAAATGATTTCTTTAATCACCTCTACCCGCTCGGGAACTTTCTATTAAGACCTCTACCAATTAGAAACTTTACGTGAGGTCACCAATAAGTTGGCTTAAACTAGTCTTTACTTGCAAAAAGACTGGCAATTGCAGCTTGCTCTCAGCCATATTAAGAGCATAAAGCCATAACCAGCGGTACACTCTCACCAGCTGAGAGTCCGCGACTGTGTAAGTCCCAACTAACATCGGGACTGGCGGTACACTCTCAGCAGTTGAGAGTCCGCGACTGTGTAAGTCCCACCTAACATCGGGACTGGAGGTACACTCTCACCAGCTGAGAGTCCGCATCTATGTACGTCCCACCTAACATCGGGACTGGCGGTACACTCTCACCCGCTGAGAATCCGCGTCAGTGTATGTCCCACCTAACATCGGGACTGGCAGTACACTCTCACCAGCAGAGAGTCTGCGTCTATGTACGTTCCACCTAACATCGGGACTGGCGGTACACTCTCACTAGTTGAGAGTCCGCGTCTATGTACGTCCCACCTAAACATTGGGACTGGCGATACACTCTCACCAGCTGAGAGTCAACGACTGTGTAAGTCCCACCTAACATCGGGACTGGCGGCAAACTCTCAACGGTTTGAAAACCCACAATTGTGTGCCCCACCTAACATCGAGGTTGATGATAGGCGGTCCAGCCAGAAGCCCTTCTTAGGCCGGTAAGACACATTCACCCGAAATGTCCTTCTCAGGCAAGCAACGCTCAGATGTAGCCATAAGCCCTTTGATGGCAGGTGATATCTATTTAAACCGCAAGCCCTTCTCGGGCAAGTAAGCCACATTTACGCTATAAGCCCTTACCAGGCAAGCGGTACTCAAACATTACCATGAGCCCTTTCCAGGAAAATAAGGCGTATTTGAACCATAAACGCCTCAGCCGACATTAAAACGAGTGACACACTCCAACCCAGCCCACGGCTGGGGCCTTGGAGTTAAAAATATTCATAATACACACCGACTCAGCCTACGGCTGGGGGCTCTCGTTTGGCTTTATTTGGTGTATTTCCTTTAGTTTGAAGGTGCTGCTTTATTTTTCCCAGCCTTTGACGGTTGGGGGCTCTCGTTTGACGTTATTTAGTGTACTTGCTTTTATTTGAATGCAATGCTTTATTTTTCCCAGCCTTTGCCGTCTAGGGACTCTCGTTTGACGTTATTTAGTGTATTTGATTTTATTTGGATGCGTTGCTTTATTTTTCCGAGCCTTTGCCGGCTGGGGACTCTTGTTTGACGTTATTTAGTGTGTTTGCTTTTATTTGGATGCGTTGCTTTATTTTTCCCTGCCTTTGCTAGCTAGGGGCTCTCGTTTGAATTTATTTAGTGTATTTGCTTTTATTTGAATGCGTTGCGTTATTTTTCCCAGACTTTGCCGGCTGGAGGCTCTCGTCTGACGTTATTTAGTGTGTTTGCTTTTGTTTGAATGCGTTGCTTTATTTTTCCCAGACTTTGCCGGCTGGGGGCTCTCGTCTGACGTTATTTAGTGTATTTGCTTTTATTTTAATGCGTTGCTTTATTTTTCCCAGCCTTTGCCGGCTGGAGGCTCTCGTCTGAAGTTATTTAGTGTATTTGCTTTTATTTGAATGCGTTGCTTTATTTTTCCCAGCCTTTGCCGGCTGGGGCCTCACGTCTGACGTTATTTAGCGTATTTGCTTTTATTTGGATGCGCTGCTTCATTTTTCCCAGCCTTTGCCGGCAGGGGGCTCTCGTTTGGCTTTATTTAGTGTATTTGCTTTTATTTGGATGCGATGCTTTATTTTTCCCAGCCTTTGCCTGCTGGGGACTCCCGTTTGACGTTATTTAGTGTATTTGCTTTTATTTGGATGCGTTGCTTTATTTTTCCCAACCTTTGCCCATAGGAGGCTCTCGTTTGGCGTTATTTGGTGCATTTGCTTCAGTTTGAATGCGCTGCTTTATTTTTCCCAGCCTTTGCTGGTTGGGAGCTCTCGTTTGACGTTATTTAGTGTGTTTGCTTTCGTTTGAATGGGTTGCTTTATTTTTCCCAACCTTTGCCGGCTGTGGGCTCTCGCTTGACGTTATTTAGTGTATTTGCTTTTATTTGGATGCATTGCTTTATTTTTCCCAGCCTTTGCCGGCTGGGGGTTCTCGTTTGACGTTATTTAGTGTATTTGCTTTTATTTGGATGCGTTGCTTTATTTTTCCCAGCCTTTGCCGGCCGGGGGCTCTCGTTTGACGTTATTTAGTGTATTTGCTTTTATTTGGATGCGTTGCCTTATTTTTCCCAGCCTTTGCCGGCAGGGGGCTCTCATTTGGGGTTTTTTGGTGTATTTGCTTTAGTTTGAATGCGCTGCTTTATTTTTCCCAGCCTTTGCCGGCTGGGGGCTCTCATTTGGCGTTATTTGGTGTATTTCCTTTTGTTTGAATGCGCTACTTTATTTTTCCCCAAATTTGCCGGCTGGGGGCTCTCGTTTGACGTTACTTAGTGTGTTTGCTTTGTTTGAATGCGCTGCTTTATTTTTCCCAGCGTTTGCCGACTGGGGGCTCTCGTTTGACTTTATTTAGTATATTTGCTTTTATTTGAATGCGTTGCTTTATTTTTCCCAGCCTTTGCCGGCTGGGGGCTCTCGTTTGACGTTATTTTGTGTATTTGCTTTTATTTGAATACGTTGCTTTATTTTTCCCAGCCTGTGACGGCCGGGGGCTCTCGTCTGACGTTATTTAGTGTATCTGCTTTTATTTGAATGCGTTGCTTTATTTTTCCCAGCCTTTTCCGGCTGGGGGCTCTCGTTTGGCGTTATTTAGTATATTTGCTTTTGTTTGAAAGCGCTGCTTTATTTTTCCCAGCCTTTGCCGGCTGGGGTCTCTCGTTTGCCGTTATTTAGTGTATTGGCTTTAGTTTGAATGCATTGTTTTATTTTTTCGGCCTTTACCGGACGGAGGCTCTTATTTTGGCATTATTTAGATTATTTACCTTTGTTTTAAATGCATTGATTTGTCTTCCCCCAATCTTTCGCCGGCTAAGGGTTGTCCACTCACCACACCTTAAGTACGTCTAGGACTCACACAAACGCAGCCTCTCAGCTGGTGAGAGTGTGCCGCCAGTAACGACTTTATGCCTTTCAATATGGCTGGGAGCAAATTTTAGCTACCAGTCTTCTTGTAAGCAAAAGCTGGTTCCAGCCATATCCCTTGTGATCTCATACGAAGTTCGGGACTGGCAGTACACTCTCACTAGCTGAGCGTCCGCGTTTGTGTAAGTCCCACCTAAAATCGGGACTGGTAGTGCGCTCTCACCAGCTGAGAGGCTGCGTTTGTTTAAGTGCCACCTAACATCGGGACTGGCGGTACATTCTCACCAGCTGAGAGTCCGCGTTTGTGCAAATCCCACCTAACATCGGGACTGGCGATACACTCTCACCAGCTGAGAGTCCACGTTTGTGTCAGTCCCACCTAACATCGGGGCTGACAGTAAATCTAGTCAAGCCATAAGTCCTCCTTAGGCCGGTAAGACACATTTACACTGTAAGCCCTTCTCAGGTAAGCAAAGCTCAGACGTAGCCATAAGCCCTTTTATGGCAGGCAAAGTCTATTCAAGCCGTAAGCTCTTCTCAGGCAGATAAGCCACAGTTACACTATAAGCCCTTATCAGCCAAGCAGTACTCAAACATAACCGTGAGCCCTTCCCGAGCGATTAAAACGTATTTAAACAGTAAACGTTTCCTTAGCAGGCAATTTGCGTTCCAATTAGTATCAGCACGCAAATTACGCAGCAGTCGGCATTAAAAGGAATAATACACTCCGACCCAGCCTAAGGCTGGGGATTAGGAGTTAAAAAGAGTCATAATACACTCCGACCTAGAAGTTAAAAGTATTTTTAATACGTTCCAATCCAGCCTATAGCTGGGGGGCTAAAGACTAGAAGACTCACGACATGCTTATTCTCAGTTCACAAGTAAGAATTTGGACACTAAAACTTAACGAGTCAGGTAGAAGAACGTCGCCAAAAACCGTTGTTCCACCGTGAACAACACCTCCAATCAGGAATAAAATTCCGAGAGGCAACACTAAAAGTTAACAAGTCAGGTAGAACAACATCTCCAAAGGACGTGGTTCAATCACAAACAACACTTCCAATCAGGAATACAATTCTTAAAGGTCATACCGAGAATATACAAAATAGGGCAACGCTCACATCAACTACCTACGCAGGCAGTCATAGGCACCTTCCGGTACCTTACCATGGGAAAAATCACCAAACATGATCCTTAAAAGGCTCGAGTCCTCTGAACCCTAAAGCAAATCCCAAAAGCTAAAATATTTCATCAACAAAGAAGCATAAAACCAATTGCCCGCATAAAGCCGCAGCAAAAAGAAACCATGGACGGATAAACCAAAACAATGTCCACTTAAAAGGACCTCACAGGTGGCACCTATAAAATTCTTCACAACTGATAATGTTCATCAAAAAAATCTAAACAATCCGCATATTGTCAAAACGTTTGAATGTGGTGCACTCCACGACCGAATATGAACAGGTCCCTTTCGCCCATGGAGTGGGGGGCTAACTGTAGAGGGTAAAACTAACCAGGTTAATATTAAAATAGGATAACGAGATAATAACGAAAATAAAATACAATTTTATTTTATATTCTCTCTCTCCTCTCTCCTCTTTCTCTCTCCAGTGGGCGCCCCCCCCCCCCCCCCCCCCCTCTCTCTCTCCTCCTCAACTCCTAACTTTCTCTCTGGCTCACCAGTACGGATCTCTCTCTCTCTCTTTGAATCTCTCACCGTCTCCCTTCTCTTACTCTCTCTTACCGCCGGTATCAACCACCCCTACCGGCACCCCCCACCTCGAGTACCGCCAGACCCAGCTACTACCACCAACACCTGCTACCACCAAGCCTTGGGTACCGCCAGCCTCGGGTACCGCCATCTCACCTCCTCAACCGCCAACATCATCCCTCCTATATAAAGGTCTACAACAACAACAACAAGGGGGGACACACACTCTCTCTCCTTTTTCCCTCTCCTCTTGCTCCAGCCGGCTCCAACCACCTTCTCCGGTGCGACGTCGACCACTTTGCCGCCACCTCGTCGACGGTCTCCACCTAGCCGGTAACACTCCGGCCACCAGCCACCAAGGAGAGACCCCTCTCTCTCTCCTCTGTCTTTCTCTACCCAAGGGCCACCCATACGTCGCCGGTACGGATTTCGGCCACCAGCGACCGAGGACCCCCTCTCCATATACGATAAGTATTTATTATCGTTTATTTACGCTATTTACTTATTATTTGTTTTTATTATGCTTTTACTAACTTAGGCATCGGAGGGGTCTCCAGCGGGCAAACCCGTGGGACCCTCTAACGATCTCTTTTATTTTACAGGGATATCAGGAAAGGCGCTAGCAGCTGCTTCCTCAGTGAGGGTTGAGTCTCGCTCTCATCTAAAAGAACCTGACCAAAAATCCCCGAAACAGAATCAATTTCCATAATTTTCTATAAGGACTTAAGGTCGGGTAATAAAGCTATAAAGTTCATGTAGCCTGATAGTTCTAACGTGGATATGCCACTGGGTTCAAGACTCATTACTCGCCTCATCAAGTGTTGGTTTTCCTCTTTGCAGAAAAGTGTACTCTTTATCAATGTAAAAAATTTATTGTTATTTTTATATCATAGGTCAAGTCATGTTCCCCTTTGTAGCTAAGGCAAGAACCCATCCCCATCTTATTGCTTTATATATTCTAGAGCTTTCACATAATGTTTTTCGACAATCAGAGACAATACCAGCAACACAAAACATGCACACCCGCAAGAATGAGACCTAAGCTAGCACACATAAAAGCAAGCAAAAGAACGGACAAAAACGCGTCACAAGCAAAAAACAAAACCTACAGTAAGACAAAGGATGCTAAAAGACAATAAAAATCTCATCAACACTGGATAAATACAAAAACAAGAGGAAACACTGAAGCTTTGACATAAAAGATGCTAAAAATAATTACTTTGGTTAAACTATTCTAGAGTTAGGAATAATCACATAATAAACTAAGATTTTATTTATTTATTTATTTATTTATTTTTGGGTAAATTACAGAAAATCCCCTGTCTTTTGCCTCAAAAACAGAAAACCCCCCTCACAAATAAAAGCACTTACAAAACCCCCTTACTTTTAAAAATTTATCACTTAACCCCATGTAACTTATTTTTAACCATTTTTTCCCTAATGTTTAATTTTATTTTTGGAAAAAGGTTTTATATTATTAGACAAAAATTAAATATTTTATGTTTTTAGCAAAAAAAATTAAGAAAATTTTCTATATTTATAAAAATATAATTATTTTAAAATTTTTAGGAAAAAATATTATGAGATAAAATATAACTTTTTTTTTGGTTGAGGGGCAAAATGGTCAAAAAAAAATTAGTTGGGGGTAAAGTGAAAATTTTCAAAAGTTATGGGATTTAGTGAGTGGTTTTATTTGTGAGGAGGGTTTTTTGTTATTGAAACAAAAGTCAATAGAGTTTTATGTAATTTACCCTTTAGTTTTTTATATTGGTATAGCCATGGGGGAGGGGATCTGAAATCAAACAAGCATCCGGGGAGCGGCAGTTCCATTGGATCAAAGCAGGAGTCATCATAAATTATTAGATAAAAATGGGGAATTCAGGAAAATGCTAAAAATTAAAAATAAATAATTGATTGTTGGATTAATTATATGGTTCTGTTCATTTTGAGGAAAAAAATGGGAATTATCAAAACAACCATAACTGGTTAATAAAGCACTAGATTTACTCCGTGCGATAAACGGAGGGCCATTATGTTTTAGATAATATTAAAGCATGAATGATCTTTGAAAGAGAGTTAGTTTGATTATTTGTTTTTATTGAAAATATACGGCCAAATAATGAAAAGATCCCCTGAACCTTACAATTAAACACAATGCACCTCCTGAACTATCAATTTCATAAAATAGGCCCTTAAAATTTTTATTTAACTACAACACACCCCCTGCACTTTTAATTTATAACATTACCCCTTGAACTTTGTTATTACACATAACGCACTCCCTAAACTTTGCAATTAAACACAATACACCCTCTATACTTTCATTTTCAAAAATTAGCCCTTAAATTTTATAAATATACACAACTAAGCCCCCGGAACTTTGTTAATAAAAGCAACTTACCCCATTAATAAATTTGAAATAAAAATAATTTAAAACAAATTATGAAAAAAAAAATTTGGAAAACTACAATATTATTCTTGTAACTTGGGAAAAAAATTAGATTAATAAATTTATAATTTTATATAAGCGTAAAAATTAAAATCATAAATTTTCTACTTTCGTATAAAAATATTAATTTTCTATTTTTATGTGAAATATATGAGTTTTATGTTTTTAAGAAAAAAATAAGATAATAAATTTTACTTAATATAAGTTTTTTAATAAAATATATTAATAATATAATAAAAACTTTTTAAAAATTTTTATAAAAATATTATAAGAAAAAATATAATGACTTTTTAAAACATAATTTCAAAATTAGATTAATAAATTTAAATTTAAAAAATTGTGCAAAATTTAAAAAGTAATTATAAAAGTAATTATTTAAAATATTAAAATATTAAAGTTGAAAATATTACTATATTTTTTCAAACTTTTTTGAAAAAATTATTTTTTCATATTTTGTTTTAAATATTTTAATTTTAAATTTATTATTGTCTTAGGGGTGTATATTATATTTAGTAACAAAATTCAGGAAGTGAGTTTTGTATTATAACAAAGTTCAAGGGCCAAACTGAAACTGTAGGAGATATATTGTGTTTAATTATAAAGTTTAGGGGGTTATTTTAAGACATTGAAAGTGTGGGGGATGTGTTGTGTCTAATAAAGTACAGGGGACTATTTTATAAAATTGAAAGCGCCGGAGGTGTATTGTATTTAATTGGTAAGTTCGGGGGGTCTTTTCATAATTTGGCCAAAATATATTTATATTTTAGCTGTCAATCATAATTTTAGACGGTAGGCATTTATTTAATTATTTTATATTATACATGCTAAGCAATGATATACAACTTAAAATTTCATGTAAATAGCTTAATTTGGTAAATTTTATGTCTTTCATATTGACATCTCTAAATAGTAGACTCATATTATTTTTGTATTATAATTATTTATGCTTTTTGTGTTTTCGAGTGGATATTTTTTTTTCAATGGAAAGCTGTTGCATGCTTAACGTAATGAGTAACCTAAAATCTTAGTATTGGAGAAGAGTGATCTATGTTTAGCCACTTTCAACAATCAATATCATGTCATAATAAAACACATGCACATCAACAGCATAAAGGAGTATGGTCAATGTGATTAAATTGTAGTTCTTCAGTGACAGTAATATTATTGTTCTTAACATTTTCGGAGAAACGATATCATCGCATTATGATAGAAGATACATAAAAATTATTGTTTTCATTTAAAATGTACTAAATTTTTGCAAAAGATGTCTGATTCATGGGAAAATTTTTAAATTTTAGGTTACATCATTGTATATTGTTGAAATATTATAGAACTTATGTAATAAATGCTATATTATATACCAATTCAACTTGATTAAAATAGTTGTGTTGCAACTATAACAAATTAACATCCAAAGTGCTTTTTATTATTTGGTCTAATTCTTGTCCGATTTTGTGACGTTAAATGTTTATAGTCTAATCTAGTTCATTTGAATTCGATCTAGATTTGCATAATGATTACAACAATGGTTTTTGGGCCACTCAGAATTATAACTTTCCGCGTTTTGAAAGGAAAGCCATTTTTCCTCATTTGAAGGAAAATGTTTTTTGTTGGAAAACCTTTTCCACATGCAAAAGACGCGCCAAACAATGCAAAAGGTCAAAACCACTTCATAGAATGTGGTTTTTCCCCTAAACAAATGGAGCCTAAGTGCAATACTCTATTCAACAATTCAAAGTCGATTCCGCAAAATCTTCTAACAACTTTAAGAAACCAAATCTAAAGTTCTCTCTTTTTGATTCTTTTTCTCCCCTAAAAGGTTTAACTCACTAATGTCGGGAAAATATGGTAACAGGTAACCGAAGTCAAATGCTAAGAAGGAATAAAAGAAACACAAAACACACAAGTCCAATCTAAAGCAAACTTGAGACTTCAAAATATCCAAGATCTTGAGCTAAACAAATCTCGAGCTAGAACATAATCCATCTTCAGATTTAAAAGCAACAATCTCAAGCAAATAGACAATTCAAAAACAGGAGCAATATAAAACGAGGACCTCCTCGAACCCAAATAGTAGCTTGAAGCTCAGGCTCAAATAAACAATAAATGTGGTCCGGTAGTAACAAAGATGAAATAGTAAAGATAGGATAAAAAAAGAAAAGAAAAGAATACTCATGGTCCTAGCTTTGTTGCTTCGAAGAGGAGTCGTAAAGCACAAAAGCGCAAGATTAAAGAGCAAGCAAAGCGAGATCTTTAGGAATTCCTAAAAATATATGTTTCTCGAGAAGTGTGTAAAAAACCAATCAAACCCTGTGGTAAATAGAAAAAAGGGGGTTGGCAAGGAGGGGCGATAGTGCTATAGAGGATGCGAAGCTTGTTGGTGCGAGGCGCAAATGGAAGTATAGGAACAAACTTGGTTTGTCTTATAGCGGTGATGAGTCGGATATGGTAGAGCTGTTACAAGGCTGGAATAGGGTTAAGGTGTTGTAACTTGACTAATATCAGCTCTAGTTTTTGGTTTGGCTGGTCTTTTCCTTCCATGGCCCGTCTTAGCTATGGTGTTGAAATCCTGCGGTGCCTGTTTGATCCTTCCCTACTTATATGTTTTGTGTTCTGTTTTTGTATTATTTTCCTATTTCGTCTTAACTTAGGTGTATATGCTCCTTGATCCCCACTTTTTGCTAGTTGACTGTGGCCTCGTTTTAATGAATTGCCGTTTTGTATTGCAACCGTGTTTCTAATTGGCACTTCGATCCCTAGAATTAACGAGGCACCAGACTTTGTATTGTGCTTAAGACTAGAATATGCTCTAATTTTCTCTATAATGAAAGAATTAGAAACTCAAGTAGATAAATATGGAGGTGAAGAAGACAATGAAATGATTTATTTGTGCGTATGTATGTCTTTTCATGCCTCATTTGAAGTATCATACAGATATGAAAATGACACAAAATTCAACTTCCGTATGGAAGGAGAAGGTGAATATGGTGGAGCGGGTGGATATTTTTGGCAGTCAAATTCGAGCTTGTGTTTTCCACATTTCCATTTCTTCCATAACCACTACATTGTCAAACTATAATAAAAATAAAAAATTGGTTCGGACAAGGCATTTTAAGTAGAATTGAAGTATTTATATTTCCAACATTTCCCAACATTATTCAATTTTGAGAGAAAGAAGAGCTGTATTATTGAGCTAGAAAGATCACATTTGATGATACCGATGTTTGTTGCACTTGAATTAATACCTAGTAATGCATGTCCCACAATCATGCAGGTAAATACAATCACATAGTATTATTAAGTAATGGGTTTGAAAGGGGTCACATTGTAAGGAGCACACATATCTACATCAAGTCAGCTCGAGATTAAAGTTTATTCTGCAAACAAGACGTATGAGGTCCCTTAGAAATGCTGTAGAAAGTAAGTCCATAGTCTTGACAGTGAATGACGACCCCCACATTTCGGTAAGAAAATCTATCTAGTGTGCTACACCAGCATATTAGGCTATCGCTTATTAAGAGCATTGAAAAATCAGTCTCAACATCATAATAGCAACAAACACACATAAGCCACTTAAAATGACATTGTCTTGCAATGGGTTTGGTGACAAATGCAAATTTTCCTAACCTTAACTTTTTATTGTTAGGAAAAACATAAAAATTTTGTTGGAAAATAAACTCTGATGCCAATTATTGGGTTCACAGTTCTCAACTATGGTCACAATAATAGGCACCTATTAGAGCATTTAGAGTAGGAGACTTTTCTCTCTATCTAAGCCCCCGATCGGACAGTCACGCTTCGTGACACCTCACGTGCGAGAGGTCCTGGGAATAGGTTTATCTCTATAAAGTCTTTGCCCTAATACCGATTGTTGGGATGAATTTCAAAAATTCTCCCAAAAGATTACACAGCGGAACAGGTTGAGAATTCATAACTCTAAACCAGGGTTGATTTAAAATTCCTAATATTAAATCTACTGACTTAAATTCATAATTTAAATCATCAGATCCAAATTCTTAATTTAGATCTACAGGCCTTTTACTCTAATACATTCATAACAATACATAAACTTAAACAGGTATAATAACAACTACTGTAAATAAATAGAAAAGCCAAAACTAAAAGAAGAAGGAAAGAAAAACATACCTGGATTTGCTCCAATAAAAGAAAAAACCAGAAAGAGAATAATATTCCACAAAATCGAGACCCTGAGACCTTCTACGCAATGACGTCGAACTGCTGGGAGGGTGGGCTCTGAAAAATATTAAACTGGGTCTCCAAAACAATTTCAGAAACCCTAATGAATTATTTTGAACTCCAATGCCAAACCTCGGAATAAGCCCCTCTATTCATAGAAATATACAGGTTCAAAATGCCACGTTTTGTAACAGTGCAACCGCCTCTGACGGCCAGTCACCGTGTGCCACGTGTCGCGCCCTAATTGGCTGATACGGGAGCACGCGGATCCCCTTTTGTTTCTCCATGTGTCGCGCGCTGGTTGGCCCATCCGCGTATACTCGGATCGCAACTGTTTTAAATGCGATTTTGATTTGTTTTTTTTTTTGTTTTTTTTGTTTTACTTTGTTTCTACATGTAAAAATTCATTAATTTTTAAAAAATTATTTTATTTTAAATTTTTAATATTTATTCATCTCATGAATAACGTTTGGCAAAATTAATTTAGCCATCTTATGGATAAATAATTCATCTTATAAATTCTTTAATATTTTTTCAATGGCAATAAATACGGAGGCTTGCGTAGGGACCTCGGGGACAATTTAAATCTAGCTCCAAATGGGTTAAATTAAATCATCTCATGATATTGATTTAAACCATTTAATGAGACTTAATTCCACTAAATAAATCTCACTGCACTCCAAACTTAAATTATTTATTCGATATCTCCTTAATATACTGTATTGATGACAACAACCCCTCCACTAGATATCCATGACAAAGGATAAATATAACTACTACCATTATTCTTCTCACAGCTTCTCCATTAGTTACCGACTCGCCCTTCACTGAATAATTTATTTATACTTGAACATATTCACAGTATAAATTCCAAACGTCAAACACTTGGAATACTTTGGCCAAAGTTTCCGAACCATTCAAATATTTGTGAATCAACTAAGGGGACATCTGTATCTCATAAGATACTATAGATTCCCTATTGAATACCTGATCCTTGTCACACTTCACGCCGCTACCCAGTGTACGTGGGATTTCATTCATTCGTTTTAGACCTTACGTATAGTACACCAAAGTAACTAATGCTCCATGCACAAGTCCAGAATACCCTCAGGATTTAGAGTCGTCTTTCAAACAGTACAATACGAATCACTCATCTCCGATAGTAGTCTAGAAATAAGTAACCCACATGGTCCAACTCAGTGTGTGAAACACACTAACCTAACATTTTTTGATCTCCATCCACATGACCAAGATAAGCCATCTAAACTGTCACATCATGGTCTTAACATACAAGTGGTCCAGACTTGTCTTCGACTACGAGTCTTTCAAACAACAGTCCATATCATTTGTTCCAAGTCTATCTGAGGCTTAGTCTCATAAACCACTTAGAACAAACATGTAAATTGTAGTCTGAGGACTACACCCATCTCATGGATGTCTCCCGAAAGAAAATCACATGCAGTATAAATACTCACATACAAAAATTTAACTTGGAAACGACTGGGACTTCAATTTTATTTATTAATTAAAATAATACATCCACAATAAATCTCAATTTCAGGACACTTTTCCTAACACTTTTAACCCATTAAACTCAAGAACAACTCTCAAGCTTGGTATCCATCGAGATCATGGCATACAAATGGGCTTAAGAACTATTTCCTTTGTTATATCACATACCATCTTCAAAATTCTTCTCACTCCTTGCAAACTCGAGTGAGATCACACTATCCTCTATTAAGTGTTTCATGACATTATGTCTAACGCAGATATGCCTGATCTTGCCATTAACAACCACGCCAAGCTTGCATGATTAGAAGGGTTGCACTTAACTCATCGTGTATCCATATTGATAGCGTGGGCTTTACCTATAACGGAATGTCTCCCATGACATTTTTATCCAATGTGACTTTCAAGCCTGTCATTGTTAGAGCATAAAGTCATGTTCCATAGTCAATTTCACAATGCTGGTTTATTTAAAGTTTTTCCAAGACATGGTACCATTAGAAAGCACAAACACCTAGCCACTAGTAGTATGAATTTGATGATTATTTGACACCTAATTGGCATCACAATATTCTTTTAATATAGCAAGGCATATTTCATAATATAAACCTCAATCTATGGTACCTTGCAAGTACCTTAACAATTTGACTAAACCACCCTTGTGTTCTTCACTTAGATTCTAGGTACAAAGACTAAGTCTATGTTACGTTTGTGATATAATCACAAAGGTAAGCTAAGATAAAGAGAGTTAGATGAGAGAAAGAAGGTTAATCTCATAGAGATTGATTGATTTTTATTGAATGAGTAAGAATTACACAAGATCACTCTATTTATAGGGAACTTGATACATGAAATTAATTCCCTAAACAACTAATCAGTTCCCACCCAAAACAGCTAACCGAGCCAACGTCTAACTAACTTTGGCGCCAAAAAGCAATTCAAACTTTTACAAGTAATTAGCGCCTTATTACATCAAAAACAACTAAAAAACATAACAATCCCCTCCCCTTAAAACATTCTTGTCCTCAAGAATGAAAAGTAGGGAATTGACATAACAAGAAACGCTTGTCCTCCCATGTGATAAATGATTCATCCAAGTTGCTCCAATTCACGCGAATTTTCTGGTTTCTTGAATCTGCTTCCTGCACTTGTTCGACCACCGCAGCAGGCTGTAAAACCAATGAGCCATTGGAACCCACTTTCGGGGGACTGGAAGAAGAGCCATGACCCTCTTTAACCTATTTTTTAAGAAGCGAAACATGAAAGACAGGGTGAATATAAGAGTCGGGAGGGAGCTCTAACTTATAAGCCACCTTGCCAATCCTCTCTAAGACTTTATAAGGCCCAAAGAACCAAGCACAAAGCTTGACATTTTTCCTCACTGCTGCTGTGGATTGTCTATAAGGCTGTAATTTTAGATATACCATGTCTCCCACCTCGAAATTTATGTCAACTTGTTTCCTGTCTGCATACCATTTCATCCGAGCCTGTGATTGATTGAGATTGTGCTTCAGTTGCCGCAAAACATGTCTCCTCTGCTGTAATATTTCAGCCACCTCAACCATATTTGTCCCAACTCCTTGCAACCCAAAGGGAGAGGGTGGATCATACTAAAACAAAGCCTTGAAGGGAGTCGTGCCTAATGAAGCGTGAAAGTGGGTATTATACCAAAACTCTGCCAAGGAAAGCCACCTTCCCCACCCCTTAGGATGACTAAACACCATGCTTCTGAGGTATTGTTCAATGCATTCGTTAACCCTCTCCGTCTGACCATCGGTTTGAGGGTGGTATGAAGAACTAAGGGCCAAAGTCGTTCCCAAGAGTCCAAACAACTCTTTCCAAAACCGACTTGGGAAGAGCTTGTCTCTATCAGAAATTATGGATTGGGGCAAGCCATGACGCTTGGAAATGTTGTCTAAGAACACACGGGCTAACGTTTCTGCAGTCACAGGTCGAGCCAATGCAATGAAGTGCCCAGATTTGGTGAACCGATCAACAACTACCCAGATCACCTCTTTCCCTTCTGACTTAGGCAATCCCTCGATGAAATCCATGCTTATGTGTTGCCATATACCCTCAGGAACAGGCAAGGACTGGAGAAGTCCTTGGTATCTATGATCACCAAGTTTAGTTTGTTGGCAAACCTCACAACTTTGCACAAAGCTAGTCACTTCCTTCTTCATCCCGGGCTAGCTAAAATGAAACCTCAATCTCTGATATGTCCCCTCAATGCCTGAGTGACCTCCCCGTGAAGAATCATGAGCAGCACTGATGACTTGGTGTCTAAGACCAGTAGAGTTGCCAACATACAACTTCCCCTGGATTTTGATAACACCTCGGGTCACAGAAATTTCAGCACCAGCAGCCAGATTGCACGCCTGGCCTATACTAGTAGCAGCTATACATTCTTGCGCAAAGGGATCATTTTCATAGGACTGATGTAGCTCTTCCATCCAAGCAGGAGAAATCACGAAAATAGCCCTAAGGGAACCCTGCTCATAGTTCTCAAATTTGCGTGACAGTGCATTTGCAGCCAAGTTCTCCTTCCCTTTCTTGTACTCAATGTCGTAGTCCAGCCCCAACATCTTCATCAGCCCTTTTCTTTGTATCCTCGTGACAATCTTCTGCTCTAACAAGTGCTTAAGACTTTGATGATCAGTCTTAATGATGAAATGATGCCCATCCAAGTAGTGCCGCCACTTATTAACAGCAAGCAAGATTGCAAGGTACTCCTTCTCATACGTTGAAAGTGCTTGATGCTTTGCACTCAATGCCTGGCTGAGGTATGCTATAGGTCTCCCCCCTTGAGACAACACTGCACCAATACCACTTCCACTTGCATCTGTCTCCAAAATGAAGCTTGAAGAGAAATCGGGCATTGCCAAAACTGGTGCTCTACACATTCCAACTTTGAGAGCATCAAAAGCGTTTTGAGCTTCATTCGACCATCTGAAGGAATCCTTCTTAAGCAGATCTATTAGTGGCTTGGCTAAGGCACCATAGTTAGCTACAAACTTACGGTAATAGCCAGTTAACCCCAAAAATCCCCTCAATTATTTCAAAGTATCCGGAATAGCCCATTCCTTCATGGCTAGGGCTTTTGAAGGATCAGTTGCAACTCCATCACAAGGGATCACATGGCCAAGATATTCCAGATGTGTTTGAGCAAAAGAACACTTGGCCAACTTAGCATACAATTTATACTCACGCATGACCAAAAATACCTCCCTCAAATGCTTCAAATGCTCCTTAAACGATGCACTGTAAATGAGGACGTCATCAAAGAAAACCAACACAAATTTCCTAAGAAATTGTTTGAAGACATCATTCATAAGAGCCTGGAATGTTGCTGGTGCGTTGGTTAAGCCAAATGGCATGACCACAAACTCAAAGTGTCCATGATGAGTCCGGAATGCAGTCTTATACACATCGTGCTCTCCCACTCTAATCTGATGATATCCTTGCCGAAGATCCAGCTTGGAAAAGACTTGAGCTCCATATAATTCATCCAACAAATCGTCTATAACTGGTATAGGAAACTTGCCCTTCACAGTCATAGAGTTGAGTTGCCTATAATCAATACACATACGAGCCGTGCCATCTATCTTTTTGATAAGAATGACCGGAGAAGCAAAGGGGCTATGGCTTGCTTGTATGAAGTTAGTCTTAAGCAATTCATCCACTTGCTTCTCAATCTCTGTCCTCTGAGCGTGAGGATATCTATAAGGTCTTATCTTCACCGGTTCTGCACCCTCTTTGAGAGGAATTACATGATCCAAAATCCTCTTGGGGGGTAAGGATTTAGGCACCTCGAATACATCCTCAAACTCTGTAACCAGAGCCTGCACTTCTGGTTCAGTAATGTCGACCATTTCAACAGAGGAAATAGCAAACAGCTGGCCCACCCACTAATATGCACAGCTGGGGGGTAAGGATTTAGGCACCTCGAATACATCCTCAAACTCTGTAACCAGAGCCTGCACTTCTGGTTCAGTAATGTCGACCATTTCAGCAGAGGAAATAGCAAACAGCTGGCCCACCCACTAATATGCACAGCTCTGAAGTCCCTTGTTCAACTTACTACCCTTCATAACTTGAAGTTGAGCTTGCTCCGCAACGCCTTGTAGTGTGACCTTAGAGCCTTGAACTTCAAAGGAGACCGTGAGATTTGCATAATCAAAGAGCACAGGACTATAAGTTCTCATCCAATCTACTCCGAGCACCATGTCATAGCCTCCTAGGGGAGGGATCCTGAAGTCATAGTTGAACTTACGGTCTTGCATCAGCCAAACAAACCCCTGGCACTTTTTTTGTGTCATGACAGTTTTACCATCAGCCACGGTAACAGCAAGTGGGTGAGTTTTTATCACTTCATGACCCACCTTGTTGACTACTTTGGGATCAACGAAGCTATGAGTACTCCCACTATCAATGAGAATGATAATAGACCTTTTTCCAGCCTTTCCTTTGATTCGGATCGTGCTATGAGCCCCATTACCAGTCAATGCTTTCACTGAGATCACCACTACAGCTTCATCCAAATCCTCTTCGATTTCCTGATCAGAATCGGTATTATCCTCTGCAATTTCCTCACCATCAGAGAGCTCCCCAACCTTAGTACCTTCAGCAGACCTGAGGTACTTGGGATTACACTTATGGCCAAATTGATAAGGCTGATTGCAACGATAACATAGTTTCTGTTGTTGTCTGCCATCTCGTCTGATGGCCCTGGCCTTGCCTTACTGCAGTTGGGAGCCGCTTCCACGCGATCTGGAAACATCACTAGATGCCAATCTCGTTGCTTCATAAAGCTTTGCTTTAGCAAAAGCCAAGACAAATCAGTGGGATCAACGGCCTTAACCAAGTTCTTCAACTTAGGCTTCAACCCGCTAATGAAAGTTGATACATAGTAAGACTCAGAAGCCTCGATTTCAGTTACAATGCTAGCCCATAGATTCTCAAATCTAGTCATGTAATCTTTCACAGTCGTCTCTTGCTTAACCTTATTGAATTTATCCACAATATCACTAACATCCTCATCACTATACCGAGCACACAAGGACCTTACAAATTCATTCCACGTAATGGAAGGTCAACTTCTTAACAAGCTATAGAACCATACCTCGTGATCCCCAAGCAAATACACAGCTGCAATTTGCACCTTTTCAGATTCATCAATGTGATAGAAATGGAAGTAGCGTTCACACCTCCTTAGCCAAGAGTGAGGTTGTTTTCCCTTAAAGGCATCGATCTGCACTCGAGGTTGTCTATGGCAATTGTTCCTGCTATTGGAAGACTCCTCATTGCTCCCTGAACGCTGCTGAGGCAACTGATCAGGAGGTTTGTCCAAGTCGGTTGCTCGTGGACTAGGTCCTACATTCCAATTGGAAGGTTGAGACAACACCTGCTCATTGTGGCCCTGCCTCTCAGTAGACATCACCACCTCCTGAATTCGATCTGAATTCTTTGCATCAATACCAGAATTCATCCCCGGAATGTGATTGTGCTACCTCTCTTCATTAAAGGACCTCATCGGCTGAGTTGTCTTCAGCAAACTGGCAGGTAATAACGTATCAGGATCTGGCCTCCTCAACTGCTCTCGTTTCTCAGACAGTTTGGATTCAAACTGCTGCATTTGCTGCTCAATCCGCTGGTTAATCTTTTCTTCCAGATCTTGAGATTGTCGTGCCACCTTATCTGTAATCTTAACCTTAACCTGCTGAATTTTCTCCTCCACTAGCTGAGCTTGTTGATCAACCTTCACATCGATCTGTTGATTCATCTGCTGCATTAAATCGGCATTAGATTTTTGGATTATTTCGATCATCGCATTGAAATTGTTGTCCAATTGTGCCAATGTTACTGTCTCTTGGCCTGTTGTACCCCTACCACCAACCACCTCCGCAAATGAAGCATTAGCTGCTGCCTTAGCTACCAATGATCTGGTGAGAATTCCGCCTGTGTTGGCCACTGCAGATGAATCCATAACTGTCACCGAACTAACTCCATGTCAATTGCAATGCGATCTTTTCGAATTGGAAGCCCAAATGAGGCTCTGATACCAATTGTTACGTTTGTGATATAATCACAAAGGTAAGCTAAGATAAAGAGAGTATGAGATGAGGAAGAAGTGAAGGGGGATGAAAAAGTAGAGAGAGTTAGATGAGAGAAAGAAGGTTAATCTCATAGAGATTGATTGATTTTTATTGAATGAGTAAGAATTACACAAGATCACCCTATTTATAGGGAACTTGATACATGAAATTAATTCCCTAAACAAATAATCAGTTCCTGCCCAAAACAGCTAACCGAGCTGACGCCTAACTAACTTTGGCGCCAAAAATCAATTCAAACTTTTACAAGTAATTAGCGCCTTATTACATCAAAAACAACTAAGAAGCATAACAGTCTACAAATGGCTTGAGTAATATCGAAATGAGTGTAGTTCATTAAAAACGTTATGCTTACTGATAATCTAAGCATATTCAACTTGCAAAACACTATTGGCTTTGTTTCTTTTCAAGCATGCCATTCAAATGACCATACTTTCTAAGTATTTTCTCCATGTAACAATATTGAATAAGAGAAGAATCCTTAAGTCTTCTAGTAATTTTTGCACCAAGCATTGCCTAGGCTTTTTAAATCGAAATATGAACTCTAGAAAGACTTTGAACCATTTACAACATTCACACTCTTACAAAAATAATCATCTCGTCAACATATAAATAGATTACACTGTCATTCTTATCATATTTAGAGTATACATAAGCATTAATATTGTTGACCACAAATACATTTGTGATCAAAGGGCAATCAAAATTCAGGAGCTTGTTTGAGATCATACATGAACTTTACAAGATTTAAACTTTTGTTTTGTAGTCGAAATGCTTCAAACTGTTTTGATTGACCCATGGAAATTTCTTCCTTGAGACACCATTCGAAAAAGAAGTTTTTACATCTATTTGGCGCACTAAAAGATTATGAATGAACTCTAGAACTATTGATGCTCTAACATTGGCAATCTTGTTACGAGTGAATAAGTATTGATAAATCATTTTGATGTTTCTTAGCGTAGCCTTTAGCCACTAACATGGCCTTTAATTTATCAATAAACCAATTGGTCGTCAATTTCTTTGTAAACATCCATTTACACCCAATCTAGTTTGAATCCCCTATGAATGTCTACTACCTACTAGGTTTTACTGCCCATTATGAGATTAATTAATTATTAATTGCCTCTCTTTATAGTGGCGCATATATGGATTTAATGGCCTCAATTTACATCTAAGTATCTTCCTCTTTTGAATGCACTAACAACATGCTCATCAAAATACAAATGCTTGCACAAAAAAGCAGTGATAATGCATGGTACAGAACCAATATGAATTCATGCCCTTTAACTTCTTCTATGTTCCTAAATCTCAAGTTCAGGAAGTAAACTGATAACTTCAAAAATAACATTCAAACAAGTGAAACGTGGCACTAGGGACGAGGCCGCATCTACGGCCGAGATCCCCTTCGGAAGACGAGGCCGCCAGGGACGAGGGCCATCAATGGCCAAGATCACCCCTCGGCAGCCGCCTATGGAAACCTACCTTCGATCCGAAAGAAAGGAGCCCATCTCACAGATTGAACACATCCCGAGATCCGAGTAAAAGAAGAAAGAAGCATGCCAGTCCAGATGCGGATGCATACCGGACTGAGATGCACCCTTGGAAACCACCGTCGGAACTACCCTTTTGACCTAGAACAAGGGAGCATATTTCACCGATAGGGCACCTCCCGGAACCCAAGTAGAAGAAGGCCCCTGAATGGAGGAAACGCGGCCACCCAGACGCCAGTGCATCTCACCCCGTGATGCCCTCCCAGAGGACATTTCTGGCACTCTAGTTGAACCCGTGAAGACATAGACACATCAGGTCGACAGGGAGCATTACGGCCCTGAACGGTCCCACGACAACACCTCAACAAAGCATGCACCTCGACTTCGGAGGGGCATCTGGCCCCGAGATGCCCACTCCCCCAAGAGTCGACCAGGTAACTATGACTACCCGACACCGTGACTCAGATCGACAATGACACCACACGCTCTCTCTTCCTTTACTTTCTTTCTCCTCTGACCACCTTTTCTCTCTCCTCACCATCACACTCTCTCCCATCACATTCTCTCTCCTCATCATCACACTCTCTCTCCTCACATTTTCACTCTCCTCACCCCTCTTCCTCCTTCCACGTCTCTCGCTCTCTCCTCACTTACACATTCTCTCTCCTTCCCCCTTTCTCTCTTTATACACACAAAAACACACTCTCTCCTCACCCCTCTCTCCGTCTCACAGTTCTCTCTCTCTCCTCGCTCCCATCTCGCTCCATCTCTCTCTTCCATCTTCACTCTTAACCGACTTATCCCCCCTCTTCAGTATAAATAAAGAGGCTCTCCTTACGCAAAAGGGGGCAAGCTCTCTCTCTCCCCCAAAGAGGACTCTCGAACTCCTCTTTTCCTCTACCCGAAACACGCCCCGTGAGGGCTGAGGCCGAGATGCCTCAGGATGCTGGGACCTAGCCAAGCTCGTATCAACGCCGACGCCACCGCCTTGAGCCAAAGACCGCCCCCAAAGTCACCGCATGCGATGCCCAGGCGGCCCGAGTCTTCCTCTCTACACGGTATATTCTTTCTCTCTTTTACCCGGAGCTCTGCACCGAGATGCAAAAGGTATCGTACCTTCTTTACTCAACTCGAGTTAAGTATGTCATTATATTTATTTATTTATTATTTATTCTCGCCTTTTTTGGGATAAACCCTGACTTAAGCATCAGACCGTGGGTCCCTCTGACCCGTTTGCTCATCTCACAGGACAAGCTAGGTGCCGGTCCCGCCGCCTTTCTCAAAGAGCTTGAGAATCAGCTCTTCTAACCAAGAACCTCAATCTACTATACAAAAACAGTTGGCGCCGTCTGTGGGAAAGGAAACGAAAGACGGTGTGACCTTGCATTTGCCTTGCTTTTCTGCAAATCACTCAAAGCTGGTATACCTTTCCAATTTACTTGTGCAAAAAATAAATAAAATAAGGGAGAGATAAGCTATAACGACATACTTAAAACAACGAAAATAGGAGCTAAATACTTCAAGTAATGTTAAAATTGACACATGTTGCTAATTTTAACAACTTTGTATTCAATTTAAATCATAAGGATTACTAGCACACTAAAAGGTTAAAATTTATACTCTCAATATTTCATTGTCAATCTCCCGTCAAATACGGATTTTTCTGCATATTTTTGCATCTTTGATAGCTGCCCTTTTCGTAGTTTATCTTGCCTGACTAGCAAGATATTTCTCTTAAGTCCTGTTTTTAAACTAGGTATAAACCAACAAAACATGCCTGAAATAAAGCTTAAAGTTAAAGGGGCAAAACGGAGGTAAAATAAAATTTCACAACAAATTTTCAGATTAGTCGATCAAAATTTAACTATCTCCCACAATTTTGTCATGTTAAATTGATTTTTTGTCAAATTGAATCGGTTTTAATTGGATTTCATCAAAGTAATCAAGTTTTGCCAGGTTTGACTAAGTTTGCCCAACTTTAACTGGCGTTGACCGACCTTGACCGATTTTGACCAATGCTGACTGGCTTCACCGAGCTTGAGTGAGTTAGCTAGGTTTGACCAAATTCAAGCAATAATGAGATTTTATTAAAAATCCCAGGCATAGCTACTTGTCGACACGGACAAAAAAAGGGGTTAACCACCCGAAATCGAGCATCTTAGACCCATGGGCCAACACACCCCGAGACGGGTCTGGGCGAAATACACAGCCCCCATTTGGCATGGGGAAGAAGCCCGCTATTGAGAACAGACAAATATAGGTCAAAGCCTTGCTAGAGGGCGAGTCATTACAAGTTTTCAATCTTGTATTTGACAAACAAAAAGCAATAAAAGAAAAGGAAAAAAGAGAGGTTCGAGACAAGCCTCCCCGTTAAAAGAACGAGCTTGTGTTTGTAAACTACCTAATGGCAAGAAACGAGCTAGACAATATTTGACTTTGTTAAAGGAGAAATGAAAATAATAAAGAGCGATCAAATTAGCAAATTGTTAAATCCTCTTATAAGGGGGGACAAAACTATATCAATCTTTTTCTATACTTGCTAGGATGAGATGAATTGCATGATAACATCTAAAGCGAAAAGCCTGTGTGGATTGAATTGAGCTGAGTGGTTTAAAAACCTGTGATCTCTGATTTGACATGATCTAATGAATTACAAGAGTGCTTTGTCTTCCAAAGATAGACACTTGCATTGTCGATGAAGATAAGCAAAAGCAACAAACTCTGCTTGAAAATGCTCAGTAATGGACTTAACATTTCTCGCCTTAGCTAGGTATGACTAAATTTTATTTAGTTTGGCCATGCTTATAGTCACTAAAATGTGTTTGATCAAGCCTGACAATATCTCACAAGTATTGGGCACGTTAACTTTTGTTAATCGGCCCTTGATGCACTAACTAGAATTGATAGGGTAGATTGGAATGAACTGGCAAGTTTCGAGCGTCAAAGACAAAGTCTATTGGCCCTAGTTATCGTTGATTAATTGGGTCAAAATTAATGTCATTGATTGTTATGAGCCATTGTGAACCTACTTTGACTAGAACCACCACTCGTTGCACTACTAGATGCGAATCACCGAACGCGGTTTATTCTCCCTAACTAAGGAGCTCGACTCCCCACCTCGCGCTAGTTGCTTAATTGAAGCATCTGCCCACTCACTACGGATAAATCCACTTCGGAGGGATTGTCCAAACAATGGGAAAACCTGAACCTCTCCCCTCTTACCTAACCTCTTATATTGACAAGCACGTAGGTATATGTCAAATCTCCTGGTTAGTTGACATCAAATCTCTCTTAAGCAAATACAATTTGATAACAATCATTAAACGACGCTCATATCATAACGCAATAAAAGGACACCTGAGAACCGAGATGTATCTCAGTCCGACTCACATATCGGATGACAACTATTTATGACTGCATATAGCTCAAGCCATGACCACCACAATGGCTACCCAGAATCGTGGGTCCCAAGCCCATAGGGGATCATGCCCCGATTTACACACCTCGTCCGAAAGTCGACCCACAACAAATCACCCATCATTACGGACCATGATTTACCCCGATTTACCCATCATACAGGGGCATTATGTCCTTAGTTTTGACATGGCCCAACATGCCCCCTTATTCGGGATGACGGCGAACTCTTTTAAAATAAATATAAACAAAAGAACTATTCTACTTGACTGCTGTTAAACAATTATCAGGCATGATTTCTCTAAAACCAAAACACCCTTAAAGAGCGATAAAAATGGTCTAGAAACACACATGTCTGTCGACTAACTCATCTGTGGGAGTTGTAAAGGACTCGAACCTATATAGCACAGCAAAACTTAGAAGTGGCCCTTAGCAAACGGATTGCTAGACTAGGGAACCTTGGACACCCACTATGAGTCTGAATCCATAATTGAGGGGACTTAGATGTATGATATGCCCTTATGGCAATTTTGAAGATGGGAGGCGTGGCGATTGACGTGATAAGATTGAAAGGGAAAAGTAATACATGCTGCCACCACATTCACCCTAATTCACGGGCCAACAAAGGAATTGCAAACTTGGGTCACCCCTCAAGGTAAAGCTTTCCAAACTCACCATATTTTCATTTTGAATAAGTGTCAAGATCGCAGGTGGGCTTTCAGGCCCCGTCACCTCATAGGTATCCCAAGTACCATTACATACCACTGTAAGCCCGCACGCGGCAGGTGAAACATCAACACAAGCCGCAAACCTGCATCAAAGCTTGAAGCTGTAAGCCCTGCTCGAGACAAGAGAGATGTTGATGCTTGAAGCCATAAGCTCTGTTCGAGGCAGGAGGGACGCCAATGCTTGAAGCCGTGAGCCCCGTCCCAGGTAGGAGAGATGCCGACGTCTGAAGCCTTAAGCCCAGTCCGAGGCAGGCAACACGCCATGTGTAAGAAGGGAACATATAAATAAAAATACATATAATACATGTAACGTAATTGATCAAAAATCAAACCCCAGAAAATCGGACGAAATAGTAACAAAATATAAGTACAAAGTATATATAAATAAGTGATGAAATCAACGATCATGGTCAGCAAATACATCAAAGGCCGAACAAACGTAAACGTTTATGCCGTAGAGCCTTCCAAAACCCTCGGCATGAACGCTTAAGCCATGAGGGCCAGCCACAGCGAGCTCAGCTCGTCAGTCTCGACCCACGGCCCACTAAAATTATAGATGTTCAAACCGTAAGCCCTTCTAAAGGGGGTTTATGCACTTAAGCCGAGAGAGCAATTCGAATTGGGCAATCAAACCCATCGGTCCTGCCCAAGGTTCTGAAAGTTCATTGGTTCGTCCGTGGCACACTAAGCCCATGGCACTCTAAGTCCGTTGGTTCGTCCGCAGCACGCTAAGCCTACGGTACTTTGAGCCCGCGGCACTCTAAGTCCATTGGTCCATCTGCGGAAAGCAAAGCCCTCGGCACTCAAAGCCCTTGGCACTCTATGTCTGTTGGTCCATCCGTGGTAGGCTGAGGCCCCGGTACTTTAAGCCTGTTGGTCCATCCGTGGTAGGCTAAGCCCACGGCACTCTAAGCCTGCGGCACTCTAAGTCCGTTGGTCTGTTTGCGGCAGGCTAAGCGCCCCGGCACTCTAAGCCCGTGGCACTCTAAGCCCGTTGGTCCGTCCGCGGCACATTAAGACAAGAGGACAGTCTGCATCGAGTGTGCGCACCTCGCCGGTCTTGCCCATGGCCCCTTAAAGCCCGAGGACCAATCCTCGGCACACAAACCATAAGTTCGTAAGTCCGCGGCAGGCTAAAGTCTGGATGGCTTTGTACATAGTCAATAAGCCCGTAAGTCCGGATGACTGTGTACACTGGCTGGAAAAACGCCAGTGGATCCGTCCCTGGCAACAGACCGTAAGTCCGTAAGATTCGGCTACGGCAGGCTAAAGTTCGTGGATCCGACAGACCATAATTCCATAGATCCGTCCATGACAGGTGTAAAGCCCGCTGGTCCGCCCGCGGCAAACTAACTCGATTTTGACAGGTATCACACCGATACTCACAAATGGAAGCCCGCTCGAAGCCGAGAAGACATGTAAGCCATAAGCCCACCCAAGGCAGGCAAGAAGCTAACGTATAAAGATACACGCCCCCTTAGGACAAGAAAAATATATCAACACATGGCTTAGGTCCACCCAAGCCAGCACAGGACCGAAGGCCCCACGCGACAATGCAACTTGAAGGCTCGTATGCAACAACATTGGGCGAATGAACTCTAACGGCAAAACCTGAAGGTCCACATGCCGCAACACAAGGCCAAGGACTACACGAGCCAACACAAGCCAAGAACCTCATGCAACGGCACAACCCGAAGGTCTGCATGCCGCAACGTAAGGAGAAGGACCACACGCGCCAATGAAAGCTAAGGAGCTCACGCAACGGTGCAACCCAAAGGCCCACATGTTGTAACGCAAGGTCAAGGACCACACGCACCAGCGCAAGTTGAGGGCCTCATGCAACAGTGCGACCTAAAGGTTCTAACGTCGCAACGCAAGGCGAAGAACGACACACCCCAACGCAAGCCAAGGACCTCATGCAACGGTGCAACTCAGAGGTCCAAACCCCGCAACGTAACGTGAACTACCACACGCACCAACGCAAACCAATCACGCAATGACACAACCCGAAGGTCCACACTTTGCAACACAAGGCGAAGGACCACACGCGCTGCAACGCAAGGCAAAGGCTCGCATGCCACTACTACACAAGGCGAAGGACCACACGCGCGGCAACGCAAGCCGAAGACCTGTACGTCTCTACTACACAAGCTGAGGGCCTGCACGCCGCAACCCAAGCCAAAGGCCCTCGCACCGCTACTATCCAAGCCGAAATCCCACATGCCGCAACAATGCAAGCCGAGAGCCCGCACGGTGTAACACAAGCCGAGAACTCGCATGTGATGATGCAAGCCAGAAGCACACAAAGGGCAACATAAGTCGCAAGCCCATGAAGGACAAGCCGAGATACCAACCTGCGAAGCAGTAAGCCTCCTCGAAGTATGACAAGTACCCATACATAGTCCAAAAACAAGCAAGATGCCAAAGAAGAGCAAAATACTGGATAGGCATTACATTGATAAATGACAAAATCCATCCTCCGTACAACTGTTCCTTCGCTTTAAACAAAAAAAAAAAAAAAAAAAAGGGAACTTCCGCAAACCAAGCCGCAAACGAGAATCATTTGCGAACTAGCAGGAGACTAACTGATAACTTCAAAAATAACATCCGAACAAGTGACACGTGGCGCCAGGGATGAGGCCGCATCTAGGGCCAGGGTCCCCCCCCCCCAGAGGACGAGGCCGTATCTAGGGCTGAGATCCCCCAAGAGGACGAGGTCGCCCGGGAGGAGGCCGCATCTAGGGCCGAGATCACCCCTCGGAGGCCGCCTCCAAAACTGCACCTTCGATCTGAAAGAAAGGAGCCCATCTCGCCGATAGGACACATCCCGGGATTCGAGTAGAAGAAGAAAAAAGCACGCCCGTCTAGAAGCGGATGCATCTTTAGATGCACCCTCAGAAGCCATCTTCGGAACTCCCCTTTTGACCCAGAAGAAGGGAGCGCATTTCGTCTATAGGGCACCTCCTGAAACCCAAGTAGAAGAAGGCTCCCGAATTGAGGAAACGCAGCCACCCGAGTGCCAGTCGCCCCGAGATGCACTCCTAGAGGACACTTCCGGAACTCTGGCTGCACTCGGGAAGACATAGATGCATCAGGCTGACAGGGAGAACTCCGGCTTTCGGAAAGTCTCGCGACAACACCTCGACGAAGTATGCACCTTGACCCTGGAGGGGGACCTCGCCCCGAGATGCCCACTCCCACGAGAGTCGGCCAGGTAATGACGACTACCTGACACTATGACCCGAACCGACACTAACCCCACATTCTCTCACTTCCTTTACTTTCTCTCTCCTCTCACCACTTTTTCTCTCTCCTCACTGTCACACTCTCTCCCATCACATTCTCTCTCCTCACCATTATTCTCTCTCTTAACACACATTCTCTCTCATCATCATTACACTCTCTCTCCTCTCATTATCTCTCTCCTCACCCCTTTCCCTCCTTCCACGTCTCTCACTCTCTCCTCACTTACACACGCTCTCTCCTTCCACCTTTCTCTCTCTACACACATAAAAACACATTCTTTCCTCACCCATCTCTCCATCTCATGGTTCTCTCTCTCTCCACGCTCCCATCTCGCCTCGTCTCTCTTTCTCATCTTCACTCTTAACCGGCTTCCCCCCCTTCTTCATTATAAACAATGAGGCTCTCCTCAAGCAAAAGGGGGCAAGCTCTCTCTCTACCCCAAAGAGGACTCTCGAACTCCTTTCTCCCTTGACCCGAAACATGCCCCGTGAGGGCTGAAGCTGAGAGACCTCAGGATGCCGGGACCCGACCCAGCTCGTGTCAATAGTGACGCCATCGCCTTAAGCCAAAGACTGCCCCCGACCGCAAGTGATGCCCCGGCAGCCTAACTCTCCCTCTCTACATTGTATATTCTTTCTTTCTTTTACCCATAGCTCTACAGCCGAGCTGCACAAGGTATCATACCTTCTTTACTCAACTCGAGCTAAGTATGTTGTTATATTTATTTATTTATTATTTATTCTCGCATTTTTTGGGATAAACCCTAACTTATGCATCGGAGGGGTCCCCCACGGGCTGCGACTCTGACCCAGTTGCTCATCTCGCAGGACAAGCCACGTGCCAGTCCCGCTGCCCTTCCCAAATTGCTTCAGACTTGGCTCTCCTAACCAAGAAGCTCAATCTACTGTACTAAAACATAAACAATTAGATAACAATGAAGTAGATGCAGCGGGTAATAAAATACGAAAAGATGCTTTCATAAGAAAAAATGTGATCAAAGAATTCAGCACTCATGATTCCATGATTTTATCACATCCATGACTCGAATTAATTTTTAACAACAATCTATATCTAGCACTATTTTTAACATAACTAATGAAGATGATCTTTATAGTTTTAGGGCCCGTCTTATTTCTTTTAATAGTAGGAGTACCTACTTTGGCTAAATACTCCCACATTTTTTTGGAAATAAAAGTTAGGAGCACAACCCTCCCACATTTCATTCAGTATTTAGCCTATTATGAAGAACGCTATTGAGCACATGATAAGCAAAAATTAACCCTTCACCCCTTAAGCTCGAAGGTAAACCATAGCTTATAAGAATTGCATTCATCATGTCCTTAACTGCTCTATTTGTCATTCATCTAGTCCTTTCTCCTGGATTGTATAGCGGGTTGTTAATTCATAAATTATGCCATTTTTAACAATGTTTCGAAGAAAGCTAGTATCATATTCATTATCTCTATCATAGCAAATCCTTTTGATTTTTTGGTGTAATTGGTATTGAACTTCCACTTTGTACTAAAGAAACATCTCATTAACCTCATCTTTTGAATTCAAGAGATAAACATTAGTGAATCTCAAGTGGTCGCCAACAAATGCAACATATGTAATACATTTTATCGTCTCTACTCATGGTATTCTTAAAATCACCCAGGTCATTGTGAACGAGTTTGAGTAGGCTAGATTTTCTTTAAACCAATTTGTTGAAGAATCTTTTTATGCTTGGCCTCAACGCATACTTAATATTAATTGAGTTCAATTCAACCATAATCAAGAATTAGTTTAAATCTTTTAAGCAAATTGAAATAGACATACCTAAGCCTAACATGCCAGAAATTTAAGATTTATATTATAAGTAGAAGTAGTGACAATTTTATTAACATCAACATGAGCATCTGATACAAATACACCCCCCCCCCCCCCCCCCACCAAAAGAAAAATCCTTTTCCAACAACATTTTTATCTTTTGTGTTAACTAGTTTGTCATGCTCGAAGGTTAGTTGATAACCAGCTTTAATTAATATTGCACTAGAAATTGAGTTCCTATATAAATCAAGAACATGCAGCACATTTTACAAGAAAAAGAATTTGTTAGAGTTAAGGCTCCGTTTGTTTCAACGGAAGTACTTTGTCCACTGAAAACATTTTCCTTTGGCCAAGGTTTTCCGTGGAAAATGTTATTCCTGTTGAGGTTTTCCGTTGTTTGTTTCAACGGAAAACATGTTTTCACATTTCGATATTCCTTGATTGTTCTAAAGAAATCATCTGTTACTAATCATTTTATACCTCGTGGTTCACCTATGCGGCCGCGTCACTCCAGCCCCTACGCAACCAGTCGCCGATGCCTGTCCCCAGTTGCTCCCTTCGTCTCCCTCGTCTCCCTTTTTTTTTCTCTTTTAATAGCGTGTAAATAACACCGGGTTCCCCCTCTTGACCCGGTCCAGACAAAACTTCCTTGTGTCTACACCTTTTCCCGTGCCAGCGTTTGTTCGAACCAGGTCTAGTAGGGTCCGCTATGTTTTGTTGATGTGAACCACCTGATACGCTTCTATCTCAATGACGATGTCTCCTCAAGAGGCCCCAGACGTCCCGTCGCCTCTCCTCCGGCTGCTTTGGATTTTCTTTCCCCTTTCTTGTGTTGTGGGCTCCGTACCCCTCCTGTCCTGTCCTACACCTGGTGCCTTGCCTTCAATGCGAGAGGAGGAGGAGGAGAGGGGGGGGGGGGGGGGGGAATTTCCTCTCCTGTTTTCCATCCTCTTGGAGGTCATCGTTCATTGTTGCTGTGAGGTGTGGCTGTGAGTTTCTCTGCACCGGACCTTTCTGTGGCTCTGCTAGGCTTTGGTATTTTCCTGTTTGTGATGTTTTTCCTGGTTTGATGTTGTCTTTGGTGTCTGATTTTTCCCGTTTTGTTCTGGATTTTTGTACCCATCTTCGTTTATGGGGTGGTTGAGGACTCGCGTTGTCGAGGTCCTGTATGTACTACAGCTTTGCCGATAATTACCAAAAAAAAAAACAACCCTAGTTATAGGACAACGTAAGTAGCAATACAATATATTTGAAATTATTTAGACTCGGTGTGGTTGTAGAATTATTACTAATATACATAAGATTTGAGCATTTATTACATATCATGACATTTGAATGTATATAATGACGTATTCTGAAGTTGAATA
Source organism: Simmondsia chinensis (assembly GCA_018398585.1). Lineage (NCBI taxonomy): Eukaryota > Viridiplantae > Streptophyta > Magnoliopsida > Caryophyllales > Simmondsiaceae > Simmondsia > Simmondsia chinensis. The sequence goes on along the minus strand of JAGTTD010000010.1, from coordinate 28,596,604 downwards.
GTCTATCACTCGGGTATCATACATCAAAATTCGATGAATTTTGGTAATAATTTGACCAAATACAAAAGTGCTAATATTATACATAATTATGATAATATTTACAAGCCATATCAATATTTTTAGCAAATTAGGACAAAAGTTCATCGTATATTGATTTAAAAACTACCTAAATATGGCCGAAATCATATGCCGTGTTAGCATTTTTTAGAAAAATCTAATGAGAATACTTATATATTATTGGAGTCATGTTTATAGATCACTCAGAATGATAATTTCCCCTCTTTTAAAAGGGAAGTCATTTTCCATCACCAATCTTGTGCCAAACAACGGAAAAGGGGAAAATCACTTCCTAGAATGTGGATTTCCCCCTAAACAAACGGAGCTTAAGTTTCAAAATGACCTTTCCTTTGTCAAATACCGGTAGTGAATTGGAATTTCCCATAAATCACTCTCCCCAACATTGACCTTATTATATTCCTGGAATAGGTCGTTATTGATTCTAATATTTCTTACATCCTCCTAAACTCTATCTTGGTGGGAGCCTATTTTGAGGCACCATGTGGTTGTTGTTTATATATCGTCGGTCATATTTTATTTGATGATTAGTCACATCATACCACTTTATATTATATTAAGCACATTAATAGTCTGTATATTATAGTTGTAGATTTGATCCCGACATCATTCAATTGTTACAATATTGTCCAAAGAGTGTGGTTGTTCCCATTACTTTATACTAGTTTCATTGTTAATTTTGCATAAAGTTGCATCATTCAATTAAAAGTACTACAATATAAAATAAAATAAAAACTCTAGGCACTAAATTGACGAAACTAAAAGTATAGAGATTAAATAAATATATACACTAAAACACGAGATAATATGGTATAAATAATCATTTATATAATTTTATTTTGCAGCCATGACACCAATATCTATTGGTGTCAATGCAATAAGAATTGAATTTCAAACTAATCAGATCAAAAAGTTAGGAGAACGAGACTCAATAATGTAATCATGACATGATTTATTATAATACTTAGGTCTTAAAAAATATGATAAATACATAATGAATCATATTTCTTTTCATTTACATGAAATTCCACAAAACTGGGATCCCTAAAAGAATAAAGTTCGAAAACCAACGTTAAGTAACTAAACTAAACTAAAAATACCAATAATCAACAAATCAAATATGAATATATGAATTTGACAAAGTAATGACTCTATTAGGATAATATCGCTTAGGATAATATCGCTTAGGATAATATCCCTGATGTGTATTTATCCGTATATTTTGTATTCATATCATTATATATACGTGTCTCAACAACCCTATTGGTATACTTCCCCAAACTATTCTCTCATATGGTATCAGAGCATACCTAACCCAAAAAAAAAAAAAAAAAAAAACCAAAACCCTACCGGCGCCGTCCCCTCTCTCACGCCCTAGATTGGCCAGCGCCGCCGCCTCATGGTACAGCACCACCGCCTTCGGCGCTGCTCCCCTTCTCCTCTCCGGTATGTGGATTTTATCCCTCCTGTGGTGACTACACAAGGTGCATAGTGTGATATTCTCAGTTGATCGAAGTTATGGCAGCCAATCCCAACCCCCCATCATCCCTTGCCCAGCCTTGGTCTCCCTCCCTCCAGTCACCCATGCCCGACGTCACCAAAACCACCAGCACAACTGTTCCGCAGCCGCCTACCCTTGGGGCCGAGCCTTCCCCCACATCGAGACCCCCTTCTCGACATCGAACATTGGTGCCTCCCTTCATCCTTTTCGACTATGTTACTTTGGCTCTCAACATAGTATCCCTACTCCTCTCCCTGGGTCGTCTTACCTGCTGCTCACTCCTCCCGTAAATCCACTTCCCACATCCTCTATTTCGAGCCTCGTAACTGTCAAACTAGAAAACCCTACTGATTATACAGCCTGGAGATAACAAGTTTCTATATTACTACGTGCCCATCATCTCATGGGTTTGTTGATGTTACTCTCCTTTGTCCTCCATCTCAAATTCAAACACCAATAGGTATCTTTATTTCTAAGCCTGATTTTCAAGCCTGGTCTTGTGTCGACCAAAGCATTAGGGCTTGTCTCTCTACATCTCTTGCCCGGTCGGTTCTCAATGATGTTATTCTCCACCCCACATCTAAAGCTATGTGGGATGCCCTGGCCAAACGCTTTAGGGACCACTCCCTTGCCAAGGAATTTCACCTCCGATCCCAACAGGTTACTTTGCGAAAAGATAACAAAACTATGACCGCTTACCTCACTGAACTCAAAATAATTGCCGATGACCTGGCTGCCATTGACTCCGCGGTCTCTAATCGAGAATTGATGCACTATGCTCTTTTTGGTCTCCCGCCGGAGTATGCTGCTTTTAACACCTTTACTCGTCAGTCTTCCCATGATCTCTTGTTTGAACGACTCAAGACGGCCCTCTTGGATGAAGAAGCTGCCTTCTCTCGCATTCATGCTCGGTCCCATGAACATGCGCATGCCCACGCTGCCGCGGGACATGTGCCCGACACCTCAGGTCAGAATCGGGGTCGTGGTGGGGGTGGATGTGGGCGTGGGCGTAACTCCAACCGTCAAGGAGGTTGTGGTGGTACATACAGTCAACCAAACTCAGGGTCGGGCCAACACCCTTACATTCAAGCACCACCGGCACCACAACCGGGGGTCCGCAACATGGGTCCTGCTCCGCGTCCACCTCACGAAGGTATCCTTGGTCCCGGGCCTCTTATCCGTCAGATTTTCCATCAAGCCGGTCATGCAGCCTCCCTTTGCCCACACCGCTATGTCCATACTGACCTCTCCCACTCACTATCTGCCATGTCGATAACAGATTCTGCTGATCCTACTTGGTACCCCAACTCTGATGCTTCTAACCATATGACACCAAACCTAGGTATTTTACAAAATATTTCTCATTACTCTGGTCCATCTATTCAGGTTGGCAATGGATCTCTATTACCAGGTTGGCACTTCAAAAGTCCATGCTCTCACACTTGATTTAACTCGTTCTAAAGTACTTTTGGTTCCTGGACTTACTTATAACTCCTTTCGATTAAATAACTATGTCATGACAACAATTGTAATGTTGAATTTGACTCATCCTCTTTTTGTGTCAAGGACAAGGCTAACGGGATGCCCCAACTCAGGATACTCAGTAATGGACCACTTTATGGCTTCGCACTCACCTCACAGGACTTGTTGCACGGACTGCTCCTGCAAACTTATGGCACCGACGCTTAGGACATTTAGGCCATTCTGTTTTTGATACTTTATGTACTCATTCTTTAATTCTTTCTGCTCAGGTTCTAGTTCTATTGAACATTGTCAGGCCCGTTGTTTGAGCAAGTCATGCCGTTTACCTTTTTCTCATGTTATGCATACTACTACTGCACCTTTGCAATTAATACATTTGGATGTTTGGCAATCACCTGTTCAGTCTAATTCTGATTTACGTTACTATGAGCTTTTCATTGATGATTATTCTAGCCTCACTTGGCTCTTTCCGATGCAACGAAAAGATAAAGTGTACTCCATTTTTTTTTTATTTTAAAACTCTAGTTGAAAATCAGTTTAACACCACTATCAAATGTTTTCAAAGTGATGGGGGTCGTGAATTTGATAACAAATACATGGCCGGGCTCTGTAGAAAATTTGGCATACACTTTCCTCTTTCCTATCCTGATACTCCACAACAAAATGGGGTGGCGGAACGTAAGCACCAACATTTAAGTGAAATGGTACAGGCCCTTCTTTCTCGGGCGCAAATACCATATGAATTTTGGGCCGATGCTGTTTGTACTGAGTGTTTTATAATCAACCGATTGCTTACACCACTTTTGCATAACATTTCTCCTTTTGAAAAACTTTTAATCAAGCGCCGAACTACACTGCTTTTCATGCCTTTGGGTGTGCATGTTACCCCAACATCACAGTCTGTACCGCCCATAAATTAGCCCCGCACTCCATCCCCTGCGTGTTTCTTGGGTATGCTACGCGATATAAAGGCTATCGCTGTTTAAATCTTGCTACGAGTCGTGCACATGTTAGTCTTCATGTTTACTTTGTTGAGCACATTTTTCCATACAAGGACCTAGTTTCTAGTAACACTGCAACATCCATTAATTCTGTTATTGAGGTCCCTCTTCCCGTACCCCTCATGCCTGACTTGCCCAGGGACCCACCGTCGGGTGCCCCACCCGCGGCGCCCTTGTGTGCAGCACCGGTGACCCGGGTGCCCTCCCCTGTTGTTCCTGATATGAATGCCCTTACACCCTCGTCCCCCTTGGCCACGGTGCCGGTGGCACAGGTCTCCTCACATCCACCACCGAGCCTTCGCCACCCTCGGCCTTCACTTTGTTCCCAGTAGAGTTGACCACGGACACGGCTTCTGCCCTGGCTCCCGTGGCTTCCCCTCCAGCACACGAGGGTCACCCTATGTGCATCCGTCTTAAAGACGGCATTCATAAGTCTAAGCACATCCTTTCCCTCAACTATGTTGTAGTAATCCAGGAACCCACCTGTTTTTCACAAGTTGCTAAAAACCCTAAGTGGCAGGAGGCTATGGTTGAGGAATTTAATGCCCTTCTCTTAAATTAGACTTTGAAACTTGTTCCTCCTTCCTCCGCTTAAAATGTTGTTGGGAGCACTTGGAAATATAAAGTCAAGTATAAACCTCATGCCTCTATTGATCGTTTCAAGCCTCGTCTGGTTGCCCAGGGTTTTCACCAGGGTGAAGGCCTTGATTATTTTCAAAATTTTAGCACGGTTGTCAAACCAACCACCATCAGGTTCATTCTTGCACTGGCTGAAACCAATTCCTGGTCCATTCGCCAACTTGATGTTAAAAATGCATTTTTACAAGGTTTTCTAAATGAGGGGGTATACATGTGACAACTGCCCGGTTTTGTACATCCCAAATTTCCAATGCATGTTTGCCATCTGCGTAAGGCCTTATATGGCTTGAAACAGGCACCTCAAGCTTGGTTTCATAGGTTTAGTTCATTCCTCTACAGTCTTGGGTTCTATTGTAGTAAGACTGATCCCTCCTTTTTCATTCATCGCTCCCCTACCAGCATTGTGTGTCTTCTGCTATATGTGGATGACATCATCCTAACTGGTTCCCACCCTGATCTCCTCACCAAGTTCATTGCCTCTTTATCCACATAGTTTGCCATGAAGGACCTTGGCTCACTTCACTGCTTTCTTGGTATCGAAGCGCATCGCTCCCGACAAGGTTTGTTTCTTTCACAACATAAATACACCCTCGACCTTTTGCGCAAAAATGACATGCTTGAGGCCCATTCCTGGCCGAGTTCAACCTTTCGCGAGTGACGGGGTGCTATTTGAGGATCCCACCGTGTTTCATAGTGCTGTTAGTGCCCTCTAGTATCTTACTATGACTCGACCCGACATCTGTTATGCGGTTAACCGTGTGTCCCAGTTCATGCATGCTCCAACGACTTTCCATTAGCAAATGGTGAAACGCATCTCGCGATATCTTATGCTCACTCCTGATCATGGTCTTATGATTACGCGTGGTTCCTGTACTACAGTCACTGCCTATGATGCAGCTGACTCGGGTGGGTGTCCTGACACTCGCTGCTTTACCACTGGGTTTGCTCTCTTCCTTGGACCCAATTTCATTTCCCAGCGTGCCAAAAAGCAACCCACAATTGCTAAGTCCACTATTGAGTCCGAGTACCGTGCTGTGGTCAAGCTTGTAGCTGAGTGTGACTGGATCCGCTATCTCATGCGCGACCTTGGGTTACGCCATTCTGGTCTTATTCTTGTCTACTGCGATAATGTATCCGCCACATACCTGGCTGCCAATTTCATTTCCAATGATCGCAGTAAACATGTCGATGTTGATTTTCACTATGTGCGTGAATAGGTGGTCAAGGGTGATATCCAGGTTCGATATACGCCTACCACTAAACAGGTTGCTAATATCTTCACAAAATGATTGGCCACTAATCGCTTCCGCTACCACAAAGCCAATTTACACGTTGGTCCCCCCCGTTCAGATTGAAGGGGCGTATTAGGATTATATCTGTTAGGATAATATCTCTGATCTGTATTTATCAGTATATTCTGTATTCATATTATTACATATACGTGCCTCAACAACCCTATTGGGTATGCATCCCTAAACTATTCTCTCACGTACTCTACTTATAATATAATAACCTATGTTCAAACCCAATATTTTTTTTTTTTTTTCAATCTAATTCTTACCATCTTTAAGGAAAAAATCCCCCACAATGCATGCAAATGAAACAATATTATTCTGCGCAATTACTAAAGATCAAAGCGCAAGAACAAAATTATTATACAATTACCTCTTCATTCATTCATTCATATTCACATACGGCTCCAAACAAAAACATAGCCACCACATTCTAAATTCTAACGCCTATTCAACTAATATCCGATCAAAGATCGAAACCATCGAAAACCCAGATCAAATTCTGACATAAAACTAGCCATCTACTCCATTTTCATTTCAAAAATCAAGAAACCGCGACACCGTGACCGTTGTTGTTCATAAGAAAGAACCTGGAAGGCCTAGGCTGAAAATTGCGCTTTCGACGCTGATCATGACTAGATGGCTTGATGATCTGAAGAAGTAACAATCGCAACGCGTTCATCTTCTCCAATTCACGTCGTTTGTGCATTGTTTGCGCTTCAAACATTGCGGGTTCGGATAAATCCGAGTTTGGGATCTTGCGATGGAGGTGGCAGCGGAAGGAGCCTGGGTGAGTGGTCGGGGAACAGAGGCATGTGCGCACGTGAGGGACGGGATGGGGTTTAGGATTCGAGGTGAGGTGTCTCGACGACATGGAATATGGTACGTGAGGTTTGTTTGGGTTTGTAGGGAAAGTTTGCTTTGTTGAGGGAGGGGAAACTGTTTGGCAAAACTAACGGAAGATCAAGAGGAATTACCAAAGTGGCCCTCAGGGTTTGTGTGATCCTCAGATTTGTCCTCTCTGTTTCTCTCTCCTACGTTGTTTCTTTGGCCTGCCTTTGTAACGAAGAAAACTAGTCATTTTTAATGAGATACTTGCCAAGAATCTGGTAATTTTACTTGGTTGTATTTTAGGAGTTGAACATTAATATTTTTTTCAGATAATTAGGTGACATAGTCGTAGTACAAAATGGTAAGTCGTACAAACGAGGCTGCACTCATCCCGCATAAAAGCAGGGATCAACATGAATGTGATCTTCTCTTTCTGAAAATAGATTATCAGATGGATGTAGTGCTTAATAATATTTCAATGTTTTTGTTTATGGTGATAATGAGATTAAGCCACAAATAGACTTAAAACAAATGAAATGATATGTTTTCAACAAGTTCGTAGTTAGTGATAAGTTTAGACTATTTTCGTAAAAACTATAATATGATAGATGAGATTATTTGTCTTGGTTATGCCAATAATGATACAAAAATATCATATTGGTTTTTGTTAATAGGTTTGGAACACTGAACTACTATCAGAAATAAATAATTCGCTTTAAAATGTTAAACAATGACTCTAAATCCTGATAATATCTTAAACTCGTGCATATATGTATATCGCTTTGTTGTACCTACCCAAAACTGAGATCTATTATAGTGGCCTAGCCGATATCCTTTGTATGTAGGGATGACACAAAGTGTGATGGCAACAAAATATTCAACATGAAATTAGTAGTCTTTTATGACGTGTAGATAACCCTATAATTGGATTCACATATGTTCGAAAAATTTATAACCTTTGGACCTCTAACAATGCCACCTTAATTTATCCCCAATGGAGGCCATGCCCAATTCATCTCTTATGACGTCGTTCCTGATCCTATCCTTCCCTGTATGTCCGCACATCCACCACAGCATCCTCATCTCCGCCACCTTCATCTTCTATGTATGATGTTGTTTCATCACCCTACACTTCGCCCCATAGGACATGGCCGGCTTCACTACTGTCTTATAGTATATTCCCTTTAGCTTTGAGGGAAACTTTCTCTCGCATAGTTCCGCTGAGGCCATTCTCCATTTATGCCATCCTACTCTAATCTGGTTGTTGACGTCCTCGTCAACTTCACCGTTATGCTGTATCATGAATCCCAAGTATCAGAAACTCTATTTTCTCGGTATAGGGTCCGATCGAATCTTGACGTCTTCTTTGCTAGGCGGGGTGGAGGGACCGAATTTAAGCTTATTGTACTCGATCTTGGATCTACTAAGTCATAAGCCCTTCGATTCCAATGTCATTCTCCACAATTCTAGCTTCTCATTGACCTCTTCCCGCAATTCCTCCACCAGTATTATGTCATCTACGAAAAGCATACACCAAGGTACACCTCCTTGGACGTTCTTAGTGAGCTCATTCATTACCAGAATTAATAGATAGGGGCTCAAGGCAGATCCTTGGAGCACCCCGACTTTTATCGGGAACGCGTCTGTCTTCCCTTCCACTGTGCGTACCCTAGTTTGTGCATCCGCATACACGTCTCTAATGGCCCGGATATATGGCATGGGGATGCCCTTCTTATCCAAAACCCTCCATTAAACCCCCTTGGCACTCTATCATATGCCTTCTCAAGATCAACGAAGTCTTCTCAAAAAGGGTTAAAAAAAATAAAAAAAAAAAAAAAAAAAGATGAAAAAAATCGTTGAAAAAAAGAAGGAAATGTGATATTTTGTATTTTACTAAAAACTTTTGGAGTAAAAAAAAAAAAATCCCAAAAGGAAAAAAAATGAAATTAGTGGATTTTGTTTAAATAAAACTTGGCACAAGAGATTCTAAAAGAAATCAGTTTCTCATTTTTATTTTTTATTTTTTATTTTTTTATTATTAATTATTTTTAAAAAATTTGTTTCTTTTTTCCGTCTACAAAAAATGCATCTTACTTTGCAAAAAACAATGTTTGAAAAAAAGAAAAAATCTTGACAAAAAATAAATAAATAAATAAAATATATATGTTTCTTTTTGCCTGTTTAAAAAAAAAGATTTAGCTTACTTTAAACCTTGAAAAAAAAAACAAAAGAACAAATGAAAAATAGTTAAAAAATATTTATACAAACACAGAAAAAGGAAGGCTAATTTTTCTTATCAAAAAAAAAAATCATCAAGAAAAAGTGCCTTTTTTTTGCCCATTCAAAAATTCATGTTTAAAAAAAAAAGTGTTTCGGACTTTTAAAAAGGGTATCATACTTTAATCTAAAGAGAAACAGAGATATAAAAAAGAACGAGAGAAAAGAAAAAATTTCTTCTTAATAAAACAAAAGAAATGTCTTTTGTTTTTCAAAAAAAGAAGTGTTATTTACGCCAAAGGTTCATATACTTTGTTCATTATGTCAATTTAGTCCTTAGACTTTTAATTGTGTCAATTCAGTCCCTGTACAATTTAAAATGCGTCAATTTGGTTCTTAGAGAAAAATATATGTTAAGTTTTTAATAAAATTTTAATGGTACAACCATGAATTGGGTTAAATTGAGTAAATTGATAAAGTTATAATAAGTTATTTGCATCTAACATAATTTGTTCGATCAAAAATTACGTCATTAACTTAACTTAAATTTGACCAATGGACTAAATTGACATATTTTGAATTATTCAGGGACTAAATTGTCACAATTAAAAGTACATGGACCAAATTGACATAATGGGTAAAATACATGGATCTTTGGGATAAATAACCAACAAAATCATTGAAACTTCATTTATAAAAAATTGTGTCTTGACCTTATGCCATTGTTACAATAATGTTTATATGAAAAGTTATCATAGCATATACGAGCCAAGGGCACGAACTATTTTACATCAAGAAAAAGAAGGGCCAAAACAACTAAAAGCTGTTAGCAAAGAAAACTGACTTCTCAAAAATGCACGATACTCTAAAGTTTCTCACAATTTCCCTCAAACACCACCGTCTCTTTGCCATGCTTCATATTCCTAGCCAAGGGTTTAAGAAATATTTAGTTATTAGGCTATAACATTTGTGCGTTATTTATCCTTATTTATTCTTTACTTATAGTCCTACCAGGACTCTATTTTGTGTGTTAGGAATATGCCGCAAATTTATGTATTTAGGATTTATGGGTTGCCGAGGGGTCACCGATGGATCGGGGGGATGTTCGATCGATCGGGTGAATTAAGTTAAAATCTAGTTTCTCGGCCGAGAGAGGGTCGATCGATTGGGCCCTCCAGATCAATCGGGAATCTGTTTTGCGTAACTCTAGCCATTTAGTATAAATATGGGGTTAGGGGGTACATTTTTCAAGTATCCAATCAAAGAGAGCCGCCATCCAATCAAAATCCAATTAAAGTGAGGTCAGCCGTCGTCATCAATATGAGAGCATTACGAGAGTTAAGAGAAAATGCTTTATAATTCTTTCATAGATCTCGTTCAGAGGATGTGCTATTGTAATTCTTCCATTCAAGTATAAATAAAAGAATCTCCATCTCCCATGGTTTTCTCCCCCATATCAATTGAAGAGGAGTTTCCACGTAAATCATTATGCGTTATTTTGTTTGTTCTTCCTTTTACCTATTTTGTTTACTTCTCGTTTGTGTGAGTCATATTATTTGAATCGAATCAAGTGATTAGGGTTAACGCTTCCGCATCAAGTATCCATATTACAAATTGGTATCGTGAATACCAGATTTGCTAAGGTTAGATTTTCCTAACAGTTGGTATCAGAGCCCTGTTTATTTTGATTTGATATTATGGCATCCGCAATTAAGGTTGAAGTTGAGAAGTTCAGAGGTCAAGGAAGTTTTATTTTGTTGAAAATCTGGTTTAAGGGTCTCCTAATGCAGAGTGGCTTGAAGAAAGCCCTAGAAGGAAAAGAAAAGAAACCAGAGAGTCTATCTAATGCACAATGGGAGGAGTTGGATGAGAAGGCACTCAAAGCTATTCAGGTCTGTCTTACCGATAATGTTTTGATAGAAGTTTTGGAAGTGAAGACCGCCAAGGAATTGTGGAAGAAATTGCAGGATATGTTCAGTTTCAAGTGAGTCTCCAACAAACTCGTAGTTAAGCGTCGATTGTTCACGTTTCATATATCAGAAGGTACGTCACTTAAGAATCATGTTAATGAATTTAATTCGTTAATTCAAGAATTAAAGGAGCTTGATGATGCTCCTAAGCATGAACATCAAGCTATGTTATTGTTATGTTCACTCTCTACTTCATATAAAGGTTTTGTAGAAAGCATGATTTATAGTAGTTGGTCAACTATCATAGTTGATGATGTTAAGAGAAACCTACTAAGTAAAAAAAGAGTAGATAAGGAGTTGTCAGACTCCGTTCAGAACTCAAGTTCTGGTTTATTTGTGAGAGAAAGAACTAAGTCTAAAGAATATAATCATAGTGGAAACAAGTTTAAGTCTAGACATCAAGACCTAACTTGTAATTATTGTTATAAGAAATGGCACATTGAGAGAGACTGTTACAAACTTAAGAAAAAATTAGAAGCCGATAGCAGGTCTAACCAGAGATCCACAGAAACTAGTGTTGTTGAATATGAGGATGGAGATATTCTGTCAGTGTCTGAACCTAAATCAAGTTTTAGAGAAAGTTGAATTTTAGATTCAGGTTGCTCCTATCATGTTTGTCCCTATGGAAGCTGGTTCACCACATACGTGTCAATTCAGGGTGGAACTATTCAGATGGGCAACGATGTAGTATGCAAAGTTTTGGGGGTAGGAACAATTCGTATTAAGATGTTTGATGGCACTATTAGGACATTGAGCGACGTTCGTCATGTTCCTAATTTGAACAAAAGCCTCATCTCTTGAGGTACTCTTGAATCCAAAGGGTACTGGTACACAGCTGAAGGTGGAGTTTTAAAGGTAGTTAAGGGTACTTTGACAGTTATAAAAGGCAGAAGGGTAGGTAGATTGTATGAGCTTGTCGGTTCTACAGTTGTCAAATCAGTTAAGATACATGCATCATCATTGTTGTTGACAGAGAGACCACAAAGTCAAGGAGCTTGAGATTGGATCATTCAGGTGATACGAGTCTGTCTAAGCACAGAAAAAGGGCTCATTGTGTGGTTAGTCTACAGGACTGATATCTTATGAATAAGGCATTTATGGGAAGTGGAAGAGTCTTCGCTTCAGGAAATTCTCGAGGAGTAGAGATGTCACGTTTGATGAGTCTTCATTACTATCTCCATAGAAGATGTCATCAGTCAGTTGTTATTCAGGTCAGGTGAATAAGCCAGAGGACGTTCAGTTTCAGTTAAATAACACAGATCAGCAGCAGGTGACTATTTCAGAAGATATGTCAAGAGCCAATCCAGAGAAGAAGAAGATTGGCATTACTGATAACCTCTCAGATATGTTCACTTCAGTGCTACCTAGTAGAAAGTTCAAGCATCGCTCGGACTCGGTTAGGTTTTGTGTTTTGTCTAGATAACCCCGTGTGTGGGGTGTTTTGTGGAGAAGGTAGAGAACTGTCTTTATTTTTGAAATGTGAGTCAAGGTGGAGGTTTGTTAGGAATATGCCTCAAATTTATGTATTTAGGATCTATGGGTTGCCAATGGGTCACTGATCAATCGGGGGGATGTCCAATCGATCGGGTGAATTAAGTTAAAATCTAGTTTCTAGGCCGAGAGAGGGCCAATCGATTGGGAGTCCGTTTTGCGTAACCCTAGCCATTTAGTATAAATATGAGGTTAGGGGGTACGTTTTTTAAGTATCCAATCAAAGAGTGCCGCCGTCTAATCAGAATCCAATTGGAGTGAGGTCAGCCGTCGTCATCAATTTGAGAGCATTACGAGAGTTAAGAAAAAGTGCTTCATAATTCTTTCATAGATCTCATTCAGAGAAAGTGCTATTGTAATTCTTCCACTCAAGTATCAATAAAGAATCTCCATCTCCGCTCGTGGTTTTCTCCCCTCTCGATTGAAGAGGGGTTTCCACGTAAATCATTGTGTGTTATTTCGTTTGTTCTTGCTTTTACCTATTTTGTTTGCTTCTCATTTGTGTGAGTCATATTATTTGAATCGAATCAAGTAATTAGGGTTAACGCTTCTGCATCAATTATCCATATTACAAATTGGTATCGTGAATACCAGATTTGTCAAGGTTAGATTTTCCTAACACTGTGTAATCTTCCTATTCTACAAATATAACCCTGGGCTACCATTTTAGGTATGCCACTCAATCATAAGGTTTCAATGGTATCAATGCAAACAAACCCGTATTACTTTCCCTAACCCTAATTTCCCAAAAAAAAAAAGTCTCTAACCCTTGTTCATCTTCTCCAAAGCATACCCTCGGCTTGTCCACGTAGTACACCACCACCGATCACCCTTAAGCCCACCAACCGTCTTTTGACCGTGTCGTTCTTTCTCTCGAGCAACCCCAATATCTGGTCCCGTCATTCGCTCCGTTGTTTTCCATCCTCGATTATCTCTCTTTAACTCTGGTGCCCTCTCTATCCTCTTCCTCAATTGGTTAGGGCTTATCCATGGCAATAAGGGAATCAATCTCCTAAACCCAACAATCTCTGGCCATGTCCTCCCCTGCTTGTCCTCACTAGTCAATAATCACCAGCAATACCGTCCCTCAACGCTCTGGTCTCCTTCTCCGGTGGCTCGCAAGTGGCTCTCCCCTCCTTCAGCATGGCTCTGGCATCTATACCGACATCCGTGCCCACCTCGGGCATTGGTGATCATCTTCCCCAATTTACAACCCTATGTTCTATTCCTCAACTCCCAATGTCTATGCCCATGGTTGATTCTACTCTAAATGCAACTCTTATATCGCCTTCCTCGTCCTCGTATCTCCCCTCTCATACCACCTTTTCTATGTCCACCATCACTAACCTTGTTACCATCAAAATAGAGCCACCAACTGACTACTCTGCCTGGTTTGAGCAAATATCCATGATTTTTAGGGACACCGACTTATGGGATTGTTGATGGTACCTTTCCTTATCCGTCTCCCTATCTCCTTCATATTGATGGCTCATCTATTCCTAATCCTGATTACGCATCCTAGGCATGGACTAATCAAAGTATTTGCTCTTGTGTCGCTGCTACCCTTACCCGACCTATCCTCAATGATGTCATCCGTCAACCCACTTCCAAAGATATATGGGATGCTCTCAATAAATGCTTCCGTGATTATTCCCTTGCCCAGGCTTTCGACCTACACAACCAACTGGCCTATCTACGCAAAGACAACAAAACAATGGAGGCCTACCTTTTTGAACTTAAATCCGTTGTTGATGATCTTTCTACCATTGACTCCCCTGTCTCCAATATGGAGCTTCTCCATTAATAGAACACGGTGTTCAAGAAGGAAGGAAAAAAAAAAAAAAAAAAAACCAAAATCCATGAATATGTAAAAATTTGGAAAATTAAATATTCTTATCAAAGATTCACAACTTTTGTTTAAAAAAAGGGAAAGAAAAATTTATTAGAAAAAAAAAGGAAGGAATGTATTAAGAAAACTCTTACACAATATTCTTTCCAATATGCAAAGAGCTTGTGTCGAATATTAGGTCATAAAAACATACAATTCAATTTCTGGAAAATTCTTGCCCAAAGCGTAGAAGATATGGCCAAACATTTAAAAAAAAAAAATATATATATATATATATATATATATATATATATATATATATATATATATATATATATATATATATATATATATATATATATAAACAAAAAACAACCTAAAAAAAGAAAGCAAACAAACTCTAAACCCCAACGTTGGTCTCAATTTGAAGTGGAAACAATTTGTAGGCATGAAAATTTTACCGTAGACATAAATTTATTACAGATATAAAAAGAAGAGTATTAAACAAAAGTCAACATTTTGATTCAGTTCGAGCCAATAAAATTCAACAATTGACCGAACCTAAGTTGGCCCAAATAACCCAAAAAAAAAAAGCCCAAACCAAGGACTGCCGAGTCAAAACTGAAGACTGCCGAGTCAAACCAAAACATTGTCAAGTCAAGTCCGAGCTTGCAAGCAGGCTGTTATTATTCCTTTAGTCTTTCTATTTGCAATTGATCTATAATTGTTTGTAATGTGTTCGGTGCTGTTGAAGTTGTATTTTGAATGTTAGTTGCTGGTCGGCTGGCGCCAAATCAGGTAGTTGAGTCAATAATGGTCAAATGAGGCGGCTAGCTTGATTTACGCGCTAAAGTTAGTTTTAGCAGTTAGTGTTGTGTGTGTTTGATGCATTGTACCAAGATCTATTATAAATAGATCTAATGATTGTAATATCTTCATTCAATGAATAATAACCTGATTTCTTTTTGGAATATCCTCTCTATTTCTCATCTATTTCTCTACTTCTCATCTACTTTCAATTCTCTTCTCATCTTATCTCTCTCTTTCACAAGATTAGCTACCAATCTAGGTTTTGGTAGTTATCAATTGGTATCAGAGCTGGTTCAAGTGGTCTATTGCTTGAATTGAGCTGGAAAAATCAAAGAGGCACGATCAAGGAATGGCTAAAGGAGTTCGGACACGATCGGGTGCTGGTGGAGGCAATGTTGCTCCTGCGATTCAAATAGAGGTGTCCAATGTTGCTGAGTCTGGTGCGAACATTTCAAAGGATTATGTCACGCTTGATCAGATGAAGGAATTGATCAATCATTCACAATTACAATTAGAGGAACGCTGGTTCTCGAGTTTTCAGCAAATAAACCTGGAAAATCAGCAAATGCAGTTAGCAATTCAGCAAAGAAATGATGATCGGTTGTCCAAATTGGAGGAAAGGATGGAGAATCTGCAGGATCAAGTCAAGAAACAAGGAGAAGCATCCGTCAATGCAATCCTTAAGCCTGCAAGTCAGCTCGTTCCTCCTGCTAATGTGGCTCAACCGTAGATGCATTTAAACAGAAATGAGGATCCGGACAGAACGCATGGCAAATCACCTGTGATACAGCCAGTTGCCGGTCCCTCAATTCATATTAGATCAACAAATGATCGACCTTCAGTAGTTGAGGTTGCTGCAGGTACATTTGATCACAATGCAGGACCAGGACAGTCCAGATGTTTTGGCCAGAGCACCGGATTGCATTCCAGGCTACCTGACTTGAACGATCACCAAAGAACTGCATCCGATGATCTAGAACAGCAAAATAGACCTCCTGATCTGTATCAACAGTAGAGATCCGTGAGTTATGATGCTACATCTGGTGGCAGAAGTCACGCTCATAGACAGCCAAGGGTACAAATAGAACCGTTTGAGGGAAAACAACATGAATCTTGGTTGAGGAGGTGTGAAAGGTATTTTCACTTTCGTAATCAATGAGGCGGAAAAAGTTGAGGTAGCTACTGTGCATCTTCATGGAGACCACGAGGTACGGTTTTATAGTGTCTTGAGGAGTAATCCTTGTCTTTCTTGAGACAAATTCGTGGAAGAGATTTGTGAGAGGTATGGTGAAGAGGATTCAAGCGATGTTGTTGATAGCTTTAATAAAGTTTATCAAACATCTACGGTGAAGGAGTATATGACCAGATTTGAGAATTTGCATGCTAATATGATAACCATTAATCCACACTCTACCGAAGCTTATTATATTTCAAGCTTTATTAGTGGATTGAAGTCAAGAGTTAAAAGCTTGGTTAAGGCCATTGAGCCAAAGACTCTCTCCAAAGCCTATAACAAGGCTAAGTTGATTGAGGCTACGCTTGTGTCTTCAAGTGACAAAAGCAAATTCAAGAGTACCAATTACAAGACTCATCCAAAGGACTCATCAAGCATCAAATCTGGCCGATCTGTGGACAGGAGATCTACACGACTATGTTATAGATGCAATCAGCCATATCAGCCCGGTCATAGGTGCAATCCGAAGTTCTTGATGTCTGCAAGGGGTTCTCATGTGGAGATTGCATCAGATAATGAGTGTTCTGCAGAGGACAATTCCGGGGCAGAATCACATGATGAGCTATTTGAGGATGAGGTAGAGATTTCCATGAAGGCTCTGACCAGGAGTGGAGCTCATAACACCATACGCATTGGTGGCAAAGCGGGGAAAACTTCCATTACTATTCTTGCGAATAATGGGAGCACACATAGCTTTGTTGATCCCAAGTTGGTAAAGAAGGTGAAGCATGAAATCACAAAAACTCATCCTTTGGCCGTGATGGTAGCTGATGAAAATTCAATTACGATTCAAAACGAGTGCCAATCATTCCTTTGGTCTATGCAAGACCATAAATTCACTTTTGATTTTAGAGTTCTTCCTTTGGGAGGGTGTGATATGGTACTTAGTGTTGATTGGATGAGGACCTTTAACCCTGTGCTATTTGATAAGATGACGGTGTCTTTCGAAGTTAATGGCAAGAGAGTCACATTACATGGGATTTCAGACCATGCACAGCTGAAATTGATCAATGGCAAACGCCTACATGGTAGCTTCTAGAAGAATGCAATACAATGGTTGGGACAATTGTTCATGATCGCGCCTTCAAATCTGCAGTAAGATTTACAGCCTGAAGTTCATGTGTTGATCGAGGAATTTGAGGACATTTTTGAGGTACCTAAGAGTCTTCCTCCCCAAAAAAGTGTTGATCATGCCATACCACTTCGAGCTAACTCGGATCCGGTGAAAATCAGGCCCCATCGTTATGCACATGCTCAAAAATCAGAGTTGAAAAACAGGTTGATAGCTGCTGTAGATTAGCTTCATTCGTCCAAGCCATAGTCCTTTTGCTTCACCTGTGATTCTTGTCAAGAAGAAGGATGGCACGGCTCGAATGTGCATCGACTATCGTCAACTGAATTCTTTGACAGTGAAGGATAAATTTCCTATCCTTGTGATTGACGATTGCTTGATGAATTTTATGGAGCTCGGTTTTTCTCTAAGCTTGACTTAAGACAGGGATATCATCAAATTAGAGTTCTCGAGCTGGACATATACAAGACCGCTTTTCAGACTCACCATGGGCATTTTGAGTTCGTCGTGATGCCTTTCGGTTTAACTAATGCTTTGGCTACTTTCCAAGCAGCTATGAACGACATTTTCAAGCCTTATTTGAGGAGATCGGTGCTGGGATGATATATTGGTCTATAGTTCATCCTATGAAGATCACCTTAATCACCTCAAAGAAGTGTTCATTGTGATGCGGCAAAATAGGTTTAATGCCAAGCTATCGAAGTGCACTTTTACTCAGTCCAAGCTTGAATATTTGGGCCATATAATCTCTCACAAAGGTGTCTCTACCGATCCTTCTAAGGTGCAAGCAATGCAAGATTCGCCAACTCCCATGACATTGAAGCAATTGAGAGGGTTCTTGAGGTTGACCAGTTACTATAGAAAGTTCATAAATGGTTATGGGTCCATTGCAAAGCCCTTAACCGAGCTGCTTAAGAAGAATGCATTCAAATGGAGTGATAAGGCACAAGAAGCTTTTGATGCCCTCAAGTCTGCTATGTGTAAGGCCCCGGTATTAGCTATGCCAAATTTTGCGGAGGACTTCATTTTGGAGACCGATTCTAGTGGAACTGGGTGTGGGGCTGTTCTCTCACAAAAGGGAAGACCAATTGCTTATTTGAGTCAAGCCCTTAGTCCTAAACATCAAGCCTTGTCCACTTACGAGAAAGAGTATTTGGCAATCCTCCTTGCAACTGAGAAATTGAGGCATTACTTGGATGGTCATAGGTTCATCGTTCTAACGGATCATCAAAGTCTCAAGTATCTTTTGGAGCAAAAGTTAGTGACACGAATCCAAAAGAAGGGGTTGATGAAGTTGCTTGGTCTTGACTATGCTATCGAGTATAAAAGAGGGAAAGAAAACCTGGCTGCTGATGCATTATCCAGGAAGTTTGAGGACCACGAGCGAGGTTTTTGTGGAGCATTATCCATTGTTTTACCTTCTTGGATGGATGAAGTCTACAAATCCTATGAAAGGGACACATTAGCTTAGAAAAGCGTGGCTGCAGCAGCGACCAAAAACAGCACCAGAATTGACAGTGAAGCTGGAGTGAATGTGCAGAGTGGCATTATCCATGTGCAGAACAAGATTTACATTGGATCCTCGACTGATTTGAGGGATCAGATATTGAAGGCTTCTCATGATTCAGCTTGGGGTGGTCATTCCGGGGTTGAAGGTACTTATCAAAGAGTCAAGGCATATTTTAGTTGGCCCGGTTTGAAGAAATCTGTCACAGAATTTGTGAAGTCTTGTGAGGTGTGCCAACAAACCAAGTTAGGGGATCATCGATACAAAGGACTCTTGCAGCCACTTCCCATTCCGAAGGGTGCTTGGATCAACATAAGTATAGATTTTATAGAGGGACTTCCCAAGTCCGATGGTAGGGAAGTAATTTGGGTCGTGGTGGATCGTTTCACCAAATATACCCATTTTATAGCATTGATTCGACCTGTTATAGCTAAAGGTTGGCTAAGAGCTTCTTAGACAACATATATAAGTTGCATGGATTGCCCCAATCCATTGTCCCTGATAGGGACAAGATCTTTACGAGCAACATTTGGCGAGAACTGTTCAGATTGTTGGGCACAACCTTGGCACTCAGTTCATCATACCATCCCCAATCGGATGGTCAAACAGAGCGAGTCAATCAGTGTGTTGAACAGTATCTTCGGAGTATGGTTTTTTCACTGCCTCGAGAGTGGAATCAATGGCTTTCTTTAGCGGAGTACTGGTTCAATACTCATTTTCATGCTTCCCTTGGCACTTCTCCCTTTCAAGCATTGTATGGGTATGCACCTACATCTCCAATGTTGTTACAATAGCCAAGCCAATCTGGTACTGCAGTGAGGACAGATGGTTCAGCTCCTCAAGGATAATTTGCAACAAGCTCGTGCTCGAATGAAATTTTATGCTAACAAAAAAAGGGTAGACAAAGCCTTTAAAGTTGGAGACATGGTCTACCTAAAATTACAACCCTATAGACAGTCCTCATTGGTTGTCAAAAGAAATCTCAAGCTAAGTGCACGTTACTTTGGGCCATACAAAATTTTAGAGAAGATCGGCAATGTTGCTTATAAACTTGATTTACCGCCACCATCGTGCATTCACCCGGTGTTCCATGTTTCTTTACTGAAAAAGCAGGTCAAGAGGGGTGTTAAATGCTCTCGATCACCACTAGAAACAGGAACAAACGGAGGCTTGCTGCTTGGGCCAGTAGCTGTCAAGAAGCCGGGTATAACTGCAACTGGAACTGGAACTTCGCAGCAGATTTTGGTAAGATGGTTAAACTTGGATAGAAATGTCGTCACATGGGAGAATCCTACGTTCTTGAAGAGCCAATTTCTGAGTCTTTCCCCTTGAGGACAAGGAACTCCTCAAGAGGGAGGGAATGTTATAATTCCTTTAGTCTTTCTATTGCAATTGATCTAATTATTTGTAATGTGTCGGGTGTTGTTGAAGTTGTATTTTGAATGTTAGTGGCTGGTCGGTTGGCGCCAATTCAGGTAGTTAAGTCAATAACGTCAAATGAGGCGGCTAGCTTGATTTAGGTGCCAAAGTTAGTTTTAGCGGTTAGTGTTGTGTGTGTTTGATGCATTGTACCAAGATCTATTATAAATAGATCTAATGATTGTAATATCTTCATTCAATGAATAATAACCTAATTTCCTTTTGGAATATCCTCTCTATTTCTCATCTATTTCTCTACTTCTCATCTGCTTTCAATTCTCTTCTGATCTTATCTCTCTCTTTCGCAAGGTTAGCTATCAATCTAGGTTTTGGTAGTTAACACAGGCTTGAAAAGTGCACACCATTTTAAGTCCGGGCCCATAAGATTCTCAGACCTAATTTAATCCCGAATGAATTGGCCCACAAACCGAGTCCACAAACAGGGCCCAAAAAGAGGCCCATTTCCTCTCTTTAAATGGAGGACCCCATCTTTATTTGAATGGGGTTGAAAAAATAGAGAAGAAGAAGAACCAAAACTGTCTTTCTCACTCTTAAACACAAACAAAGTCGTCCTTCAAGAAAGATAAAAACACAGTGCCACCTTGAAAAAAACTTCCACTTGATCGAGAACAAGCTATATGCCCTCTTACATGTTGTTTAACCCAAAGATTGAATAAGACGATTCTATGTGTGCTTGTACTCTAGTATACGAAACAGAGATTGTACCCATTTTTATTGAAAAAATACAAGAAATACTACTTTGTGGTGCATGTATTTCATTCATTTATTGCCTTCCAAATTTTGTGCTCTACAGTGTCATCCCAAGAAGATCTCTGCTATGATTGCCTCGGG
This sequence comes from Simmondsia chinensis, assembly GCA_018398585.1. Lineage (NCBI taxonomy): Eukaryota > Viridiplantae > Streptophyta > Magnoliopsida > Caryophyllales > Simmondsiaceae > Simmondsia > Simmondsia chinensis. Next base: position 28,575,383 of record JAGTTD010000010.1, on the reverse strand, counting down.
CATATCTCCAAAGACTCCACTTCCACACAAAGGCTTCGTAACAGATGAGCAGACAATAAAGACAGACTGTTTGATAAAGAAAGTTGACAATGTCCACATATGGTTTCTGCAGAAGACGATGCCATGAATATATGTCAATTGTACGACAGCCTGATGGTAATCACCATCGACATCAGTAATTGTTAGATCAATTGAGAGCTGGACATGGGAAGTTAAGTAGATGCTATCTTTCGCCAATGTTTTGACCAGATGGAGATCTCCATGACCACTTTGAAAATGGGGTTGTATACAATAGTGGGATTTATGGGAGAGTGAGTGTAGTCGATTAAAAACATTGTCTGGCTACAACCTTTGAGGGACAGGGCACCAAAAAGACCATCCGTGTAGAGTACCTGATTGTTAACACACCATCTTCTTACAATATGATCATAGGGCGACCCGCACTGAATCAATTAAAAGTAGTAATTCCATTTATCATCTCACTAGAAGTTTCTGGAAAGGAAACTGTGGTATCCGTGAAAGGAGACAAATGCGGCACCTGAGATTTCTACTTCCTTGAAAGTCTCAAGCCTAATGTAAGTGTAGGAGTTTGTTGAATGCCAGGGAGCGTCTAAATCGCTTATGGAGAAACAAGGGCAAGAGAAAAGGGAAGAAAATCTGGGAGACACATAAGAGGTGGAGATGTACCACAACGAACCGTCTAGGTGGGGGTTCAACTAGAACAAGACCTAAAGAATTAGCTCAACAATTACTAAACCAGTACTGAGAGGTCTTTGTTTGTTTTGCTGAAGAATTGCCTCGAGTCGACAAGGACATCAACAGTTACAAGCTCAACATCTAGCTTGACAATGTTCCTATAGGGCAAAAGAATTGAACTTTCGCTGCGAGAGGAACGAAGTCATCAAGGTCGAGATAGCAAAATCAGGCAAGTAGCTCTGAAGTATACTACCCATAATCAAAGGTCAACATAGTTCTGGTGGAAAACCCAAATGGAAGTTGGCAAATTTGAGTGGACTTTACATACTTGAATAAAGTCCGTTCAAAAGATTTCTACCTTTCGTGAAATAATCGATCAAGTGGTAAACTCTACAGCCAATAATAAACTATTTAGTTTTTTGGATGCATTTTCAAGCTGATGCAGGATGAATTTTGTCGACTACGATAAAACCTATAATTTTCACAAAGAAAGGAACCTTTGCTATACATTCATGCCTTTCAGATTGAAGGACGTGGGAGTTATGTATCGACGATTGGTAGACGAATTCTTTCCATAGGAAACTGGCTAGAATGTAGAAGTATGCATTGAGGACATAATAATCAAGTTGGTGACTAGACGCAACCACATTTTAGACAAAAAAAAACATAAGAGACCCCAAAATCCTATCACATGAGGTTGATCCTACAAAAATGCTCCTTTGGGATCCATGAGGGAAATTATTAGGTTCATTGTAAGTTCTTAGAGAATTAAAATTAATCCTACTAAATTCAAGAATTTTCTTAAAATGAAAGAACACAAAACCATGAAAGTGGTATAGAAGCTCACTAGATGTCTAGCGCCACTCAAAAAATTCCTTAGCTGCTCAGCCGAAAAAGCTCCCATTCATTCATGTTTTATGAAAAAGACATTCGTTTTAGTGGAAAGAGGAATGTTCAAAGGCCTTCCTTCAGTTGAAGAAACATCCCCATCGTTTGTCGATAACAGTGAAGTCGGCATCCAAAGGATTGTTTTTTTAATATATCGCCACCTTTGTTGATACCATTAGCGCAATATTTATTCTGAAGAAAGAAGGCCAAATATCCAATCTATTGTGCAAGTCAAATGCTGAGGAATGCAAATTGCAGATGTCCTCAACTCAAGAAATTGGTCATAGGCATTGTGATGACCTGCTGCAAACTCCATCCGTACTTCTAGGCACACAATATTATCATACTATCAAATTAGCCTTCCAAAATGTCGACAAAGAAGCTTGAGTGCTCAACAAGAATGTTGGCATGGGCAATGGAGCTCTTGGAGTATGATATAAGCTACAAACTATGTACGACCATCAAGCCTACAGCTCGATGCGATTTCCTTACAAAATGCCTTCTTAAGGGGAAGTCAAAGGAAAATGCAGTGCGAGAAGGCCAGGGAAGAGAGAAGCCTAAGAAGTTTATTGTTGATGGATCCTCCAACAAAGATCACTGGGGGAGGGGCGGCGCATTGATATATTTGTTGAGAATCCTTAAGGGGGCTGATTCCATTACGCTTTGAAACTTAACTTCAAAACAACAAACAACAAAGTTGAGTATGAGGCCCTGCTCTATAGCATGAAGATGGCCCCAACAGCAAGGGCTGAACATTTAACAATATATAGTGATTCATGGTGAGGAGTAAGGTAGATAACTAAAGAATATGATGGGAAAGAATCATCCATGGTGTGCTACTTTGTCCCAAGAGAAGAAAACAAAGAAGAGATAAGCTGAGCCACATGGTGAGTTCTCTGCCAAAAGATGTCAGACTTAATCCAAATGTCAACCTTTGGAAGGTGGATTAGAGATATCATCGTGTTTAAAGGGTATATGAAGCATTACAGGAATAGAATGGCTCGATATAATCGGTCATCGAGTAAAAATAGAGACCAAAAGAAGCAAAAACGTTTGAGACGAAGAGCTAATCGCTTTGTGATAACAAATGGTCAATCATATGAAAGATCATTCACACATCCGTTATTGAATTGTTTGGACAGCGATAGAGGAAGACGTATGCTCCAAGAATCCATAAAGGAATGTGTGGAAGTCATATTGGTTGAAATATGCTATCGAATAAAATTCTAAGATCATGATGAATCATGTTGTATTGGGTGTTCTGGACTTTCTTTCTTTCTTTGAGTTTGCATTTGTAATCTTGTCGATCCTATTATGTTGTAAATTCGTAGTTGTGCTTGTGCCAACACATTTCTTTCCAATGTAATCGTAGTAATGATGCATATACTAAAAAATTCTTAGATCGAATGCACTTTGCGATATGGCATAAGATGAAAAGCATAGTGTTATGTCTATCGAGTTGTAATTCAAAGTAATAAGGCGGGTAGCTTTAGTTTAACTAGTTTTGGCGCCAATGGTTGTTAGGCGGTTAGGTCCGATTGTGTTTTTGGCGGGAAATTGTGTTTGTGAGGTCCCTTGTTAATTGTTTTGTTATTTCTCTTTAAATAGTGGCTGAATAGCTTGTAATGAATCATCCAATGAAATATCAATTAATCCTTTGTGATTAAACTTCTTCCTCTCATCTACTTCTCTCTACTTTCTCATCCCTTTCCCTTCTTTCTCATCCCAAATTCTCTTAATTTCTTAGGTTAAGTTCAAGGTTTAATCTCGAACTTAACAATTGGTATCAGAGCTTCGTTCGGTTTTCAAAGTAATGGATACAAACGAAATTTCCTTGATCGGTGGTGTCACAACCAGATTAGCAGTAGCAAGAGCAGCTGCTAAGTCGTCCAATGCTGAGGGTGTGGGAGGCAGTGATGCAGCCGTTCGTGATTGGGTGACAAATGCCCAAATGGAGACAATGCTTGCTCAATTCTAGGTGGCCAATGCCCAATTGCTTGCTCAATTCAAGCAAGTCCTTACTGAATCAGTACCTCAGCAGATTAAGGTGAGGGTAGATCAGCGGGTGCAGCAGGTAGAAGCTAAAATTGCTGATCAAGTCTCGCGACAATCACAGGATTTGGAGGAAAGATTCAATCAGAGGTTCGATCAACAAAGGCAGCTACTGGAAGAGAGGTTCACTAAGATTAGAGAGCAAATTATGGGGCCCCTTCCTTCCGTTATTCCAGATCCATTATTACCAGCAAATGTCTTGCAAACAAATCAACCGATCAGACCTCAGGATGAAGTAAGACTGAATGCGCCTGTTTCTGTGGGTAATTATGGTGTTGATATGAGAATTCCTGATCAAAACCCTGAGATTGAAGTGACTGAGAGGCAGGTTCGCAATGAGCCTGTGATTTCTCGACCTTCCAACTAGAATGCTGGTGTGTGATCCACTGAAGTTGAAGATACTCACAGGCCGAGGGGATTGAACATGGATCATTTTGATAGACCACCTGATGATTGGCATCAACCACATTCTGGCAGTAATGAAGAGGTCACCAACAGCAGAAGTAGTGGCCACAGACAGCCTCGGGTGCAGATTGATGCATTTGATGGGAAGCAACCTCATTCGTGGCTAAGGAGGTGTGAGCGTTGCTTCCATTTCTACCATATTGATGAATCTGAAAAGGTACAAATCGCGGCTGTATACCTTCTTGCTGATCATGAGGTATGGTTTTATAGTTCGATGAAGAGTAATCCATTCCTCACATGGACTGAATTTGCAAAAGAGTTGTGTGATCGGTTTAGTGATGAGGATGACAGTGATATTGTGGATAAATTTAATAAGGTGAAACAGGAGACATATGTGAGAGATTATATGACCAGATTTGAGAACCTACGGGCTAGCATTATAACTGAAATTCAAGCATCCGATCTTATTATGTTTCAGCTTTTATAAGTGGATTGAAACCAAGGGTGAAAAACTTAGTTAAAGCCGTTGATCCTACAACATTGTCTATGGCTTATGCCAAAGCCAAGCTTTATGAATCCACAATTTTGTCTACAAATGAGGCTACCAGACCTCGCAGCAGCAGCTCCAAGCAACAACAAAGTTTGGTCAGAAACCGGGCCAACAGACCTGATAATAGGCAGCAGCAGAGGTTGTGTTACCGTTGCAACCAACCTTATCAATTTGGCCACAGGTGTAATCCCAAATTTCTCATGTCTGCTGAAGGGGTTAGTGCTGGGGAAGAGTCTGATGATGAAGAAATTGAGGCTGAGGGAGCTGAATCTGATCTGAACATCGAAGAAAGTATGGATGATGCAGCTGTAGAAATATCAATGAAAGCTTTGACAGGAAATGGTGCCCACAGCACGGTCCGGATTAGAGGAATGGCAAGTAAAAAGTCTATCATCATCCTCATTGATAGTGGTAGCACCCATAGTTTTGTTGATCCTAAAGTGGTTAAGAAGGTGAGTCATGAAGTGATTAAAACTCACCCCCTTGCTGTCACCGTAGCTGATGGAAAATCAGTTATCACTCAAAACAAATGCCGTGGGTTCAGCTGGGTAATGCAGGACCGAAAGTTCAGTTATGACTTTAGAATCCTTCCTTTGGGAGGGGGTGATATGGTGCTTGGGATCGATTGGATGAGAACTTACAGCCTGGTGTTATTTGATTTTGCTAACCTCACGGTTTCCTTTGAGATACAAGGAATTGAGGTGACTTTGCAAGGCATAGCTGAACAGGCCCACTTACAGCTCATGAAAGGGAGCAGATTGAAGAAAAGAATGAAGAAATGCTCATTTCAATCGGTGGGCCAGCTATTTGCTATAGCTCCTACTGAATTAATAAGCATTACCGAACCAAAGGTGCCGGTTTTGGTAACTGAATTTGAGGATCTGTTCAAAGTACCTCAATCTCTACCTCCTAAGAGGAGTTTAGATCATGTTATCCCTCTTAAGGGTGATGCAGAACCGGTGAGGCTTAGGCCTTATCGTTACCCCCATGCTCAAAAGACAGAAATTGAAAAACAAGTTGATGATCTGATCAAAACTAACTTCATACAGCCTAGCCACAGCCCCTTTGCTTCCCCGGTTATTCTTGTCAAGAAGAAAGATGGCACGGCTCGCATGTGTGTTGATTATAGACAGCTTAATGCTATGATGGTTAAGGACAAGTTTCCTATACCAGTTATAGATGATTTGTTAGATGAATTGTATGGAGCCCATGTCTTTTCCAAGCTGGATTTACGGCAAGGCTATCATCAAATTAGAGTGAATGAGCAAGATGTGCACAAGACCGCCTTCTGGACTCATCATGGTCACTTTGAGTTTGTAGTCATGCCTTTTGGCTTGACAAATGCACCGGCTACATTCCAAGCTCATATGAATGATGTCTTCAAGCAATTTCTCAGAAAATCTGTGTTGGTCTTCTTTGACGACATCTTGGTTTACAGTTCATCTTTCGAGGAGCATTTGAAGCACTTGAGAGAAGTATTCTTGGTCATGCGTGAGCATAAGTTGTATGCTAAGTTGGCCAAATGTTCTTTTGCTCAAACTCACTTGGAATACCTTGGTCATGTAATCTCTTGTGATGGGGTTTCCACTGACCCATCAAAGGTCCAAGCCATGAAAAATTGGCCTGTCCCGGTGACCTTAAAGCAACTAAGGGGTTTTTTGAGGTTGACAGGGTATTACCACAAATTTGTAGCAGGTTGTGGAGCTATAATTAGTAAAGAGAGAAGCCTTCAGATGGTCGGAGGAAGCTCAAAGTGCCTTTGAAGCTCTTAAAACAGCAGTGTGCAGTGTACCTGTTTTGGCAATGCCCGACTTCACTTCAAGCTTTGTGTTAGAACCTGATGCGTGTGGAAATGGTGTTGGGGCAGTGTTGTCACAAGGAGGAAGGCCCATAGCTTATCTTAGCCAGGCCTTGAGTGCAAAACATCAAGCTCTTTCCACGTATGAAAAGGAGTATCTTGCAATTTTACTCGTGGTGGAAAAATGGAGGCATTACTTGGATGGGCATCATTTTATCATTAAGACTGATCATCAGAGTCTCAAGCACTTATTAGAATAGAAAGCACTTATTAGAACAGAAAATTGTCACAAGATTACAGAGAAAAGGGTTGATGAAAATGCTTGGGCTTGATTACGATATCGAGTACAAGAAAGGCAAGGAAAACATAGCAGCAGATGCCCTGTCACGCAGATTTGGGGACCTCGAGCAGGGTTCTCTTGGGGCAATTTTTGTAATTTCTCCTACTTGGATGGAAGAAGTATATCAGTCCTATGAAAATGATTTATTTGCTCAAGAATGCATCGCAGCTGCTAGCATGAACAAGGCTGATAATCAGGCTTCTAATGCTGTGGTGTCTGTTACCCGAGGAATAATCAGAATCCCGGGAAAGCTGTACGCTGGCATCAATACTAATTTGAGACATCAGATTATCAGTGCTGCTCATGATTCTGCATGGGGTGGTCATTCAGGCATTAAGGGAACATATCAAAGGTTGAAGGTTCACTTCAATTGGCCCGGTATGAAGAAAGAAGTGACTGAATTTGTGCAAGGCTGTGAGGTTTGTCAACAAACTAAGCTTAGTGATCATAGACACCGGGGTCTTCTCCAACCTTTACCTGTTCCAGAGGGTATATGGCAGCATATAATTATGGACTTCATTGAAGGTTTGCCCAAATCCGAGGGAAAAGAGGTGATCTGGGTGGTAGTAGATCAGTTCACCAAAACTGGTCATTTCATGGCTTTAGCTCGACCAGTTACTGCAGAGAAATTAGCTCGTGTTTTCCTTGATAACATCTACAAGCTTCATGGATTGCCTCATTCCATAACTTCAGATAGGGACAAGCTCTTTACAAGTCGCTTTTGGAAGGAGTTGTTTGGTCTCTTGGGGACTACATTGGCCCTTAGCTCAGCCTACCATCCTCAAACTGACGGTCAGACTGAAAGGATCAATCAATGCATTGAACAATACCTTAGAAGCATGGTATTTAGCCATCCTAAGGTGTGGAGTAGGTGGCTCTCATTGGTGGAATATTGGTATAATATTCATTTCCATGTTTCTTTAGGCACAACACCGTTCAAGGCATTGTATGGGTATGATCCACCCAACCCAATGCTGTTGCAAGGAGTAGAGACACAAGTGGTTGAAGTGACTGAATTGTTACAGCAAAGGAAACACCTTATGCAGCTCTTACAGTAGAACCTCAGTCATGCACAGGCCCGGATGAAGTGGTACTCTGACCGAAAGAGGGTAGACAGAAATTTTGAAGTGGGAGATATGGTTTATTTGAAACTACAACCTTATTGGCAGTCTACAGCAGCTGTAAGAAAGAATGTCAAGCTTTGTGCATGGTTCTTTGGACCTTACAAGATTTTGGAAAGGCTTGGCAAGGTGGCTTACAAGCTAGAACTTCCACCCGATTCATATATTCATCCTGTTTTCCATGTTTCACTTCTTAAGAAGCAAGTTAAGCGTGAACAAAAGGCTTCTTCAGCACCTCCAGAGGTGGGTTCTAATGGCTTCTTGCTCCTACAACCTGCAGCAGTGGAAGAAGCTCAGCAGGACAGTCCCAATGTCTCCAACCGACAGCAAATTAGAGTCAGCTGGTGCAACTAGGACAAATCTTTCACTACATGGGAAGATAAACGTTTTTTGTTGAGCCAATTTTCTTCTTTTACTTCTTGAGGACAAGAAATTTCTAAGGGGAGGGGATTGTTATATCTATCGAGTTGTAATTGAAAGTAATAAGGCGGGTAGCTTTAGTTTAACTGGTTTTGGCGCAAAAGGTTGTTAGGCAATTAGGTCCGATTGTGTTTTTGGCGGGAAATTGTGTTTGTGAGGTCCCTTGTTAATTGTTTTGTTATTTCTCTTTAAATAGTGGCTGATTAGCTTGTAAAAAATCATCCAATGAAATATCAATCAATCCTTTGTGATTAAACTTCTTCCTCTCATCTACTTTTCTCTACTTTTCATCCCTTTTCCTTCTTTCTTATCCCAAATTCTCTTAATTTCTTAGGTTAAGTTCAAGGTTTAATCTCGAACTTAACACATAGATCATAAAAGATAGTTAATTTTAATGGTTAAATTTGATATGACTTAATTGAGTGTTTATACACTGAGATAGCTATAAGTTTGTAAAGCATTACCAGTCACAATACGTAAGCCAACTTACGTTTACCTCAATTAATTACTCCTTACATGCACCACTGCTCACTCAAATATTTTCCTGTTCTAACAGCATAAGTTAGGGCTCGTGGACCAATGATGGTAGAAATTAGCTCCAATGATCATCATAATATGCTATAATTAAGTTTTGATTCATACAAGTATTCTCATGGTCAATTTTGGTATTTTGTAATCCATTCCGAATATTTTGTATTTAAGCTTTGATTTGTTTTATAGCCTATTTAAACATGTGTAAAGAAACCCTTATAAATTCAATGTAGTAAAAGTACAAAACTTATTGTCAGTATTCTTTTCTCCTCTTTATTTTAACTTTCCCATGGTATTAGAGTAATATCAACAAGTGTCCCAAAGGAAAAGTTATCCTCTCAACCAGGTCAAAGTACATCAAACGTGCTCAATTCAATTGAAAACCAAGAATATTTTTTAATCTAAGCCACCAATCGTCCATAAACCGAAAAGAGACAACTATCTAGTCTAGCAAGCTATAACAAAAGCTCATATAACAAGATTTAACATTACTGGACACATTGATGGAATCGATCCATGTCGAAGCAAATTCCTATATTAACTGAAGACTGAAGCTGAAATACCGAGGCTTATTCCAACAAAAATATTGAACTCTTATAATTAAATCCAGCCTATATTTGTTAGAAACAACAAGAGAGTTACCTACTCACGCGACTTTTATCATCTTTATCCGATGTAGTGGCTACGAAAGGAATCAAACATACAACAGCGACAAGTCTCTACAATAAACTATAAAGACACTTTCTCTCCCATAGTTGAGCTAAGATCATGTACCTTTATCGGATACCTTTTTCCAAAACCAAAAAGGAAAGGTATGACTATGCAAATTATATGAATAATTGCCGATCAACTTGCCTCATTGGGCATGAAATTTCTGAGGATTTTTTTTATAATTACCGGATAGATGCAATATATTGCAGGAAACTCGTACCAAATGACACTTAAATCATCCTGGATAAAAATGGGGATCAAAAAGAGGAAAAAAAATACATCCCAATATGAGAAAACACGATTACAAAAGAATTAAAAATGGAGCAAATAGGCGTTAGAAGATTATACTAGCACTTGAGATAAAACAAGAAGTGCTATGATCAGCAGAGGGAAGTGAGACCAGTGCATCAGAGCCAGGGATGAAGACGGCAGGAAATCAAGTAAATCATAACCCTAGTCCATTAGTGCAATTTGCTTGATCATAATAGATTCATCATCATCTGTACCTTTTTTGCCTCTCTTTCCCACATTCTTCCTTCTTCTTTGATTACTTGAAGGCTCAACTGACCTCTTAAAAAGGATTTTTCAATTGTCATACACTACTATTTGTTCTGAGGTACTAGCACATTTGATGATTTATGAAGCTTCCTCTACAATCTTGATTGATAATTTTCTAAGCAATAGGGTATCACTCCCATGGCTATTATTTTGTTATAAATCGAGAATACGAGGCATGGTTTAAAGCGTGGGCAATGGCGGGAATGTTGACGGTAGTTTAATTCTGTAAAACTCTGTTCTGGTACTGCTATCTGCTGCTGGTGTTGCTGGTGCTCCTGTTGCTGCGTTGCATACTGCTGTTACATTTGTGTTTTGGCGCCAATAACAAGTTTAATTGTTAGTTAGCTTTAGTTCTAGATACTTCTAGATTGTTCCTAAGTTGGTTGCTTAAATGTCTATGTTCAAAGTCTTGCATTATGTATAAATAAGAGGATTAAAGTGTAAATCTGATCAATGAATGAAAATACAAAACAACAATCTTATTTTGAGATAAATCTTCTCTCTCTCATCTAATTCTCTCTATTTCTCATCTCCTTTCCCCTCTTTCTCTCATCTAACTCTAAAACTCTTCTTTTTCATCTAAATTCTATATTCTTTCTCATCTCAAACTCCCAATCTATCCAAATTATATTAGTTTACGTTCGAGGTTCAATCCCGAGCGTAACAATTGGTATCAGAGCCTCGATCCGATCGAGTGCGTAATCAAAATTAAAAAAAAAAAAATTTCAGAAATCAAATTAGTGTTGATTAGATTGTGCAGATTTCAAAGAATCAGATTAGTGCTGATCAAAGTGCAGATTCAAGTTCGATTCAGATTTTTGTCAACGAAGGCAATTTCTGACATCTGACAAGGTGGCGAATTCTGACAGGAGGCGTTTTCTGACAAGCGAAATCAGGTGTTGAAAGCCGATATTGTTCTTGAAGATTGTTGTGTTTCGCGTGTTAAAATCATCACTATTGATAGAAATCAAACTTATTTCAGATTGTCAGTCCGAATTAATCAAGAAAACATCATTGTCAGACATCATTCGAAGTTAGGGTTTTGTCGAATTCGTTGTGCGCGAAATTCTGCAAGCTAGGGTTTGGAATCATTGACGATCGTGGAATCAATTGCAAGGGACTGTCGTGCAATCGAAGGAGTACAACTTCATAAAACAATTGGTTGTTGGAGAGGCGAACAAATTTCTCATTTCTACGATTTGAACTGGTTCAAGATTGAGGTGGTTGTTCATGGCTGATATGAGCTCTTGTCAATCAAAGTGGGATGAGCTTTTTGAGAAATTTAGACAAGAAATGAGACAAGTATTTGAAGATTCGAGACAAGAGTGGAGGCAGCAAAGTACGAATCTGCAATATATAGTTCAACAATATCTTAACATCAGTTGTGATAGTGCTAGCGTTCTTGACGCAAATGAGTCTCCGGAGCTAGCAGATAGTGTTAGACAACCAAAGTTCAAAGTTAAGCGAAAAAAGAAAGCACAAACGATTGTTGTTAAAGAGAAATTTGGCCAAGACAATGCCGGAATTGATGAAAACAAGGTAGAAAAACCTGAGTTAGAACAAGATGATCCATATGAAGACTCCTTGCTGGAGATAGAGTATCTTGCTGATACTGAAGCATAGTATGATTTGCATCCGGATTGGGAATACAATTTGCATGTCAAAGGAATATTAAAGAAAGCAAAGAGTAAGACGAAGAGGAGTCACCTAAGTGAAGCATTGAAAGACGTTGGGGGTAAAAAGAAGTTGACAAAGTTGAAGTTGAAGCGTGAAGAAGGATCTCAAATTGTTAAGGTAAATGTTAGTCCTCAAGTTCATCTTCAATTAGATGAAGACAAGATCGCTCTAACCAGATGCACACAAGGAGTTGTTGCTGCAGAGTTGCAAATTTCAGTGGAGAAATCACTTGCTCGGCTGGAGAATTTGCAAAATCTGATCACATGGCAATATAAGCAAGTGTTGGAACCTTTAAAAGTGCAAGATCAACTTTCCAAGTTGAAGGTAGCAGCTTCAGTTCAATGTCTGGTTGCTGATTTACAGCTTAGGCAACATAACTTGCTACCAACGCAAGCAAGCGATCCATTTCAGTCTGAAGAATTGTATGACTCGATCAAGGAGCAAGATCAAATGAGGGAAGCTAGAGTTTATACAACTAAGAACACTAACAAAAGCTTCCTTGATCAAATAGAATGGAACAAGTTAGAATTGGAGTTAGTTGTACAGATCAATAAAACAGCTGGTGTTAGTCCTCTTGATCCAATTCCAGACGCTGTTATGGTCTTTCGACATGCCGATCGGCAAGTTCGGAGTGGAATAATTCTGTTTTGGAGCTGTTCGAACTGCATTTCAGAATGTTTACAAGCAGAATTTAATGTTTGGTTCTCTTGGCTTGAGTTTGAACGGCCTCCCGAGGTGTTAAAGGACTTCGAATACAATTTTGTTTGGTTTATGACATTCAAAATCTGTTGGGTTGCATTCAACAAACAGCATTTCAGAGTTACATATGCCATTGGTGATACTCCGCAGCAAGTTAGAACTCTGAGCTATGATAAGTGCAACAAGAGGAGTTGGGGATGTGTTGTTGATGTTTGGTTTGACCTGGGCAGACCTCCTGAGCGGTATTACGCATTCAAACGCAAACAATATGTCGAAACAGGACGCCAATCCCATGAATCTGCAACAATCAGATGGTTGGTTTCAAGGTATAGTTCCAGCTGCAAATTCAACAATCTTTCGGCATTGACAAGCGATTTCCAAGACTAGTTCTCTTTCATTCTTGAGGATAAGAATGCTTTCAAGGGGAAGGGAATGTTATAAATCGAGAATACGAGGCATGGTTTAAAGCGTGGGAAATGGCGGGAATGTTGATGGCAGTTTAATTCTGTAAAACTCTGTTCTGGTACTGCTATCTGCTGCTGGTGTTGCTGCTGCTCCTGCTGCTGCGTTGCATACTACTGTTACATTTGTGTTTTGGTGCCAATAACAAGTTTAATTGTTAGTTAGCATTAGTTCTAGATACTTCTAGATTGTTCCTAAGTTGGTTGCTTAAATGTCTAGGTTCAAAGTCTTGCATTGTGTATAAATAAGAGGATTAAAGTGTAAATCTGATCAATGAATAAAAATACAAAACAACAATCTCATTTTGAGATAAATCTTCTCTCTCTCATCTAATTCTCTCTATTTCTCATCTCCTTTCCCCTCTTTCTCTCATCTAACTCTAAAACTCTTCTTTCTCATCTAAATTCTATATTCTTTCTCATCTCATACTCTCAATCTATCCAAATTATATTAGTTTACATTCGAGGTTCAATCCCGAACGTAACATATTTCCACTTGCAATGTTCAGTATGCAGCAGGCGGCCACTAGCAGCACCACTAAACGCATCAAATGGCCGCCACCACCAGTAATCCGCTCACATTGTATACTTCATAAAATTTCTTCAGTGGGTGCACATACTAATAGCCACTACAATAATAATTTTGAATGCATTATTCATATATTAGAATAAACACAATGTTATTATGTGTTATTTATTACATTTATAATTATCGAATATATCGAGTGTAGGTAGATATGTTGTTTTCAAGTTGTATTCAACTATTGTGCAAAGTAATAGGTAACCTATAATAATATATTTCTTGTGACCATTACGTCTTTCCCATATACTCCGTTTCCTATGCACAAATTACCCAAAACGTTTTAAGTCTTTCATAATTTACAGATGATAATCATGTGTCATTTGAATTTTTTTCCTGATACTTGTGTTGTTAGAGGACCGCACTACAAAGTACGTTCTACTTTAGGGCTCAACTAACTACATCTTCTATCAACTTCCGCTCAAAAAAACCTATGTTGTATTTTTACCAACAGTTCATTGTATTAATATTTACAAAAAAAATTAAAAGAGTTTTATTATATTAAAAAAAAAACATATAGCATAATTAATTTTTAAATCGATAAAATATATTATCTTTACACATTTGTAGTTCTTAACACCTCTAGAAGAGAAAAAATAATGAGAGACAAATAAATAATATATTATTTCACTTTAAAATAATTATTTAAACCTCCTTTTCTGTTAAACTTATATTTAGTCAGAGGCTAAAAGTATAATTTTGAAAAATAATGAATTGATTTAAGGAATTTAAACATTATAGTTTAATATAGAATAGAAATAATGAGTTGAAATAAAAAGGCATTGAATACAATAACAAGGTTCATAGAAAAAATTCTATGATGATTCTTTCATTCTTTTCAAATATATAATCCATATTTCGTTCCAAAAAAAGAAAGAAGTACACAATCAATAAGATATAGTCAATCATATATAAATACGTTAACAGCCAAATTAATAATACAACAACATTTATGCATCTTAAATATTATTCAATATCATTATGGATACTTCATATTTGCCTCTTAGATTTTAATCATTCTGTTTGTGACAAGGCCGTGAACAGTCTCCAACTTTTGCACAACCTCTAGTATATGGATTTTCTTGTTGCGGAGCAGCTTTTCCAGGTGGTCTATCCCCTTCTCGAATAGCACCATAATTAATTTGCGTTGCCTCGCATACTTCCGCAACAAAGGAACACACTGTAAGCATGCCGATGATAAATGCAAACTTTCCTGTGGAGGTAGCCATGAATGCTCAATAAAGTATTTGTTTTTCCCCTTCTTTCTAGTAGATAATAAATTTTGTTTTTGTTTTTTTGGTCGATGGAGGGATGCATGGTTGCATGTAAGATTATATCGTATTGGCACGCTAAAATTAGTTGCGAATGAGCTATTATGGGAAAATTGATTACTGGCGTAGAGAAGATATTGCCTATAGAATCGGAATCATAGAGAAGGTTAAATAATAGGATATAGAGACCAAAAAAGAAACTTTGAATTTAAGGCCATTTTTTATAATTTCGTTGTAAGAAATAAATGATTGGACATCCATAACTCCTCACGGAAGCAATATTAAAAGGTTATTGCTTAAATTTATTTATAGATGTAAAGGAATTGAGGACGACGGTATTTGACGATATTGGTGGGGTGTCAAATGTCTTGTAGCAAAACGAGTTACTCAATTTACTCCACCATTTATTTTAAAGAAAAAAATACAGTGAGTAATTTATCCACTTTTTTGATTAAAATATATTTAAGGAATAGCAATGCGACGAGGTTGATAAAATAAAAACTAAAAATAAATACAAGCACCTAAAATTATTAATGGACGTACCAAATGTCCAGCATCATATAAGTACATAAAATATGTAAAGGCGGCAAAAGAAGTGTTGTTGTCGCCTTGGTTGTGTCTTTACGGCTAAACAAATTCGTCACACAATCTACCAAGGCTTGAGGCTAAGTCATGTTTGAACTACCCATAATTGATCTCTACTAATCACTTGTTAAATATTTTTGATTATTTAGGTGAATACAACTTTGGTTTATCACTAACATAGCTTTTACAAATGCTCCAATTGATGGGACTTTCACTATTTTACTGTATTTTTATATGTTTTATGTGCAATAAAGTAATGATATGGACTCAACCCAAATGTCATTTTGGGTGGAGCAGCATAGACCACTCTTCATACGCCTTACCACAAAATCCTTTGATTATTGGGGTAGAGATAAATTTGAGAGATCAAAAACCTATCTTGAGCTCGATTCAATTAGCTTTGTGCTTGGAAACCTTAGCTCAAAATAACTCAACTGAGATTAGAATTAACAAGATTGAGGTGTAATGAACCAATTTATTCACAAATCAAAGATCAAACCCAATCAAGCTCGAGAGTTGGGGGTCAAAAATTTAGGCCACTAGTACTGGTTAAATTCCCTGTAAGGGTAATTGTATGTGTTGGAAATATCTTGTAATAATAATAATGAAGTAAATTATTTAACAACACAAAACTATATATTAGCTTCTATCAATAGAGAACTAATACAAATATATAATAAGTTATGGAATCAGAAACAATAAATGACAACGATAAGATACCATCAGATCAAGAGCAAATATTTATGTCACAAACACCAAAAGACACATGAAAAATATGCCAAATAGAGATATAGTTTACAAAAAGCATATATGTGGTTGAGGAACGCAAAAGCACTATCTTTGCACCCCTACGCAAGTATTGCTATTAAGCTTGAATGTGATCCGTTCTTGATATTCAATAATTCATTGGACCTCTGTCAATGCAGCAACAAAAGATCTATGAACTACAGCCACTAAACTCAATATTTTTCGAAGAATAGGTAAGATTGAAAGAACATAAAATTTCATTTCATACATGATTTTTTGGCATATACTCATGCTTATATGGGTAACAAATAGGCACTTAATTCAGAAATTTATCTTCTCATGTATTCAGTGAAATAAAATTGATTCGTATACGCATTGCATAGGTTAGAAATTGACACATAATTTATAACTTTTATCCTCCAAATGTTCTGTCAAAAAAAATATTGTTCAATGTTTCAATTTGATTGATTTCAATGAACTAAGTCACGAAGCAATAACATAAGAAGCAACTGCTAACTTCTTATTGCAATGTTTCAATACTTAAATGATTTTAGAAACATGTTGATCTTGAGTTTTAAATAGTTTTTAAAACCTCATTTGTGCATAATTATGTTCCTTGAAAATAACAAATAATTTTTAGATCACTTCTTCACATCCACCCTACAATGCACATTGTTATCAATACACAGAGGAAACATGGAATACAATTCCATGTACTAGCTCAAGCCCTACGCTTGTTTGGAGGAGATCATATTAATTTTGGTACTAAGATAAACTTATAAAATACATAATGCTTCCAACAATTTCCTACATGCTTTGAATTAGGTCCTAATAGTAAGGTCTAAACCCATCACACACACAGAA
Organism: Simmondsia chinensis; assembly: GCA_018398585.1. Lineage (NCBI taxonomy): Eukaryota > Viridiplantae > Streptophyta > Magnoliopsida > Caryophyllales > Simmondsiaceae > Simmondsia > Simmondsia chinensis. The sequence goes on along the minus strand of JAGTTD010000010.1, from coordinate 28,558,429 downwards.
TACCGATAGTTGTAAAGTTCTATCAATTGGGCACGTTACAATCATGTGAGAACTGATCCCGATGCATGAGTATCATTAGGGAATGCCCAATTCCCACAATGGAAACCCTGCCAATACACTTACGTAGGTGAACCCTCCGGTGGTGATCAGTGATCGTTACCCCACTAATAAAGCGTATTTCGGACCACTTAAATTTTAAAAATCTACCTTAAACATCACAAAAAATGGCACCTGATGTGTTTTTGTATGTCAATCAAAATTTAATATTAAACCTTATCCATTAAAGAAGTCTAAATTTAAGGCTCCGTTTGTTTAGGGGAAAACCACATTCTAGGAAGTGGCTTTCCCTTTTTCCTATGTTTGGCTCGTCTTTTTGCTCATGGGAAAGGTTTTCTGATGGAAAACCTTTTCCCTCAAATGAGGGAAAATTACTTCCATTTCAAAACGAGGGAACTCGTGCTTATAAGTGGGCAAAAAAACCTTCGCGGTAATCATCATGCAAATCTAGGTCGAATTGAAATAAACCAAACTGGACTGTAGACATTTAATGTAGCAGCATCGGACAATAATTAGACCGAATAATTAAAAGCAACTTCGATGTTATTTTGTTATAGTTGCAACACAATAATTTTAATCAAGTGGAATTGTTATATAATATTATACAAGAAAATTATCTAGGTGCCTTAATATTTTAGCATTTATTACATAAGTACTATAATATTTCAATAATATACAATGATGTACCTTAAAGTTTAAAAAATTTTCTTATGAATATGAATCATGTATCTTTTGCCAAAATTTATTAGATTTTAAAGGAAAACAACAATGTATATATACCCTCTCTCATAATGCGATAATTTTTTTTGTGCGAAAATGCAAATATGACGCATTTTTTTCATAATATATAAGTGATTCTGTTAGAATGTGGATAACCTTTTGATCGTATGATCATAGTTTATACTACATCAGTTTTTTTACAGAAATTAGCCGAATTTGAATAAAAATTCACCAGATTTTAACATAGTATATACACAAGTGATAAAATTTCCTATCTCAGAGCATCTCAGAATATATATTAAAATGATAGGGTATTTAAACGATAGATGCTCAAATTTTAAAATACCTAAGAAATATTTTTCCTAATTTATACAGCTTTAATAGTTAACTTTTTTTTTATTACTTCGTATATGTTGTATTATTACTTGTGTTGTAGTATAACAAGAAATAATTTTTTTTTTAAACATACAAGAAGACATCACAATGAGGAATTAAGTTTTCCTTTGAAACAAACAATGGAAAACTCCACTCAGAATTTATATTTCCTTGGAAAAACTTTTCCAAAGAAAAATCAATCCATAGATTCTGTTTTTCCTTCAAAACAAATGAAGCCTAAGTCTAGGGCGAGAGGGTGTGGAATCACAGGGACTAAGAGTACGAGATTCTATTTTATGACCTAGATCGATTCGAGGAAAATTAAGAGATTTTGTGTTAATTAATCTAAGGAAACTACTAATAAACTAAGGTATTCTACTTCAAAGGGGAAAAAGTATGAATTTGAACCTAGGGTTATGAATCCATCATTAGCCAATTATTCTTGCATTAACTCTTAAATTTGAATTATTGATTGTTACACAGATAATGGTTTAGGTTACGAGCTTCAATATACTAAGGTGATGTTGTTAGTATCACATATTAACCCTATTTAACTAAAGCACAAGGAAAATAGGATTTACGTAACATATTGTCAATTATCACGTGTTAACCCTATCTAACTGAAGGGAAGATCGATTCTGATTAACAATTCAATAAAAACTATTGCTTGATTAATTAATCCCACGGCTAAAAGCTCAAATATTTAATTTATAATTATCAACATCAATGATCAAAGGTTAAAAACTCAATCGTCATATCAATTGAATAGTTAATAAAACAAAATACTTCAAAATATTTATCACAATCAAGCAATTCATGTAAACAATCATATTAACCCAAATTAAAAGTAATACAAGAATAAAAAGACTAAGATTTTATCTAACTTTAGAGGGCAAGTTAGCCCTCCATCAAGGATGAACGGTGAAGGAGCAAACGAACGAACCCATATCGATCTTGATGCTAAATTTGCTCTTGTTCCAAATTATTGAAACAGAAAATTAAAGCCACAATGCAGAGAGAGAGAGAGAGAGAGAGAGAGAGAGAGAGAGAGTTGAGAAGTGGTGCAAGCGGTTATCAAAAAATAGAGAATATCCCACTAAAATTAAAACCAAGAATCCCCCAATCAAATGACAAATTTAGATGGTCAAAACTAAAGCCCCTTGCTGTGTTACTCTCATCGTTGGGCAGGTTTTGGGCCGAGGAAGTGGGCCTGCATTTCTAGTGTTGGGCTGGCGCTTGACACTGGCCGTTGGTGCTGGTGTTAAGTAGAGGCGGGCTAACAGTGTAGTTGGATCTTGAGGTGAAGACATTTGGTGGTTGGGCCTGTGCTTGACTCGCTGGTTCTGATGGGCTAAGGTGGTACGGCTGGACTATGCTAGGCTGAGTAGGGGCACCCTTGCCCGTTGGCGATGACGGTGGATTCTGGTGACGTTGTGCTGAGCTGGTGTACAAACTAGGCTAAGCTGTAAGTTGGTTTCGGTGTCATTGATAGTGGTCTGAACTTCGGTGGGATGCGCTGAAGGAGGACGCAGATTGAGTTGGTGGTGCAGGCTGGGACGGTGGGCTGAAGTTGACGGGTGGTTCGCTGGTGATGTGCGCCTATGCCGATGATTGCTGGTGTGCGTGCCAGGCCAAGACAGGAATGCGGGAGTTAGTGGTGCGGGTCAGCCTCATACGATGTTGTACCAATATCTAGTTAACTTGATTTATCTGCACACGCATTGAAATTTATCTCGTTTGTCCAAAAATTTGACAATTTAGGGAACTTCAATCATCAATCCTATAAGACCTAAAAATTAAAAAATTGTCGATATCATGATATATAAACATCTGGATACGTCTACCCTTGGTGGTGGAAATGTTAGTTTGACGAGTTTCCAACAGTTTTGCATTGGGAACTCCCCCATGGAAGCTGAGTATACGGCAGCTTCTAAAGCTACCAAAGAGGCTTGTTGGCCACGAAAGTGCTAGGATTAAGAAGGAGAAGTGAGATCAGGGCATCAGAGCCGGGGGTGAAGATGGCAGGAAATCAAGTAAATCATAGCCCAAATACATCTTTGTAATTTGCTCAATTATAATAGATCCATCACCACCGAATCTGAACCCAAAGCTTATGCCGAGCCCCCTCACACGCTCCTCAGTAAGAAGTTCATCAGCATCCATAAAGTTTTTGCTCCTCTTTCCCACCTTCCATCGTTATCAATTACTTGAAGGCTCACTGAACTCTTTGTTCTTAGATAAAAATTCTTCAACTGTCACGACCTACTATTTGTTATGAGGGACTAACACATTTGATGATTTATCAAGCTTTCGCAATAATCTTGATTAAGGATTGTCAAAGTAGCAAGGCATCACTCCCTTGGCTATTATTGCCTCTTGGAAATGTTTGTACCTGTATACAGCAAGCGGCAATAAGCAGCACCGCCAACACTTATCAAGTGGCCGCCTTGTCGAGCAACTTGCCCACACTAGATAATTCATAATATTTTTTCAATAGGAGCATATATTAATAGTGACTACAGTAATACCTTTTTGAATACATTATTTAGATATTATAATAAACACACAATGTTATTATGTGCTATTTATTACATTAATAATTACGAATATATCTAGTGTACATAAATATGTCATTTTCACTATGTCCTCTGTTAACTTTCGCTCTGAAAAGCCAATGTTGGATTTTTAAAATCTTTTCACTATTTCTACATTCGCAAAACATTTAGAAGGGTTTCTTTATTTTGAAAATAACATACATTGTAATTAGTTTTCAAATCAATAAAATATAATATCTTTTAACAAATTTTTAGTTCTTAACACCTCTAGATGAGGTAAAATAATGAGACAGACAAATAAACACTATATTACTTCACTTTAAGAAAATTATTTAAACCTCCTTTTCTATTAATTTATATTTCGTCAGATGTTGAATGTATAATTTTGAAAAATAATGAATTGATTTCAGGAATTTAAACGTTACAGTTCAATATAGAATTGAAATAATGAGATGAAATAAGAAGGCATTGTATACAATAACAAGATTTATAGAAAAAAATTCTATGACAATTCTTTGGTTCTTTTCAAACATATAATCTGTATTTTGTTCCACGAAAAAGAAGGAAGTACATTATCAATAAGATATATTCAATCATATATAACTACGTTAACAGCCAAACTAATAATACAATAACATTTATGCATCTTAAATATTATTCAATATCATTATGGATACTTCATATTTGTCTCTTAGATTTTAATCACTCTTTTCGTCAGAAGCCTGTGCCCACCCTGTCGCTTTTGTACAACCTCTAGTATATGGATTTTCTCTTAGTGGAGTGGGTTTTCTTGGTGTTCTACCCTCTGCTTGGCCGACACCATAATTAATTTGCTTTTCCTTGCTTACATCCGCGACCAAGGAGAACACTATAAGCATGCCGATGATAAATGCAAATTTTCATGTGGAGGTAGCCATAAATGCTCAATAAATTATTTGTTTTTCCACTTCTTTCTAGCACATAATAAATTTTGATTTCTTTTGTCGATGGCAGGATGCATGGTTACATGTAAGATTATATAGTTTTGGCACTCTTAAATTAGTTGTGAAGGAGTTATTATGAGAAAATTGATTACTGGCGTAGAGAAGACATTGGCTACGAAGTCGTAATCACAGAGAAGCTTAATAAGAGGATATTGAGACCAAAAAAGAAACTTTGAGTTTAAGGTCATTTGTTATAACTTCATTGAGAGAAATAAATGAATGGGCATCCAAAACTCCTCAGGGAAGCAATATTAAAAGGTTATTATTTAAATTTATTTATAGATATTTAGGAATTGAGGATGACACTGTTTTACGATATTGGGGGGGTATCAAATGTCTTGTAGCGAAATGAATTACTCAATTTACTCCACAATTGATTTTAAGGGGGGAAAAAAAAATAAAGTGACTAATTTTATACTTTTTTGATTAAAATATTTTTATGGAATAGCAATGTAATGAGATTGATGAGATAAAAACTAAAAATAAATACAAGCACCTAAAATTATTAAATAGCGTATTGAATGTCCAGCATCATATTTGTACATAAAATTTGTAAAGGCGACATAAGAACTGTTGTTGACGCCTTGGTTGTGTATTTATGGCTAAACAAATTTGTCCCACGATCTACCATGACTTGGGGCCACTACAAGAAAAAGACTTTCATGTAGTAAAATTAATAAGGCAAAAATTCAAGTGCCATATTAATTGGATACCAAGGGTATTTACTAAGGCATAAATCCTAATACCGTATTAGGTTATCAGGGGAGTACCTAATACGGCACATTTTAATGCCGTATTAGACCTTAGCAGAATTCAATTGTTACGACAAACTAATGCGCCATAAGAAGGCTTCATATTAATCTCTACTATATAAACTTAATTAGGCACTGAAATTTGCTGCATTAGAGCAGGAACCATAGGCTTAATACGTCATTATTTAATGCCTTATTTGATCTTACTAGAATTTTAAGTAATAAGGCAAAAGTATGTGCCGTATTAAACCTTCATAATTTTAAGCCTGCTAAGGCGTTTTATTTTACTATATTATATATAGGTTTTACAATATTAATACGACAATATTTAATGTGTTATTAGATCTTACTAGAATTTGAAGTAATAAGGAAAAATTAAGAGCCTTATTAAGGCTTCATAATTTTAGTTATACTGTAAGCCTAATAAGACGTTATATTTTGCTGTATTACATCCATATTTAAAAAGCTTAATACAACATAATTTTTTGCCTTAGTAGACCTTGCTAAAGTTCTATATAAAAGGCAAAAATATGCGCCCAATTAAGACTTTATAATTTTAGTTTTATAGTAATTCTAATAAGACGCTTTATTTGCCATATTATATACAGGTTTAACAAGTGTAATAGTGCATAATATATTGCCTTAGTAAACCTTTATTTAATTTTAAGTAGTAAGGTAAAATATCTTGCTGCATTAGATAGTTCCTTACATAGACGTTTCCCGCTCGTTTCTCTCGCTTCCCTCTTAGTTACACAGCTCACCAATATCTTGCGATTTTCATCATCGTCTTCACTTCAGCTTCATCAATTACTTTTATTTCTCTTGAAACGAAGCTTCATCTTCACCCGCTCGACTTTACTTCCCACTCATTTCTCGCGTTCACTTCGCTTCATCATCATCACTGTGCAAGTTATTATTATTATTTTTTTTCTAGATTGCGATTTTCTCTCATTTTAGCTTTATCTTTGGCATTCTAGGTCAAAATTGGAGGTTCTACTTCAGTTTTCGTGGTGTCCGGTGTTGATTGTGGAAGTTTTTGTTTTAAATTGCAATTTACTCTGGTTTTAGCTTAATCTAGGTCAAAATTGGAGGTTACACATCAGTTTTCATGAGTTTCCGTGGTCTCCGGTGTTGATTGTGTATGTTTTTATTCTAAATCACAATTTTCTCTTATTTTAACTTAATCTAGGTTAAAATCGGAGGTTTCACATCAGTTTTTGTTGTGTCCGATGTTGATTGTGTAAGTTTTTGTTCTAAATCATAATTTTCTCTTATTTGAGCTTAATCTAGGCCAAAATCGGAGGTTCCACATCAATTTTCATGAGTTTTCGTGGTATCCGGTGTTAATTTTGTATGTTTTTGTTCTAAAACGCAATTTTCTCTTATTTCCGATTAATCTAGGTCAAAATCGGAGGTTTCACTTCAGCTGTGGTGAGTTTTCGTGATCTTCGATGTTCATTGTGTAAGTTTTTGTTTTAAATCGCAATTTTTTTCTTATTTTAGCTTAACCTAGGTCAAAATTGGAGGTCTCACATCAGTTTTCGTGAGTATTCGTGGTCTCCGGTGTTAATTATGTAAGTTTTTATTCTAAATCGCAATTTTCTCTTGTTTTAGCTTAATCTATGTCAAAATCGAGGCTTCACTTCAGCTTTGGTGAGTTTTCATGGTCTCCGGTTTTAAATGTGTAAGTTTTTGTTCTCAATTGCTATTTTCTCTTATTTTAGCTTAATCTAGGTCAAAATTGGAGGTTTTACTTCAGCTTTGGTGAGTTTTCGTGGTCTCCGGTGTTCATTGTATAAGTTTTTTGTTCTAAATTACAGTTTTCTCTCATTATAGCTTAATCTAGGTCAAAATTGGAGGCTCCACTTCAGTTTTCGTGAGTTTTTGTGGTCTCTAGTGTTGATTGAGTAATCCATGTAACAATAAAATCTTACTGTAGTTATTTTCTGTAACACTATGCAGAGTTTAATTATATGGCAAGTCTCAGTACTTCTGACCACACTTATGAGGTTGGCCCATTGCTGCCTGGTATGTTTGCTACAACTATTTCTTTTAATTCTATAATAAATTACTCAGGATAATATATGATTTTAAGCATTACATTATATAGGGTGTGACGATGTGGAGAGTCGAGCACCGTCTGACCACACTAATGAGGCTAGCTCATCACAACCTAGTATGTTTCTCTATTACCTTAGTACTTGTATTACTCATGTATTAGTATGAGTTATACAAACTTAGTTGATCATATTCAGAGGGTTGAATTTAAAATTCATGGCGGATAAATGTGTTAATATCATGCTAAGTATTCTATCATAACAATTAAGATGAGATAATTCTATCAAAACAATTAAGATGTTTATATCACGAAGCTACAAATCAAATCCCTTCTTAAGTAAGAAACTCGTTAGATTCGAAAAACTACAATTATATGTGTCATGGAACATTCATAATCATATCGACATAATTTATTCTAAATCAGATAAATTATGCAGGTCAAAAAATAAGATCAAAACCTGTAGGTCGGCAAATGGACGTAAGAGCACCAAATAAATCTGAACTGCTAATTCTCTTCATATCTCAGATTCTGATGATCAAAACGTAGTGTTTAAGTCCCTTTTTATCTCTTTCTCCTTTGTTTGCTTTGCTTTTAAATATCTTTATGGGGTTTTATTTAGGATAAGAACTTTAAATTTATACATAGAGTGATAGTTTTATGCAAATTGATGGGGATGATAATTCATGGTGTAACAAACACCTCTCTTTCCTACTCTTTTTTGTCCATTTATTTACGGCTGCTATATAAAACCTTATGTTGCAGTTCACTTTGTTCGTTTATGTTCTGATTTAACGTGTTATTGTTCATTCAGCCAAGCATCGACGTGGTGAGACAAGGTGTTTAAAATATAAGAAAAAGAGAGCAAAACGACCAGGGCGTGTTCCCGTGCAACTCCCCCCTTGTTTAAGAAGAGTTGTTGGGGAAAACTCAAAGCAGTTCATAGCGGAAATGTCATTTCTATTTAAGCAATATTTGCCACTTAATGTCAAGAGTTTTAGAGATATTGACGCTGACATTATTTTCAAAGTAATTTCTAAAGCGAAGTTAATTTTTCAAAGTAAATTTGCTTTTCGAAATACATCTTGTTTAATGAAAGAGTTGATTCATGTATTTTAATTTGTTTCATGGTGTTAGAGTATGTTTGAGTTCCCCGATGTCTCCTATGTCAATGAAGCCTTGAGAAAGCAAATGTCGAGGACTTTTCGAAATTGGCGATATCGACTCAAAAGGAAATACTTCTATGGGAATAGCACGGATGCAGCTCGCCTTGAAAGTTACCCCTCTGGTATTGATCCCGAGGCCTGGAGGTGGCTTGTTATCATATATTGGGGTTCAGCAGAAGCTAGGGTAATTCATTCTACCATTGTCATTTTAAGATTTTACTTGAGCAATTCAATTATTATACTTATTGGGATTTTATTGTTCACTTGCAATTTCAACGAAGAAGTGAACAAAATCGCGAAGCACAATCAGAACAAACAATGGTGCATCGTGTTGGTGCGAAATCGATTGCGCGGATTGTTCACGAGATGGTAAAATACATGTAGAGTTGATGATTTTAGTTATGAGGTGATAGAAAAGTGTTAAGTATGGCGCATAAGTAAACTACAGCAAATACATCCAGAGCTAATGATTACCCACCTGAGAAAATTTCGGTGTATACTCTCATCACTTGAATTACCCATTGCCTACAGTCATCACCTGAATCACCTCCTCCACTAATCTTGAACTAAAATCAAACAATAAGATACCAACTTTCATTTGTGTATACTTATTGGTAAATTTTTGTTGATCTAAAATGAGCTTTGAGGACCATACCTGCATCAATGTCACTAGATTATATAGCAATAATTATCTTTATGTTTTTACGTGATCATTTGCTTTTCGTGTTATTCTTTGCAGCGCTGTGAGCCACCCATAGCTGATGAGGAGCGGTTGCCTGAGTACATTAGGCTGTTTGAAAGATAGAAGAAGAATTCCGATGGTACTTGGGTTGATAAGTATGCAGAAGAGGCATATAATGCGCTTCTCAAATTACACGGGGAGGAATTGGCGAAGCATGGTGTTGATAACCTTACGACTCCCAAGGCCTATACAAAAGTACTCGGCCACCGGTCATGACATCAAAAAGGGATGGGAGCTGGGCCGCCTCCAGTAATAAGGAGACAGAGCATTTATGATTATGATGAGCATCCACGTATATCAGAGGTAGAAATGGAGCAACGCGTGGCTGGGCAAGTTGCAGAGCAAGTAGCTCAACAAGTTGTTCAGCGAGAAGCCGCTCTTATTACCTGGATCAGAGCCGAAGGTGCAGAAAAAGAAGCCCAACTGAGAGCCGAAGTTGCAGAAAGGGAATCCCAGCTGAAAGCCGAGGCTGCCCAATTGAGAGCCGACCATGCCCAGTTTAGAGCCGAGGCCGCGGGGGGGGGGGGGGGGGGGGGGGGGGGGGGGGGGGGGGGGAAGGCTAGTTTCAAGGAGGAGGAGATGTCTATGATGCGATCTATGGTAAATTTATTTGTATTGCTTGTTTATCAATACTAAATTGAAATGCTAAAATTTATCTGTGTTTAACAATAAATTTTCTACATAGATTCAAAACCAAGGTGGTCGACAACAAACCTCGACTTCTTGAGAAGATTTTGTAATAGGTTGCTATGTGTTTGATTTGACAAGATTGTGAAAACTTGTGATACATTTCTTTAAGTTTATTTGGTTGTAATGCATTTTGGTATTGGAGTTTGGTACTTTTTTATGATGTTATGAAACTTTCGGTAGTAGCTGATTTGTATTTTATAGGTTTTAGTGGATTATGTTAGATTAAGACAGAAAAATGAAGCTTATGGGTGAAGCCGTTCTAGGCATGAGAGGTATAAATCATATTACGGTGCCATATAGTATAGTATTAAGCCTTACATATTTAGGTCTAATAGGGTACAAAATAGTGTCGTATTAAGCTGTATATGTTTAGGGACTAATACGGCACTTTATAGTGTTGTACTAAGCCTTACTTCTTTGTGCCATATTAAGCCACATATGTCTAGGGCCTAATACAACACATTGTAGTGCCATTTAAGCTTTACAACTTCAGGTATAATATGGCAAAAAATAATGCCGTTTAAACTATACATGTCAAATATGGCATCTTCTAGTGCCGTATTAAGTCTTACATCTTAGGTCTAATAAGGCACAATATGGTGCCATATTAAGCCGTATATGCCTAAGGCCTAATGTGGCACTTTATAATCCCGTATAAGTCTTTTAGGCTTCAGATCTTGAATGACTTTTTGTGGCAAGATTTTGTGCTGTATTAGCTATCATCTAAGGGGGCAAAATTTTTTTTGCCTTAATAAGCTAATAAGTCATACTTTATAAGGCAAAATTGCAGCAAAATTAATTTTTGCCTAATTAGGTAAGTAAGGCACTCTTTTGCTTTATTGAGGCAATTTTTTTTTGCCTTATTTGTCTAATTTTCTTGTAGTGGGCTAAGTCATGTTTGAACTACATATGATTGACCTCTACTAATCACTTGCTGTATATTTTTTATGTTCTAGGTGAATATGACTTTAGTTTATCGCTAACATGGATTCTACAAATGCTCCAACTAATGGAACATTCACTATTTTTATTTATTTTTATTTGTTTTATTTGAGATAAAGTAATGATGTGGACTCAACTCAATGTCAATTTGGGAGGAGCAACATAGACCACTCTTCACACGCCTTACCCTAAAATCCTCCGAAAATTGGGGTAGAGATAAGCTTGAGAGATCAAAAACCTACCCTAAAACCTTAACCGAAAATAAGTCAATTGAGATTAGAATTAACAAGATTGAGGTGTAATGAACCAATTTATGATACAAGTCAAAGATCAAACTCATTCAAGCTTGAGACTTAGGGGTCAAAAATTTAGACCACTAGCGCAAGTTAAATTCCCTACAAGGGTAATTGTATGTGTTGAAAATATATGATAATAAAGATGAAATAAATTATTGAGCAACAATGAGGATGTATATTAGCTTATATTAACAGAGAACTGTACAAATATATAATAAGTTATGGAATTAGAAATAATAAATGACAACGATAAGATACCATCAGATCAAGAGCAAATATTTATGTCACAAACACCAAAAGATACATGAAAAATATGCCAAATAGAGATATAGCTTATAAAAAGCATATATGTGGTTGAGGAACGCAAAAGCACTATCTTTGCACCCCTACGCAAGTATTGCTATTAAGCTTGAATGTGATCCGTTCTTGATATTCAACAATTTATTGGACCTCTGTCAGTGCAGCATCGAATGATCTTGAAACTACAACCACTGAACTCAATATTTTTTGAAGAATGGGAAAGATTGAAAGAAAATGAAATTTAATTTTGCATATAATTTTCCGGCACATACTCATATGCTTATATAGGCAAGAAATGAGCACTTAATGTAGAAATTTTATCTTCTAAATGTTCAGTGAAACAAAATTGTTTCTTTTACTCACTACATAAATAAGAAATTGACACTTAATTTATAACATTTATCCTGCAAATATTCTGTCATAAAATATTGTTAAATGTGTCAATTTGACTGATTTCAATGCACTGAATGATGAAGCAATAACATGCAAAGCAACTACTAACTTCTTATTGCAATGTTTCAATACTGAAATGATCTTAATAGCAGTTAATCTTGAGTTTTAAATAATTTTTAAAATGTCATCTGTGCATAATTATTTTCATTGAAAATAATATATAATTTTTGGATCACTTCTTCACATCCACCATCCAATGCACACAGTAATCAATATCGCGAACAAGCTAAAGCCCTAGGCATGTCTGGAGGAGATGATATTCATTTTTGTACTATAGTAGAAAAACTTAGAAAATACATATTGTTTCCAACAATCCCCTACATGATTGAAAAAAATATACAAAATTTTGTGAGTATTGTATTCCGCTAAAACATGTAGGTGACTTTTTTGTTCACACCAACACTTAACAAAAATGAGCCTCAACCTCAAGAAACCAGAGTGGCATAAACGCTTTGAACTAGGTCCTAATAGTAAGGTCTAGAACCCATATCACACACAGAATACCTGTAGTTGTAAAGTTCTTTCGATGGGGCATGTTACAATCATATGAGAACCGATCCTGTAGCAAGAGTATCATTCGGAAATAGCCCAATTCCCACAATGTAAGAGGTGAACCCTCTGGGGGTCATCTATGATCCTTACCCCACTAATAAAGTGTATTTGGGACCATTTAGAGTTTAAAAATCTACCTCAAACATCACAGTAAACGGCACCTGATGTATTTTTGTACATCAATAAAAATTTAATATTAAGCCCTACCCATTAAACACGTCTAAATTAAAGTCCAGGGCAAAAACGTGTTGAACCATAGGAACTAAGAGTACGGGAATCTATTTTATGACTTAGATCGATTCGAGGAAAATTGAGAAATTTTGTGTTAATTAATCTATAGAAACTACAAATAAACTAAGGTATTCTACTTCAAAGAGGAAAATAGTATGAAATTGGAACTTGAGGTTTTGAATTTATCATTAGCCAATTATTCTTGCGTTAACTCTTAAATTGGGATTATTGATTGTTACATGGGTAGTGGCTTAGGTTACAGGCTTCAATCTACTAAGGTAACGTTGTTAGTATCATATATTGACCTTGTCTAAGTAAAGCATAAGGAAAAGAGGCCTTACCTGACGTATTGTTAATTATCAAGTATTGGCCCTATCTAAGGAAAGCATAGGGAAGATATGCTCTAATTAATAATTTAGTGAAAACTATTTGTTTGATTAATTAATCCTAAAGCTAAAAGCACAAAGAATTAATTTATAAGTATTAAAATCAACGATCAAAATTTACAAATTCAATTGTCCTTTTAATTGAAAAATCAATAAAAACATAATACTTCAAAGTATTTATCGCAATCAAGCAATTCTTGTAAATAATCAAATTAACCTAAATTGAAAGTAATACAAGAATAAAAAGACTAATATTTCATCTAACCTAGAGAGCAAGTTTGCTCTCCATCAAGGATGAACCGGTGAAGGAGGAGATGAACGAGCCCATGTCGATTTTTATGCTAAATTTGCTCTTATTCTGAATTTAAAAAAATAATAATAATAATAAAATCACAGCGGAGAGAGATAGAGAATTGAGGAGTAGTGCAAGCGATTATTAAAAAATAGAGAATATCCCACTAAAATTATAACCGAGAATCCCCCTGTCAAACGATAAATTTAAATGATCAAAAGTAAAGCCCCTCGCTGCAGTACTCCCATTGTGTGCAAGTGTTGGGTTGAGGAAGTGGCCCCGCATTTCTAGTGTTGGGCTGGCGCTTGACACAGGCCGTTGGTGCGAGTGTTAAGCAGAGGCGAGCTGACGGTGTAGTTGGTCCTCGAGGTGAAGACGTGCTGGTTGATGCGCTTATGCTTGACTCGCTGATTGCGATGGGCTAAGGTGGTATGGCTGGACTGTGCTGTGCTGAGTAGGGGTGACCTTACGTTGATGATGACGGTGGATTCAGGTGAAGTTAAGCTAAGCTGATGTACAGACTAGGCTAAGTTGTAAGTTGGCTTTTGTGTCATTGCTAGTGGTCTAAACGTCGGTGGGATGCACTAAAGGAGGACGCAGGTTGAGCAGGTGCTTCAGGCTGGGTTGTTGGGATGAAGCTGTCTGGTGGTTCGCTGGTGATGTGGACCTACGTGATGATTGCTGGTGTGCATGGCGAGCCAAGACAGGAATGCGGGTGTTAGTGGTGCGGGACAGGCTCATACTATCTTGTACTGATCTCCAATAGACTTGATTTAATTGCCCACGTATTAAAGCTTTTCTCGTTTGCCAAAAAATTTCAGAGTTTAGGAATCTTTAATCTTCTATCCTATAAGACCTAAAAATTGCTAAATTGTTGATATAATGATAATTGAACATCTGGATATGTTTTTACCCTTGGAGATGGAAGTGTTGGTTTGAGGATTTTCCAGCAGTTTCGCATGGCCAACACCCCCATGGAAGCTAAGTGTACGGTAGCTTCAGTGGCTGCCAATGGGGCTTGTTGGCCACAAAAGTGCTAGGATCAAGAAGATGAAGTGAGATCAGTGCATCAGAGCTAGGGATGAAGACGACAGGAAATCAAGTAAATCATAGCCCTAATACATCATTGTAGTTTTCTCGATTGTAATAGATTCATCAACACCAAACCTGAACCCAAAGCTTCTTCCCGAGCTCCCTGGCACGATCCTCAGTAAGAAGTTTATCAACATCTATAATGTTTTTGCCTGTCTTTCTCACGTACCTTCTTCTTTTATTAGTTGAAGGCTCAACTAAACTCTTTGTTCTAGGAAGAAAATTCTTCAATTGTCACAACCTACTATTTGTCATGAGGGACTAGCACATTTGATGATTTATCAAGCTTTCCACAATAATCTTAATTAAGGATTGTCTAAGTAGCAGGGTAGCACTCCCATGGCTATAATTGCCTCTTGGTAATGTTTGTACCAATAAACAGCATGCAGCGACACGCAGCACCACCAATACGCATCAAGTGGCTGCCTAGATCAGCAACTAGCCGACATTAGATAATTCATAAAATTTGTTCAGTAGGAGCATATACTAATAGTGGCTGCAGTAAAACTTTTCTGAAGACATTATTCAGATATTATAAAACACACAATGTTATATATGTTATTTATTATATTTATAATTACTGAATATATCTAGTGTACATAAATATCTCGTTTTCAAGTTGTATTCAACTACCGCACAAAATATTAAAAAACATATTACAATATATTTCCTAAAAAATAATATAATATAATGTGAATATACCACAGTTTAAAAAATTTCTTAAAGAGTCTAAAAGCATCCACAAATACCCATGTAAAAGTATGGTTAAAACGATAAGCATAGAAGATTTGAACAAATTTTCAAGATGATTTTTTATACAAAAAATAGACTGTATAATAACCAAAATCAATGGAGGCACACAAAGTTATCATCAATTCGAGCACAGTTATGCCGCTGACATGAGATGCGATACGACCCTCATTGAAGCAACCCTCTACGCATCTCTTCTTTCTTGCAATCCAAGGGATTCTACTCGGACTTCCAACTCCAGCGCCATACATCAAATGATCACCAACTTAAACAACTTCAACATTCCCTATCCACAACGCAACCATTACGTCTTTCCCATATACTCCATGTCCCTTGCACAAATTACCTAAAACGTTTTAACTCTTTCATAATTACCGATGGAAATCATCTCATAGTTGAATGGTTTCCTGATACTTGCGGGGTTCAAGGACTTCACTACGGAGAATGTTCTAGTTCAGGGCTCAACTAATAATGTCCTCTGTCAACTTCCACTCTAAAAAACCAATGTTGCATTTTTACTAACTTTTTGCTTTTTCTGCATTCACAAAAAATTTAGAAGGGTTTTTTTATTTTGAAAATAAAATACATAGTAATTAATTTTTAAATCAATAAAATATAATATCGTTTAATACATTTTTATTTCTTAACACCTCTAGACGAGGCAAAATAATGAGAGAGACAAATAAACAATATATTAGTTCACTTTAAAAAAAATTTATTTAAACCACCTCTTCTGTTAAACTTATATCTAGTACAATGTTGAAATTATAATTTTGAGAAATAGTGAATTGATTTCTGGAATTTAAGCATTACAATTCAATGTAGAAAATAAATAATGAGATGAAATAAGAAGGGACTGACTACAATAATAAAATTTATAGAAAAAAATCTATTATAATTCTTTCATTCTTTTCAAATGTATAATCTGTATTTCGTTCTGCGAAAAGAAAGGAAGTACATAATCAATAAGATATAGTCAGTCATATATAACTACCTTAACAACCAAACCAATAGTACAATAAAATGTATGCATCTTAAATATTATTCAATATCATTATTGACACTTCATATTTGTCTCTTAGATTCTATTCACTCTTTTCCTCAGAAGTCCATGCACAGCCTGTCTTCATGCGGAGTGGGTCTTCTAGGTGTTCTATCCCCCACTTGAACAGCACCACAATTAATTTGCTTTGCCTCGCATACTTCAGCCACAAAGGAACACACTATAAGAATGCTGATGATAAATGCAAACTTTTTTTGTGGAGATAGCCATGAATGCTCAAAGGAACACACGTTGTTGCATGTAAGATTAAATAGTTTTGGCACTCTAAAATTAGTTTCAAAGGAGTTATTATGGGACAATTGATTATTGGCTCAGAGAAGACATTGCCTAGAGAATCGGAATCACAGAGAAGGTTAAATAATAGAATATAAAGACCAAAAAAGAAACTCTAGATTTAAGGTCATTTTTTCTAATTTCTTGTTACAAATAAATGATTGGGCATCCAAAACTCCTCACGGAAGCAATATTAAAAGGTTATAGCTTAAATTTATTTATAGATGTAAAGGAATTGAGGTCAACACTATTTAACGATATTAGTGCAGGTATCAAATGTCTTGTAGCGAAACGAATTACTAAATTTACTACACAATCGATTTTAAAGAAAAACATACAGTGAGAAGTTTATTCACTTTTTTGATTAAAATATTTTTAAGGAATAGCAATGTAATGACATTGATAAGATAAAAACAAAAAATAATTACAAGCACCTAAAATTATTAATGGGGGCATCAATTGTGCAGCATTATATTTATACATAAAATATGCAAATGCGGCATAAGAAGTGTTGTTGACACCTTGGTCGTGTATTTATGGCTAAACAAATTTGTCACACGATCTATCATGACTGAGGGCTAACTCATGTTTGAACTATACATGATTGATCTCTACTAATAACTTGTTATATATTTTTGATGTTTTAGGTGAATATGACTTTGGTTTATCACTAACATGGATTTCACAAATGCTTCAATTAATGGGACTTTAACTGTTTTCATGTATTTTTATATGTTTTATGTGCGATAAAGTAATGATGTGGACTCAACCCAAATGTGAATTTAGGCGGAGCAGCATAAACCACTCTTCTTATGCCTTATCATGAATTCCTTTGAAAATTGAGATAGGGACAAGTTTGAGAGATCAAAAACCTCTCTTGAGCTCGATTCAATCAGCCTTATGTTTGGACCTGATTCAACCAGCTTTATGTCTGGAAACCTTGACCCAAAATAACTCAACTGAGACAAGAATTAACAAGATTGAGGTGTAATGAACCAATTTATGTCACAAATCAAAGATCATACTCTTTCAAACCTGAGGCTTGGGGCTCAAAAATTTATGTGTTAAGATAATAAACTCCCTATAAGGGTAATTTTATGTGTTAGAAATATTTGGTAAGATAAATGAAATAAATTATTTAACAACATGAAAAATATAAATTAGCTTATATCAACAAAGAACTCATACAAAAATATAATGAGTTATAGAATTAGAAAATATAAATGACATCGATAAGATCAAGAAAAAATGTTTCTGACACAAACACCAAAAGGTACTTGAAAAATGTACCAAATAGAGAAACAATTTAAAAGAAAGCATATTTGGGGTTAAGGAATGCAAAAGAACTATCTTTGCACTCCTACACAAGTATTGCTATTAAACTTGAATATGCTCCATTCCTGAGATTCAACAATCCTTTGGACCTCTATTATTGTAACAATGAAAGATCCCTGAATTACAACCACAGAACTCAATATTTTTCAAAGAATAAGAAAGGTTGAAAGCATATAAGATTTCATTTCGCACATGATTTTCCGGCATATACTCATATGCTTATATAGGTAAAAAAATAGACAATTAATTTAGAAATTTTATCTTCTAAATGTTCAGTCAAAAAAATTGTTTCATGTACTCATATGCTTACCTTGTTAAGAAATTGACACCTAATTTATAACTTTTATCCTCTCGATGTTGTATCAAAAAAATATTGTTAAATGTTTCAATTTGACTGCTTTCAATGTAATGAGTGATGAAGCAATAACATGCAAAGCAACGATGAATTTCTTATTGCAATGTTTCAATACTTAAATGATTTTAGTAGAATGTTAATCTTAAGTGTTAATTAGTTTCAAAATCTCGTTCGTGCATAAATATTTTTTTTGAAAATAATAAATAATTTTTAGATCACTTCTTCACATCCACCATGCAATGCACACAGTTATCAATATGGATAAGAATCGGTGGGATTCGCTTCCGTGTACTAGCCAAAGCTTCTCGCATGTCTAGTAGAGATCATATTCATTTTGTTACTATAGTAGGTAAATGTATAAAATACATAATTTTTTTAACAATCCCCACATGACGTAAAACAATGAAACAAAACTACAGAACTTTGTGAGTACTGTATCCCATTAATATATGTTGGTGACTTCATTGTTGACACCAACACTTAACAAAATTGAGCTTCAACCTAAAGAAACTAAAGTAGAATAAAAGCTTTGAATTAGGTCCTATTAGTGAGGCCTAGACCCATCACACGCATAAAATACTTGTAGTTATAAAGTTCTATTGATGGGGCGCGTTATAAATATATATCACTAGGGAATTGCCCAATTCGCACAATGGAAACCTCGCCAATACACTCACGTAGGGGAACCCTCTGGGGGTGATCAGTGATCCTTATCCCACTAATAAAGTGTATTTGGGTCCATTTAGAGATTAAAAATCTACCTTAAACATCTCAGTAAACGGCACCTGATGTATTTTTGTACATCAATTAAAATTTAATATTAAACTCTATCCATTAAACACATGAAAATTTAAGTCCAGGGTGAAAGGGCGTAGAACCGCAGGGACTAAGAGTGCGTGAATCTATTCTATGACTTAGATCAATTCTAGGAAAATTGAGAGATTTTGTTTTAATTAATCTACGGAAACTACAATTAAACTAAGGTATTTTACTTCTAGGGGGAAAAAGTACAAAATTGGAACCTGTGGTTTTGAATCTATCATTACCAATTATTCTTGCGTTAACTCTTAAATTGAGATTATTGATTATTACACGGGTAGGGGTTTGGGTTATAGGTTTCAACCTGCTAAGATAATGTTGTTAGCATAGCTTATTGACTCTATCTAACTAAAGCATAAGAAAAATAGGCTTTACCTAACATCTTGTTAATTATCACTTATTGATCCTTTCTAACTAAAGTATAGGGAAGATAAGCTCTATTTAACAATTTATAAAAACTATTGTTTGATTAATTAATCCTAAGGCTAAAAGCACAAAGAATTAATTTATAAATACCAATATAAACGATCAAAGGTTACAAACTCAATCATTTGTTACAGACCCAAGGAGGTTCCATCCCAAAACTAATTTGCAATGGGTGGAGTAGCTCTTATGGAATATAGGTTAGCATATTTCTTCTCTACCCACGAATTGTTTCAATTCACCACAATTCACAACCGTCGTCCCAATGGCTTCACTCTGAGTAGGTAGCCCTTTTCTCTCGTAGACAGTTTCACTCTAATCTAGGTAGTTGTCATAGCTAATTTACGAACTAACTGTGATGGCGATGAGATTCGCTCATCCAGCCTATAAGAACATAGAAAATGAAATAAAACCGAGAGGCTTTAAAACAAAAACACGAGAGAAAAGTCTCACACGAAATAATGGCTATTTTTCATTAATAATTTCTGACATTACAACCTATCCAAATGAATGTAAATTACACATATTTATAGCCCTAGTCAACCCCATGATCAAGGAATAACTGTTCCCGCCACTTTTTCCCTGTTTTTCCAAACCGTGCCCCACTCTCTCTTGCATGCCTTGGGCGGTTACTAGTCAAGCTGGTCAAAGCACATGTCTTATTTAATTAGGCGCCACATTTAAACTGGCGGTTACCTCCACTTCAGCCCACCCTTCCACTTTCCCGCTCTTTTCTTCGTTTGAACTGGTCAAGGCTCTTTCCCGCTTCTTTTCCTTTGGTAACCGTCTCCAATATAAGTCACATGTTCTTTTTTTATCCTTCTACAAGGTCGGGCTTCATTGGGCCTACTTATGCCTGGGCCGGGCCAGTGCCCTGCACTGGGCCCGTGCCTATCGCTACTTGTCTGCGCCCTTGGGCCGGCCCAGTGCCGTGCCCTGGGCCTTGTCATGACACTGCCTAGGTCGCATAATGACTATGTCCTGACATTGTCCAGGACCGAGCCAGGTCCTTGTCAAGACATTGTCTGGGGCCGAGCCAGGGTGTCACGGTCCTAGGAACTAGGAGCCGTGTGGCGCGCGTCGTTCACTGAGAACAACACGCAAGCCCGCGCTATAGATCACTTTGAGCACACAGCGGTCTAAGAAGTTTGGACCTTCCGGGTCGGGTGTGCGAATGTGGCGCTGCAACTCCCACTCAAGAGCACGACAAACAATCACACATGAAGACAAAGCTTGAAAACAAGGCAATTTGTATTCATTAACAAAGCATACAATGGATATGAGGTTTACAAGTTGAGTGGACTCTCCCCCATATATATACAAAATGGGACTCTATACCCATGACACAAGGAAACATCAAGGGGGTCTCTGTAATCATATACCCCTATTTTTAAAAAGGACAAAAGATAAAAAGAAAGTAAAAATTTCCTAAGCTACTATATACATATGGCTATCCTAGGACCATTGGGGACGACGTGCAAGAAGCCCCATCGATTCGAACAAAAAAGAGAAAATTTGACAGTGTCGGGCCTTGCGGCAGGCCCAGGGCAGCGCCCTGGGGCGCGACCTGGGCGCGCGCGCACCGGCCCTGGGTCGCGCACTAGGCGTGACCTGGGAAGCGGGCACGGGCCCTGTGCAGCTCACTGGGGCGCGACCTGGGGCGCGCAGGGGTGCGCGCACGGATCGGGGAGTGAACCAGGGACCCGGGGCACTGACCCGGGGCCTGGCGCAAGGGCCTCAACGCACCTTGCGGCTTGTCAGTTGTCGACACCCTGGTCGACTTCTTCTTTTCCTTCTTCTTGGTCTTCAGTCTCGCCCTGTTAGGGAGGTCTTCTTCAGCGATCCAGCTTGTTTCTTCAACAGGTTTTCCCTTCCACCTTATCAAGTACTCTGTCTTTTTGACTCCCTTGTGGTCTTCAATTTGTCGTTCGACAATCACTTCGGGTGTAGGGGTTGGGCGCATGCGGATGTCCGCCCTTGCGGATACCTTACGTGAGGGATCTTCTTCATCTGCATGGAAGGGCTTGAGGCAACTCACATGAAACACAGGGTGGACTTTCATCCAGTTCGGGGGTTGGACCCGATAGGAGGCTCGTCCCACACGGACAACCACACGAACTGGGCCTTCGTACTTGCGCACTAGCCGCTTGTCCCTATTCCTGAGAAATCTTTGCTGGTCATAGTTGATCTTGACTAGCACCATGTCCCCAGGTTGAAACTCCACCGGTCGTCTTCCCCGATCTGCCCACTTTTTCATTCTCTTAGAGGCCTTCTCTAAGTAGGCCTTTGCAACCTCATTGTTGTCCCTCCATTCCCTGGTGTAGTTGTAGGCCCTCGGATTTTCACCCCTATACGGTTCTGTCACAGTATGCAGTAGAAGAGGCTGTCGGTCATTGACAATTTCAAAGGGGCTCTTGTTCGAGGATGAGCTCTTCTGGGAGTTAAAACAGAATTGCGCGACATGGAGGAGCTCAACCCAGTCGGACTGGTTGGCAATCACAAAATGTCGTAGATATTCCTCCAACAACCCATTGATCCTCTCTGTCTGACCATCAGTCTCAGGGTGATAGCTCGAGGAGATGTTCAGCTCGGACCCTAGCAGCCTGAAAAGTTCTGACCAAAAGGTGCCGGTGAACCGAGGATCCCTGTCGCTCACGATACTGCGTGGAACTCCCCAATACTTCACAATGTGCTGAAAGAACAAGGACGCCGTCTCCTCAGCAGGACAGGAACTCGTGGTAGGGATGAATGTGACATATTTGGAGGACCGGTCAACAACCACCAATATTGCGGAGAACTCCCCCACTTTTGGTAAGCTGGTGATGAAGTCCAAAGAGACACTCTCCCAAGGTCGTGACGGAATAGGAAGGGGATTTAACAACCCCGCCTTCTTCTGTCTCTCGATCTTATCCTGCTGACAGACGAGGCAGGTCTTTGGGTAGCTCATCACATCTTCCTTCATTCCGGGCCAGAAGTAACCCCGCATCAGCAAACTCAGAGTTCGTTGCCAACCAGGGTGTCCTGCCCAAAGGGTGTCATGGCATTCCTTCATTAAGGACCTCCTAAGTCCCCCAGCTGCCGGAACAAACAACCTTCTCCCCTTTGTCAATAGAAGTCCGTCTTCCTCCCAGAACTGTCGGTTTTGTCCCTCTAGGATCAGTCCACGAATGACTCTGGCGGAGGGATCTTCATTCAGATGCTGCTTGATTTTCTCTTGAAGTAAGGTAGTCACACCACTATAGGAGAGGGAAGCGCACAGGCTCAGCGCAACTAAGTCGGACCGTCGGCTCAAGGCATCGGCCACCTGATTGCTCTTTCCGGCTTGATACTGTAACTCCATGTCAAATTCGGCAAGAAATTCCTGCCATCTGGCTTGCCTGGATGATAGCTTCGGCTGGGTCAGGATGTGGCTAGTAGCTGAATTGTCCGTTTTCAGAACGAACCTTGACCCAAAAAGGTAGTGTCTCCAAACTCACAAACAGTGAACCACGGCCAGGAGCTCCTTTTCCTGTGCAGCATAACCACGTTCGGCATCCTTGAGTTTTCGGCTTTTGTAAGCTATGGGATGCTTTTCTTGCAGCAAGACTCCTCCGAGTGCAAAATCGGAAGCGTCCGTTTGGACTTCAAAGGGCTTAGTAATGTCAGGAAGGGCCAAGATGGGTTCTCTCATGACTGCTGTCTTTAGTTCTTCAAAAGCTTGCTAGCATGAGTCGGACCAATCCCATTTGTGGTCCTTTTTCAACAAAATCAGTCAACGGGGTTGTCTTCTTTGAATAGCCCTCAATAAATCTTCTGTAGTTGTTGACAAGGCCGAGAAAGGAACGAAGCTCACTGACATTCCTCGGCACCGACCAATCTTCAATAGCTTGTATCTTTTTCGGATCCATCTTGATCCGTCCTTTTCAATAATGTGCCCTAAGAAGCTGACTTCTTCTTGGGCGAAAGAACACTTCTCTCGCTTCAGAAACAGGTGATGTTCTTTCATTTTCTGGAAGACCAACCTCAAATGCCAAAGGTGCTCCTCCATGGTGGTGCTATAGATCGTAATGTCATCCAAGTACACCACGACAAATTTGTCAAGGTACTCATGGAAGACATGATTCATCAAGGTGCAGAAGGTGGCTGGAGCATTCGTGAGCCCGAAAGGCATAACGAGCCATTCAAACGCCCCATAACGGGTCACACATGTCGTCTTAGGCTCGTCTCCTTCAGCAATGCGGACCTGATGATAACCTGAGCGAAGGTCGAGCTTAGTGAAGAACTTGGCTACCCCGAGTTGGTCAAACAAATCGGCCACTAGCGGGATGGGGTAGTGGTTCCGCACGGTAACCTTGTTAAGAGCTCGATAATCGATGCACAATCTCAAGCTGCCATCTTGTTTCTTCTGGAATAGGACTGGGGCTCCGTAGGGTGCCTTAGAAGGGCGGATGAAGCCTGAATCGATCAACTCCCCAAGTTGTTTCCTAAGCTCAGCCAGCTCCGGGGGCGCCATGCGGTAAGGTGCTTTGGTGGGGACCCTAGCCCCGGGTAACAACCCAATTTGGTGATCTACCGTACGTCGAGGACGGAGCACTTTCGGTAGCTAATCTGGCATGACATCTCCATACTCTTCTAGTAGCCCCTGAACTCGGGGATGCACAACAGTAGGTTCCTCATCTTCTTTTGCGGACAAGGCTACGAGGAAGGTAGGTTCATGTTGCTTCAGCCCTTTCTCGAACTGCATGGCAGACAACTAGGGACCCGCACCCCCTCCGACACCTGTCTTCGTAATCGAGGAGGCCTTCACGAGACATTGATTCTTGCCCATCAGGAGGAGTGAATTAATGTGCGGCATGGGGATTCCCTTGGCCTGTTGGAGGAACTCCATACCAAGAACAAGGCTGAAGTGGTCCATTGGGGCAGCAGTGAGGTTCACCCGACCTTCCCATTCTCCCAGATTTACGGTTACCTCTCTTGCTAGCCCAAGAATCGGCTTAGCATTAGAGTTAACGGCTTTTAAGCTTCCTCCCTCCTGGCTAAGCTTTAACCCCAGTCTTTACGCCTCTTGTCCCGAGACAAAGTTGTGCGTGGCGCCGGTGTCAATCATGGCTCTAGTTCTTCGACCATTCACGAAAATCTCCACGTGCATCTGCTCGTTGGATCGGGGGGGTGTTGGATCGGTCTTCTACATAGCGTACATTAAGTGGATGGCCCCGATTTGAGGCTGCTCCGTGGGTTGTTCTACAGAGGGTTCTTCCGAATCTGAGTCCAAGGTGGTCTCAGCCATCTTCTGCTCTATCTTATGCTGAAGGGCACTAAGGGCGCCCTCATGTGGACATTCATGCACCCGATGAGGCCCCTTGCACAGAAAACACCGTAGGGGACGATTGTTCGAAAACCCTTCGTTGCTCCTTTGAAATTGGGAGCCTTGTTGTCCCGATCCTCCACCCCATGACCTTGGCCGATTGTTGTTGCTGCTGCTTGAGGCGACAGACTTGTTCCCTGTAGAGATATTACTGGTGTTTCCCTTCTTTTGTGAGGGTGTTCCCTCCGATTGGAAGTCCACTAATCTTTCAGCAGCTGCTTGAGCAGTTGCAAGGTTCTGAGGGTTCTGACGATATAACTCCTTCTTGGCCCAATCTTTCAGGCCTTCGATGAAGTGAAACAATCTATCCTTTTCAGACATGTCCTTGGTGTCTAACATACAAGCTGAGAAGTCTTTCACATAATCTCAAATAGAGCCGGTTTGTTGGATGTTCCTCAGCCGACGACGAGCAATGAAGTCAGTGTTCTCAGGGTAAAACTGATTCTTTAGTTCGGCTTTCAAGTTATCCCAAGTATCTATTCTGAGACGGTTCTGAAGGATGTCCTCATGCTTGGTACGCCACCACAGTTTGGCATCACCGGTTAAGTGTATGGTAGCAAGGTCCACTTTACACTTATCATCCTCTACATGGCATATTCTGAAGTATTGATCCATGTCGAAGAAGAAGTTGTCAAGCTCCTTTGAATCTCGCACTCCACTGAAGGGTTCAGGTTCCGGGGGCTTCACTTTGCCGAACCCAAAACCGGAATTATCGGTGCCCATGGCACGAACGAGCAAGCTGACCTTAGCAGAAAGCTCGGACAGCTCCCCGCGCACCACCTCGATGGCATCATACATCTCCCCACTTATTTCCCTGGAGTTTTCCTTTACGTCAGTCACGGTAGTCTCAAGGGACTCCATTTGACCTCCAAGTTCCTCAAGAACTTCAGCTCGGGGCTCAAACTGGCCCAGCGCTTGGAGGCGCTCTTCGTGTCGTCTAACCTGTTCGACCGAGCTTTCAAGGCTTTCAACTCAACCCTCCAACAGCTCTACTCTCCCCCTCATCGGCGGATTAGCCATAACAAGGATAGTAGAAATCGCTCGAACAACGGGTCAATGTAATCTGGCTCTGATACCAACTGTCACGGTCCTAGGAACTAGGAGCAGTGCGGCGCGCGTCATTCACTGAGAACAACACCCAAGCCCGCGCTATAGATCACTTTGAGGGCACAGCGGTCTGAGAAGTTCGGACCTTCAGGGTCGGGTGTGCGAATGTGGCGCTGCAACTCCCACTCAAGAGCACGACAAACAATGACACATGAAGACAAAGCTTGAAAACAAGGCAATTTGTATTCATTAACAAAGCATACAACGGATATAAGGTTTACAAGTTGAGTGGACTCTCCCCCATATATATACAAAATGGGACTCTATACCCATGACACAAGGAAACATCAAGGGGGTCTCTGCAATCATACACCCCTATTTTGAAAAAGGACAAAAGATAAAAAGAAAGTAAAAATTTTCTAAGCTACTATATACATATGGCTATCCTAGGACCCATGGGGACGACGTGCAAGAAGCCCCATTGAGTCGAACAAAAAAGAGAAAAGTTGACAGTGTCGGGCCCTGCGGCAGGCCCTGTGCAGCTCCCTGGGGCGCGACTTGGGGGCGCGCGCACGGGCCCTGTGTAGCGCACTGGGGCATGCGCACGGATCTGGGAGCGAACCAGGGACCCAGGGTACTGACCCGGGGCCGGGCGTAAGGGCCTCAATGCACCTTGCAGCTTGTCACGGGGTCGCGGACGCTGGGCAAGCCTAGGACCATGACATCCTCCCCCACTTGAGTAATCGACGCCCTCGTCGACTTCTTCTTTTCCTTCTTCTTTGTCTTCAGTCTCTCCCTGTTAGGGAGGTCTTCTTCAGTGATCCAGCTTGTTTCTTCTACAGGTTTTCCCTTCCACCATATTAGGTACTCTATCTTTTTGACTCCCTTGTGGTCTTCAATTTGTCGCTCGGCAATCACTTCTTCCACTTCGGGGGAGGGGTTGGGTGCATGCGGATGTCTGCCCTTGCAGATACCTTACGTGAGGGATCTTCTTCATCTGCATGGAAGGGCTTGAGGCAACTCACATGGAAAACAGGGTGGACTTTCATCCAGTTCGGGGGTTGGACCCGATAGGAGGCTCGTCCCACACGGACAACCACACGAACTGGGCCTTCGTACTTGCGCACTAGTCGCTTGTCCCTATTCCTGAGGAATCTTTGCTGGTCATAGTTGATCTTGACTAGCACCATGTCCCCAGGTTGAAACTCCACCGGTCGTCTTCCCCGATCTGCCCACTTTTTCTTTCTCTTAGAGGCCTTCTCTAAGTAGGCGTTTGCAACCTCATTGTTGTCCCTCCATTCCCAGGTGTAGTTGTAGGCCCTTGTATTTTCACCCCTGTACGGTTCTGTCACAGTATGCGGTAGAAGAGGCTGTCGGCCATTGACAATTTCAAAGGGGCTCTTGTTTGAGGATGAGCTCTTCTGGGAGTTAAAACAGAAATGCGCGACATGGGGGAGCTCAACCCAGTCGAACTGGTTGGCACTCACAAAATGTTGTAGATATTCCTCCAACAACCCATTGATCCTCTCTCTCTGACCATCGGTCTCAGGGTGATAGCTCGAGGAGATGTTCAGCTCAGACCCCAACAGCCTGAAAAGTTCTGACCAAAAGGTGCCGGTGAACCGAGGATCCCTGTCGCTCACAATACTGCGTGGAACTCCCCAATACTTCACAATGTGCTGAAAGAACGAGGACGCCATCTCCTCGGCAGGACAGGAACTCGAGGTAGGGATGAATGTGGCATATTTGGAGAACCGGCCAACAACTACCAATATTGCGGAGAACTCCCCCACTTTTGGTAAGCTGGTGATGAAGTCCAAAGAGACACTCTCCCAAGGTCATGACGGAACAGGAAGGGGCTCTAACAACCCCGCCTTCTTCTGTCTCTCAATCTTATCCTGCTGACAGACGAGGCAGGTCTTTGTGTAGCTCATCACATCTTCCTTCATTCCGGGCCAGAAGTAACCCCGCATCAGCAAACTCAGAGTTCATTTCCATCTAGGGTGTCCTGCCCAAAGGGTGTCGTGGCATTCCTTCATCAAGGCTCTTCAGCCCACTCTTCCATTTTCCCGCTCTTTTCTTCGTTTGAACTGGTCAAGGCTCTTTCCCGCTTCTTTTCCTTTGGTAACCGTCTCCAATATATGTCACATGTTCTTTTTTTATCCTTCTTCAAGGTCGGGCTTCATTGAGCCTCATTGGGCTTACTTGGGCCTGGGCTGGGCCAGTACCCTGCACTGGGCCCGTGCCTATCGCTACTTACCTGCGCCCTTGGGCCGGCCCAGTGCCGTGCCCTGGGCCTTGTCATGACACTGCCTAGGTCGCGCAATGCCTATGTCCTGACATTGTCTAGGACCGAGCCAGGTCCTTGTCAAGACATTGTCTGGGGCCGAGCCAGGGCCTTGTCATGACACTATCTGGGGCCGAGCCTGGGCCTTGTCATGACACTGTCTGGGGCCGAGCCTGGGCCTTGTCATGACACTGTCTGGGGCCGAGCCTGGGCCTTGTCATGACACTGTCCTGGGTCGTGCTAGACCCTTGTCACGACACTGTCTTGGGCCGTGCCAGGCCCTTGTCATGGCACTGTCCTGGGCCGTGCCAGGCCATTGTCATGACACCGTCCGGGGCCGAGCCTGGCCCTTGTCATGACATGTCTTGTGTCCGCGTCCGTCTCGGTTCCCACTTCATCCATCACCTAGGCCTTGGTCCGTGGAGGCCTAATGCACCCTTACCTGAGTGCGCACCTTGTCCACATGATGCCAATCTTTGGTGGCCCATCTGACACGGCACGGGCGCAAGGCACACACCTGTGCCCCGATCCTTGGTGTCACGGGTCTTACAAACCTCCCCCACCCGAAAGACTTGACGTCCTCGGAAGGGTATTAAGGTACTCTGCAACTTTAGTCCTCAAATTGCCACAAAGTTATGTCTCGTTCCCACGTAGCCTCCGTTAAAGGAGTTCCTTCCCAAAGAACCAAGATGTCTCGTCTCTTGCTCCAAACCCCCTATGGTCAAGGAGTGCCATATGGCGCCAAGGTTAAGGTCCATCGTCACGCTCGCATAGCGCATCCGCACGTGCGCTTGGAGTAAGCTTTTCATGCCTCGTCCTTGCTTGTGCACCTAATGATCCTGATCCGCTCGCCTTGGTTCAGTGCCGTGCAACAAGCGCATGGCCCTTAGTCCGTTGATGCCATGCTCAGGCTCATCTCCGTTAGGCCCGGTTCATCCTTACAAAGGATGCGCATTGCGTATATACTTGTGCCTTATTGATGTCCGTCTCATTTTGTCACAACGCATGCGTTTGCACTTAGTCATGGGTCCATCCTTAACTAGTGCGGCATAACTAACGCGTGCCCGCTTGAGCATAATTGTGCGCTTGACTAGTGGTCCTTTACTATGTTAATGTGCTGCTTCAAGCGTGTATGCCCTCCTTGGGTCATGCTTGGGCCAAGTTTCGTTATGTCCCGCGTCGCAGCCAAAACATAAGTGTTAACATCCATTCAAACACTAGAGGTTTGTGTGCCAAGTGCCTATGTAGGAGCACTGATTGAGTCATGATGTGCTTAACGTCAGACATCACCCTGTGCGTAGTATCCCACTGTCAAGGATCTTATAAACCTTCCTACCAGAAGAACTGACATTCTCGGCAGAAAGAGTAAGTACCCTAAGAACTAACTTAGGCCATCCAGTTCCTTTAGTCGTTCATGTGTACCAGCAACATCTCATTCCCATCATGCTTCGCAATAGGCCATGGTTTGCACACACCAACTAGGCTTGGCAAAATTTCTTATGCGCACAAGTCTGTTAGTGTTTTGACATCGTTTCCTCCAAACTAATATCCACAAATCCTCAATGCACTCAAGTCCTTTAGGTGCTTTGAACATTGTTTTATGCATCCTTTTTAACAAACATAGGTCACATTTCGTTAGTTGTACCATTCATCATTCATTCTTTTCAAGGCTCAATCTTGTTAATAGGGTGCGTTCAAGTCTCATTAGACGCCCCACATTCGATAATCCATCATGCATGTATAATTAACATATATAGGTATGGCACATAATACCATGATAAGCGATCATCGAAACAACATAAATGAAAGCCATCGAAACAAAATGAAAATTACATCCAAGAACCTCCAAAACAACGGAGCCCAAAACAAAACATAACCATAAAACATGCATAAATCAAGGACATAAATAGCAGCCCACGAGTCTACCTGGATGACCAGCCACTTGCGCTTCATCCGGAACCTGTTTTGTCCATCAACTTTAGTTAACTCATCCTTACATGAGATGGAGATGGCTCAAGATCCTCATCCTCATCATCATCCTGCTAAACTACAGCACTTAAGGATTGTTTGTTAGGACAATTCCTTGCAAAGTGAGGACCATCACATATGAAACAAGCAATAGACTTGGGACCCGTTCCTTTGTTATTCCCATCATTTTTGAATGAGACTTTAATGTTGTTGGATTCAGTGGCAGGACTCTTCTCCTTTTTAAAGGACTTAAAGCAATGTTTCTTTCCCTTGTTAAAGTGATCTTTCTTATTAAAGTCATGTCCAACATTAAAGTCTATTAATGACTCAGCCGCAACCAAAGCAGAGGCAAGGTCATGACCTTTTGGCACCTCAACTCTAGTTGAGCCCATGGTTTAAGGCTCGAAATAAAGTTAAAGAGTTTGTCCTCATCCGACATATCTTTAATTTCTAAAATTACGGAACTAAAAGCATTTACATACTCATGAACCGAACCACTTTGTTTCAGGTCCTTCAGGGCCTCCTGGGCCAACCAAGAAGCATTGGTTGGGAAGAATAGTTCACGAAGGTCTTTCTTCAAGGCCTCCCATGAGCCAGTTCCAGCACGACCAGCAGCACGGTCCTCTGACGCACGAGTTCTCCACCACAACTTTACATCACCCATCAAGTGCATGGATGCCATGACAACCTTGTCTTCCTCACGGACATGGGCAACCATAAAGTATTGTTCCATGTCCCAAAGGAAGTTCTCCAAGGTTTTGGCATCACGTTCACCCCAAAAGGCTTTCGGAGTAGGAACTTTAATGTTATTCTTGTTAAGTCCAAACGTACCTGCATCAATTGTCATACGCAGTACCAAAATTTCTTTTTGTAAACTTTCCACCGTAGGAATGGAGGTCTCACCGACGTGAGGTGCGTTTGGGGAACTACTACCCACCCCATTAGGGTCCAATCTACGAAATACATTAGGAGTGGGGGCTGGAGATGGAGTTCTTTGGGCAGCAATTAGAGATTTGATCATTTCTGTAAGGGACCCAATTTCACTAGACAAAGAATTCATGGCACCCAAGACTGTTCCCGGGGGAAGGTCATCGACATTGTACTCGGAACCTAAGATTTCTTCAATTCGATTCAAGTGCTAGTTAGTCTTAGGATGTTTTCCATGTTCTTGATGATTTTGAGTCATGGTGACCATGAATACAACAATTCAATTAACCAACGAAAAGTAGTCACACAAGGCCAAAGTCACGCAGCCCAACCAATTTTCAGCATAAGGAGGTTCAAAATTAACCTAATCCCACAGAATAACCAGTACGCACAAGATCTCACGCAATCCACACAAAGATCACACGTACTCAGTCCAACAAGGCTTAGAACAAGCGATACCAGCCAAGCAATGCCACAACCGACACTATGATGAACCCACAAGTACCAGCCAAGGCCTAAATTCAGAAATTAGATCATGACTAGAATTCTTAAATTAAAATTCGAAAACAAGGGGCAAACCTGATTTTAGACTCAGCCACAAAGCCAACTATAAACACGCAGGTACTGGGCAGCACATACGCAAGTTCTGGGAAGCACATACGCAAGTTCTGGACCGCAAGCAAGCAGCGTCTGGACACACGGTTCAAGCGAACCTAGGCTCTGATACCACAATTGTCACAGCTAATTTATGAACTAACTGTGATGGCAATGAGATTCACTCATCCAGCCTATAAGAACATAGAAAATGAAATAAAACCGAGAGGCTTTAAAACAAAAACACAAGAGAAAAGTCTCACACGAAATAATGGCTATTTTTCATTAATAATTTCTGACATTACAACCTATCCAAATGAATGTAAATTACACATATTTATAGCCCTAGTCAACCCCATGATCAAGGAATAACCGTTCCCGCCACTTTTTCCCTGTTTTTCCAAACCGTGCCCCACTCTCTCTTGCATGCCTTGGGCGGTTACTAGTCAAGCTGGTCAAAGCACATGTCTTATTTAATTAGGCTCCACATTTAAACTGGCAGTTACCTCCACTTCATCCCACTCTTCCATTTTCTCGCTCTTTTCTTCGTTTGAACTGGTCAAGGCTCTTTCCCGCTTCTTTTCCTTTGGTAACCGTCTCCAATATAAGTCACATGTTCTTTTTTTATCCTTCTTCAAGGTCAGGCTTCATTGGGCCTCATTGGGCCTACTTGGGCCTGGGCCGGGCTAGTGCCCTGCACTAGGCCCGTGCCTATCGCTACTCATCTGCGCCCTTGGGCCGGCCCAGTGCCGTGCCCTGGGCCTTGTCATGACACTGCCTAGGTCGTGCAATGCCTATGTCCTGACATTGTCTAGGACCGAGCCAGGTCCTTGTCAAGACATTGTCTGGGGCCGAGCCAGGGCCTTGTCATGACACTGTCTGGGGTCGAGCCTGGGCCTTGTCATGACACTGTCTGGGGCCGAGCCTGGGCCTTGTCATGACATTGTCCTGGGTCGTGCCAGACCCTTGTCACGACACTGTCTTGGGCCGTGCCAGGCCCTTGTCATGGCACTGTCCTGGGCCATGCCAGGCCCTTGTCATGACACTGTCCGGGGCCAAGCCTGGCCCTTGTCAAGACATGTCTTGGGTCCGCGTCCGTCTCGGGTCCCACTTTATCCATCACCTAGGCCTAGGTCCGTGGAGGCCTAATGCACCATTACCTGAGTGCGCACCTTGTCCACATGATGCCAATCTTTGGCGGCCCATCTGACACTGCACAGGCGCAAGGCACACACCTGTGCCCCGATCCTTGGTGTCACAGGTCTTACAGTAGTCCTCTCTTAGGTAGCCCTTTTTGAAACTTGGGCTCGTGATATGTGGCTTGATTCACTTATTTTTATGCTTAATATTTTGACTTGTATCAAAGCAATATGCTCCATAACCATTGTCCTTGACGGCTTCACTCTAGATAGCTTCATTCTTAGTAGATAGCCCTTTTCTCCAAGAGACAGCTCCACTCTACTCTAGGTAGCTCTCTCTTAGCTAGCCCTTTCCAAAACTTGGGCCCATTATATGTGGCTTTTCAAGCACAACCATTAAGCACGTTCTGCCCCATACCAGACTGAGCACGACTCCGTAGCCAGGTTCGTTCTATACCAAACCAAGCTCCTTGGAATCGATCCGGAGATCGATGGCTCAAATACCATTGTTACATACCCAATGAGGTTCCATCCCAAAACAAATTGGTACTGGGTGGAGTAGCTTCTATAGTACATAAGTTGGTATATTTCTTCTCTACCCACCAATGTGGGATTATATCAATCCACCACGCTTCGCAACCATCGTCCTTAATGGCTTCTCTCTAGGTAGCTTCACTCTGAGTAGGTAGCCCCTCTTTCGTAGACGGCTTCACTATATTGTAGGTAGGCCTCTCCTATGTTGCCCTTTTCGAAGCTTGGGCTCGTAACATTTAGGTTAATTCAATTCTTTTTATGCTCAATATTTTGACTTGTACGAGCAGAGAATATAATATATTTTAACTTACTGGGATGATTATTACAAACGATGAACCACTTCTTATACTTCACAAGCTAATGGCGGCAAACTAAGAATCAAAATATCTAAGCCACTAACTACCACAACCGACATTCCCACCAAAACAACACATGATTTGCAATACACGACTAGTCATAAAAGAAATACTACTTAACCAAATGGAAATTCACAACAGTACTCCCTCCTCTGAAAAGATTCTTGTCTCAAGAATCAAAAACAGGAAATTGACTCATGATGAACTTAAGATCTTCCCAAGTTGCATTTGCTTTTCGATGGCTAGACCATTGAATCAAAACCTGCTTCATTAGCAGAGATACATGAAAGAAAGGGTGAGTAGTAGCATCATGAGGCAAGTCCAATTGATAAGCCACTGATCCCAGCTTTTGTAAGACCTTATAGAGACACAAAGTAACAAGCACTCAACATTCTTGCGCACTGCCACAGAGGACTGACAGCAGGACTGTAATTTCAAGTATATCATATGTCCAACTTGAAAGGATCAATTAGTTCTTTTCATGCTAGTAAAAAATCTTCATTCGGGATTGAGCCAATTGCTGATGATCTTTTAATTGTTGAACTAACTTGCTTCTTGTTGGCAAGATCTCCCTTACTTCTACTACATTGGTGACATCATTTTGTGACACAACTGGGAAAGGTAAATCATAGCCATATAGAGCTTTAAATGGGGTAGTACCCAAGGAAGAGTGAGCATGTGTATTGTACTAGAATTCAGCTAGAGATAGCCACTTGCACCATTGTTTGGGATTGTGAAATGTCATATTATGCAAATATTGCTCCACATATTTATTCAATCATTCAGCTAGACCATCCATTTTAGGATGATAGGAAGAACTTAAAGCAAGTGAAAATCCCAACAGCTTGAACAATTCCTTCTAAAATTTGCTTGTGAACAATATGTCCCGATCAAAGAGATAGTTTGAGGGAGGCCATGAAGTTTGTGAATGTTTTCCAAGAACACGCATGCAAGTCTTTCAACACATATGTGTTGATTAAGTGTAATAAAATATCCATACTTTGTAAAACGATCCACCACCACCCAAACAATCTCCTTCCTTTTAGACTTGGGTAGCCCTTCTATGAAATCCATACTGATGTGCTACTATGCACCATCTGAAAATGGAAGCGGGTCAATCAGCCCTTGGATATGGTACATGATCACTCTTGGTACGTTGACACACATCACAAGTTTGCACACACTCCATCACTTCTTTCTTTAGATATTGCCAGTGAAAATGTTGCTTGATTCTTTAGTAAGCACCTTCAATACCTGAATGTCCTCCCAAAGCTAAAGAGTGAAAAGCCATGATGATTTGCCTCCTCAGATCAGTAGCTATTCCAATGTAATCCTTGCCTTTAATTCTCACAATGCCATTGATCAAGGTAACATCAGAAGTAATAGCCTCTGCTCTAGGTCTCTATATGCTCAAAGCCGTTATGTGTTCTTTGAGCAAATTGATCCCCTGTATAAGATTTATAAACTTCATCAATCCAAGAAGGCAAAACAGTTGTAATAGCTGAACAAGAAGCTTCATTTCTCTCTTCCTGTCTTCTTGACAATGCGTCTGCCGTAATATTTTCATATCCCTTCCGGTACTCAATGGAATAATCCTGTCCTAACATCTTCATTAGCCATTTGTGCTGCACCTTGGTGGACTGAGCGCTTGGCTGAGGTAAGCAATAGGCCTTCCTTGTTGAGATAACACTACCCCCACTCCTTTGCTACAAGCATCAGTTTTTATAACAAAAGGCTCATTGAAATCAGGCATCCTCATGACCGGAGCTAAACACATACACAATTTCAAGTTTTCAAATGCTTATTGAGCTGTTGTTGACCAAACAAGGGAATCCTTAGTGAGAAGGTCATTAAATAGTTTAGCAATGAGTCCATGGCTATGAATGAACTTCTTGTAATAACCTGTGAGGCCTAAGAAACCTCTCAATTGCTTGAGGGAAGTGGGAATATGCTACTATCTCATAGCTTGAACTTTGGATGCATCAGTTGCAACCCCATCATAGGAAATGACATGACCTAAGTATTCTATTTGAGTTTGGAAAAGGAACACTTGGAAAGTTTGGCTAAAAGTTTGTGTTTACACATGGTGTTGAAGACTTGAAACAGATGTGAAACACGAGATTTCAATGTTGGGCTATAAAATAATATATCATCATAGAAGATAAGGACAAATTTCTTCAAGACTGGTTTAAAAATGGAATTGATCAAAGCTTGGAATATGGCAGGAGCATTTGATAAACTGAATGGCATAACCACAAACTCAAAGTCTCCATGATGGGTTCTAAAAGTTGTTTTGTGTATGTCTTGTTCTCCTACACGAATTTGACAATCACCTTGTCTCAAGTCTAGCTTTGAGAACTGCACCGTATAGCTCATGTAAGAGAACATCGATTATGGGAATTGGAAATTTGTCTTTAATTGTGAGGAAATTTAACTGCCTATAGTTAATGCACATTTGAGATGTGCCATCTTTTTTCTTGACTAGAATCACGGAAGAAGCAAAGGGACTGTGGCTATGCCTAATGAAATGGGTTTTCAAAAGTTCCTCCACTTGTCTTTCAATATCATTCTTTTGTGAATTTGGGTAATTGTTTGGTCTAAGATTGATTGGATTAGAATTCACATTGGTGGTAAGGTAGTTGGTTGCTCAAATAGATCCTAAAAGTCATGCAATAATCTACTAATTAATGGGTTTGAATTCACCTTAGCTTCCATAGGTTCTGAACGAAGAGAAAATAGATGTCCAATCCACTAGATATCAATTTTTTTAGCACTCCTTGCAACTTCTTACAACTCATGATCTGCAGGCTTCCTTGATCCACTATGCATTGTAGCTGAACCGAGGCTTCATTTTTGTCGAAACATATTGTCAATTAAGCAAAATCAAAGACAATTGGGCCGACTGTTTTCATCCAATCCACCCCCAAGACCATGTTGCAACCTCCCAACTTCAATACCCTGAAATCCAACGTGAATAGATGACCTTGCATTCCCCATTTGAACTGCTTGCATTTCATCTGAGCGAGCATTGAGTTCCCATTAGCCAAAGAAATTGCAAGTGGGCTTGTTTTTATAAGTTCATGACCCATCATCTTAGCTATCTTAGGATCCAAGAAGTTGTGGGTGCTTCCACTGTCAATCAATATCAACAGGGACTTGTGATTTGCGTCTCCTTTGATTCTGATTGTATTGTGAGTCCCATTCCTAGTCAGTGCTCATACTGAAATCTCAGCCTCATCCTCTTCCAACTCGTCTTGCATCTCCTTAACTTGAACACTATGAACTGCTGCTTCCTCCTAATCCTCATCAATTTCATTACCCGTTACTACCATCAACAGCTTGGGATTGCATTTGTGACCAAAGAAGTATCTTTGATTACACTTAAAGCATAATTTCTGTGCCTTCGTTTCCTCCAAACTCAATGGTTTGGATACACTTGGTACTGACTGCTACAAAGGGGCAATTGTCTTACCTTTTTGTCATGCCTCAGTGCATGCTAAAACAGTTGATTCAAATAGCCTTGCCTTCCAATATGCTTTTGACAATGTAGGAGGGTTGAAGGCCATAAATAGATTCTTGAACTTGGATTTAATTCCACTAATGAACTAGACACATAATAAGCCTCACTTGCTTCCAGATTTATGGACATAATTCTTGCTATTAAATTCTGAAACCGAGTCATGTATTCTTGACACTACTCAATTGAGCTACTTTATTGAATTTGTCTACGACCTTTCTCGGATCTTCGTCCCCATATTTTTCACACAATTCATCTACAAATTCTTGCCAAGATATAGAAGGTTTGCTTAAGATTAAGCTATGAAACCATACCTCAAGATCTCCGTGTAAGTAAATGGTCGCCAATTCAACCTTTTGGGATTTAGGCATAGCACAAAAACGAAATTACTTTCACATCTCCTAACCCAAGATTGAGGTTGCACACCATCAAAGGCATGAATCTCCACTTTAGGCTAGGGAAACCCTGAACTCTTTACCACAGGCATTCCTTCTACTTGTTCTTCCGTTGGTTTGGTAAATAAAGGAATAGGATGCCTTCTCTGATGGTTATCCGAAGGTACAATGCCAGCTCCGGCAGGTGCTGATTGTCCACTAATCTGTTGTTGCATCCTAGCTAATTGCTATTGAAATTGTTGCTGTGATTGATGTTGGGACTGATGCATATTTCCTACTAACAGCACCAATTCTTGCATTTGTTGTCATAATTGATCCAATTGCTCTGCTTGATTTGATCCAGCAATTGCATTCCCGGCCACTGTACCAAATTTCTTTCCTTTAACCAGCTTGATCGAAGCAAATTACAAGCTCTGATACCAATTGTTATGATCTAAAAAGATCTTAGATCATGACCTAGGAGAGAGAATATGAGATGAGGAAGAATCGAGAGTGAATTAGATGAGAAGAGAAGATATTTTCTTTGACATGGATGATTATTACAAATGATAAACCAATACTTATACTCCACATGCTAATGGCGGCAACGCAAGAATCAAAATATCTAAGTCACTAATTGCCACAACCGACATTCCTTCCAAAACAATACCTAATTAGCAATACACGGCTAACATGAAGGAAATACTGCTTAACCAAATGACAATTCACAACATCGTCATCTCAATTGAATAATCAATAAAAACATAATACTTCAAAGCATTTAACTTAATAAACCAATTTATGTAAAGAATCGAATTAACCCAAATTAAGAGTAATAGAAGAATAAAACGACGAAGATTTCATCGAACCCTAGAGAGTAAGTTATCTCTCCATCAAGGATGAACTGGCGAAAGAGGAGACAAATGAACTAATGTCGGTCTTAACGCTAAGTTCGCCTTGTTCAAAATTATTGAAAAAGAAAAATAAAATCAAAGTGAAAAGAGGGAGAATTAAGAAGCGGTGCAAGCGATGATCAAAAATAAAAAGTATCCCACAAAAATTAAAACCAAGAATCCCCCAATTGAATGATAAAATTAAATGATCAAAATGAGAGCTCCTTGCTGGGGTATTCTTATCGTGTGTAGGTGTTGGGCTGAGGAAGTGGGCCTGCATTTCAGGTATTGGGCTGGCGCTTGACAGAGGCTGTTGGTGCTAGTGTTAAGCGGAGGCGACCTGACGGTGTAGTTGGTCCTTGAGGTGAAGACAAGCTGGTGGTTGGGCCTATGCTTGACTTGCAGGTTGTGATGGGCTGAGTAAGGGTGGGGTTGCACGGGTGATGACAGTGGATTCTGGTGACGTTAGGCTAAGCTAGTGTACAGACTAGGCTAAGCAACGCGGTAACTTCACTCGGGATTTCCTTGGAGTGGACAGTGCTCGCTTTCCTAGTTAAGACAAACACAACTTTGGTCTCGCCAACTTCTTTAGCAAACATGACGCGACCCTGGACGTTAGGGTGCTGAGCTTCCTGAGCCTTCGGTGTATCTTCCTTCGTATGCAATAGCACGATGTTGGTCCCTTCAAAGCTAAAGCTGTACGTATTCCCCTTCCATCATGAATAGTACTCCTGTCATATTCCCAAGGGCATCCCAAAAGCAAATGGCTGGCATCCATAGTAATGACGTCGCACCAAATCTCATCTAGGCACTTAGCTCCAATCGAAAAATTAACTAGGCAACGTTTTGTGACCATGACCTAGCTCCCTTTCTTTAGCCATGATAACTTGTAAGGATGGGGATGCGCTTTTCATGTTCAACCCTAGTTTGGCGACTGCCTCTTCAGATATCACGTTTTTGCAGCTATCAGAATCAATTACCTTGCGGCACACTCTACCGCCAATTGTGCACGTGGTTTCGAAGATGTTGTTCCTCAGCCAACCATCTCCCAGCTCTTCCCTAGGCGCAAAGCAAGAATGCCTCACCACTAACAGATGCCTTTCATCATCGTCCACAACATCTTCTTCTTGTTCCACCAACTCTGATTGACCATCCTTTTCGATAGTCACACTGTCCTCTCCTTGTGGTTCATCAATGAAGAGAGATTTACCCGGTTTGTCGCCCTTCCGGTAGTTGGTGGCATGATGACCAACTTCCCCACACTTAAATCAATGCGTTCTTGATGACTCCGCCATGTCTTGAGTCAGTTGTCTTCCATTGTTGGCTGGTGGTGGTTTGTTTGGTGCATTTTGAGTTGGTGGCACTCGGATCTTGTCTCTCCCACCAGCTTGTGTACCCCAAGTTCTGCCAACTTGGCAGTGCCTTTGCTGCCATTCCACTTTCATAGCCCTTTTGCTTGCTTTGAAAATAGTGAAGATATCGAACATGTTCAACACTTCTTGAATGGACTCCCTCAAAACGCCAATGTATTGTTTCGCCAACTGTTCTCCGGACTCCTCCAAGTCATTCCTGGCGACTAGAGAATAGAAATTGACCATGTACTCCTCTATGGATCTTAAGCCCTAGCGCAAACCCCGCAGACGTTTTTACATCATTCGGGCGTGGTTGTGTGGCAAGAAGGCGTCTCTCATGTGCTTCTTCATTTTCTCCCAACACTCAATTTTTAACTTCCCTTGGCAAAGTCAAATTTGCTTCAATTAGTGCCACCAGGTGGCTGCCCTGCCCCAAAGCTGAGTAGCGATGAGCGGCACTTGTTTTCTCTCCGAGACTTCTCTGAATTTAGGAACCTACTCAACGGTGATGAGCCAATCTAAGAACTTCTCCAGTGTCCTCCTCCATTAAGTTCCAAAATCTCGATTCGATGGCCGGATTCCCACCTTCGATTGTCACGGTCATTGAAGTCACCAAAATTCTGCCGATGGTGCCTCAACCAAGGTTTTGGTAACTCTTCATCCTGGAATATATTCAAAAAGTGTTCATCCATGCTTCCTCGCCTGCACCCAATTTTAATGGATGTTGGCTAGACGGTACCATGGCGGGATACAAGGTTCAACGTTGGACTAGTCAGCCAGGATTGCATCGTGATTAGCGTGTTGGCGAGAGGGTACCATTGCGGGATGCAAGGTTCAACACCGGACTAGTTAGCTGGGATTGCTTCGTGATTTCAGCCATGTTTTAAGGACAGTTTTATTCATTTCCGATTTAATTTTATTTCTTTCTTTAGTTGTCGCAAATTTGAATTCAAATTTGGATTCTTTTCTTTCATCATCTCTTCTATATAAAGCAGAGATAGTTAGGGTTAGAAGCTAGCTAATTTTCAGATTTCAAGAGTGAGAAGTGAGTTATCCTTTTCAATCTTTATTTTATTACCAGTTTAATAAAATTAAAGGGAAGGCCGTTGAACCTTCTCGTACCCCTCTTTTCCCATTTTATGCGCTACATCATTCAGTTTATGATTTAATATGATTAACATTGGCTTATTTTATTTATTTCTTTTTTTGAATAATAAACATAAAAAAATTAAAAAAAGGGAAATAAATGGGGGCTCGCCCCATTAATTTAAAAAAAAAAGAAAGTTTAATTTATTTTTTATATTGTTACTATTTAAATATTTTGAATAATTAAATAATTGATTAGGATCAGGTCACAATTAAGATTATATGATAATCTTTTCTAAAAGAGTTTGAAAAAAAATCTTTAATTGTTTCGACTTTTAAGCCTTTAAGTGTTGTTATTCAAATTGTTTGATAACATGATACTTATTATATTTCATTCATATATTTAATATTATTTAAATAGTTAAATGTCATGTATGATGTGAATAAAAAATTATGAGGCTACATAACTTGGTGAAATACTTG
The DNA here is from genome assembly GCA_018398585.1 of Simmondsia chinensis. Taxonomy (NCBI): domain Eukaryota; kingdom Viridiplantae; phylum Streptophyta; class Magnoliopsida; order Caryophyllales; family Simmondsiaceae; genus Simmondsia; species Simmondsia chinensis. Next base: position 28,516,870 of record JAGTTD010000010.1, on the reverse strand, counting down.
ATTTTATCTAGTGCGAGAATTTTTTCAAATAGGTCTAATTATATTAGATAATTCAAAAATTGAATTATTTGAAAAGATTATTTTCATAATATATCTAATGAGTAGATTATATAGATTGGATAATTAAAGAACCCTAATACGATTAGGACTTCATTTAATTGTTAAATAAAATTTATAATGAGATTTTAGTACTGTCTATGAGATAATCAAACTTTAAAAGAATGATTGTAAATTTCAAGTGGGAGTGAGGACTAGGAGTTGATCCCTCACAGTATCCATTACCAGTTTATTAATATAGTGAATAGGCGCTACTTCCCGAGGAGAGCATTTATTCACCGGATACAGGGTTAGACTTCTTCATGATAGATAGAGGTACGAGAAAAATGAATGCGGCCACGCTGACATGAAGTATCATGTTTGCTTGAACTAATGTCTAGGTAATGGTATACACTTGACTAGGATAGTGTGATAGTCTGCTAGAGGATGTTATGAAACTATCTTAGAGAACAAGGAAGAAACGGTGAGTTAAATATGTTTAGGGAACATATTGTTTGAGTATAGTTCTCATTGGACTAATTACTTGTTACACCTCCCCCATAGTAACTAGTAGATTTGTTAGCTCATCGTTGCACACGCACAGAGAATGGTTAGATGGATCAATGCTTTATTTGTTTGCTGAAATTATGAAGAGTTCACAACACCCAAAATATCAAGTGGGAGCAAGTTTCTAAATGAACTCTCATGGCCTCCATTACCGTCTAGCAGTATAGTAGGTGGGCGCGACTCCTCGAGGAGAGCATTCATTTGCAGAATACAAGGTTAGTCCTATAAGAAATGAACTAAAGTCAAAGAAATCTAGCATAGCCACACCGACTTGGAGTACATCAAGACCTTGAATAAGTATTCAGGTAATGGTGTACACTTGACTAGGGTCTACATTTGCTTCCCTAAGGGACTCTATTGTAGGACTCTATTGTAGGACCTTAGAGGCTGAGGGAAAAGTGGTGTATTAAATGTGTTTAGTAAAGAATTTACAAGAAAACATATTTATTGAGAAGTGTTCTCACCCTTCTGACATATCAATTCGGCCTCGCCGACAAGGAGCTTTCAATGGTTCGGTTGGGTCTCTATGGCATACATGTAAGTGTCAGAATGTGAACTCCGAGCTTTGATTATTTGCTAAAAGTAAGGAAAGCAATCTTGTGTGTTATATTACTTGTTTTACTGGTTTTAGTTTTCAGACTCATTATTAGATTATGTATTGCGATCAATACTATTATGTCTTGTCTGTTCTGTTCTATTTGCTATAATATAATATGTTTTTAATACATGTAAGGCTCTAGAAGATGCTTGGAAGTTCTCGATGTTGCTACTAGTGGATCTACTAAGTTGAAAAGAACATTTAAACGTTAGACTAGACTAAGGAGTTAATTGGATGCAAGATTCGGACATTAGATGCCGAACTTATTTTAGTATTAGATACTTGAATTCCCAACTGTAGTAGAAATGATTTGATACTTGAGAGAAGTTTTTGGTACGAGAACTAGTAGCATGAGAACAGTTTATGAGAAAAAGGTGTCATGAAAACTAAGGAAAGAGTCCACTTGGAGTAAGCATCTACCTTAAGAGGGTAAAATAAAACATAAGTCAAAATAGTTTTGTCTATTTAATAATTGCATTGGACGTTAATATTTTAAAAGGAATTGTCTAAGTACTTAGATACTATTGTTGCCAAGACCAAAAACCAATATGACAAGATATTAGATATCATATCTCCTCTAGTTGTGACTAATAGGCAGCAGTTCGTTAGTGCACTGGTGAATGGGTTTTTGGTATGGGCATCAAGAGATAGTAGTTTAAATAAGGAAATGTAGTCTTATATTTGAGTAACTATCTTGATGTACTTTAGAAATTTGGTTTCTATTTACTATTTCAAAATAGACTTTCAGTTAGTTTTCTGAAAATAAACCGATAGTTATATAAATAAAGTGTTTATTTAAAAAGGTGCATTGTTAGATAGTTGATGTGTTTTAATTGAAGCTACATTAATGGCAATTTATTAGTTTAATACAAGCTAAGCTGTGTAACCATATAAAAGAATAAATTTCGAAAACCATATGGCTTTTAAATGGTACTTAATCTTGGGTCACATTAATCTAATATGATTGAAAACTGGTTTGATTTGTCTTATGGATCATTAAGTTCTTGAATGATAACCGATATGGGAACCGTATTCGAATTAATGATGACTGAAAGTGTCTTTAAGAGTAAAGACAGTAGGACCACTAAGCTACTAGGACTTGTTCATAAAGTGTTTATGGACTGCTAAATGTTTAAGCGAGAGGAAGCGAAAGAGTATTTCATAAAATGTTTACCAATGACTACTCAATTAGTTGATCTATGGATATACCTATGAAGACTGAAATCTTGAATTCTTTAAAAGATTCAAAGAATTAAAGACTTAAGTTGAGATTAGTTAGGTAATTATATCAAATCACTTTGATTAGATCAAGGTGGTGGATTTAGGAGCGTTCTTAGTTTTCCTTATTACAAAGAGTTGTAAAAAGGATTAATAATGTGTTATTGAATATGGTAAGATTCATATGATGAGTCAAGTTTACATATCCAAAGGTTTATTATGTAAATTGTTTTGTAAAGTGTTCTAAAAGTATAATAGATAGCTTGTATTGGATAGATTGATAGTATAAGATACTGTATTCAAACAACATGATACAACTCGTAGGTTAGGTGTTATATAAGCTATATCTTCAACTAGGTTATTGTCACACAGGGTACATGAGAGTTTTAGTGTAGTGGGACAATGGTCGGGGTCACCTAACGAATTCCTATGTTCAGTCTTAACAGTTAAGAATAATGATGAATATAATCCTTAGACTACAATTAAACTCTTAAGTATAAAGATGTAGATCGATTGGTCATAGCAATAAAAGTTAAGTTAAAGTAGTTGTATTTTAACTAATTAAGTTAAAGTAGTTGTATTTTAACTAAGTCTGGACCTGGTAAAGGCGTCGAAAGACTTTAAATCCATTAGATTGGATCTAAATGGACCTACAAGTATATAGTGTTAAGTGGGCATGAAGGTGGAGACCTTGAAGGCTGGATTGGTGGCAGTGGCTCAATATCCTATAGGAAGGAATCATCTTTAATGGGACCTTCAAGCAAAATGCTATACTTAATTCCATAATGATACTCATCCATTATGTTTCATATGATGAGATACGACAAAGTGGAGATTAAGACGACGTTCTCTGAATGATAATCTTGAAAGGTTATGCATATGAAACAACCAGACAGATTTATTGCCAAGAGTCAGAAGCATAGAGCATGCATGCTAAGCTGGTCTATTTCTAGACATAAATAAGCATCTTGTTCATTGAATAGTAGATTTCATGACGGTTAATAAAGTCCTAGGGATTTGATTCAATGTTTGGTGAACCATTAGTGTACAAGTGACATAATAAAAAAGTTGAAACTTTCTAAGTATTGTATATAAATGCCATTCTACTCATAGAGAATGGTGTAGGATTATTATGAGATGTTGAGTTTTTATTGTCTAGCTAGTTAATTAAAGCGAAAGACCTAAGATGAACCAACTATGTTCTTAGGGCCAAACTTTAGCGAGATTCAAAAGAAAGGATATTGGGTTTGGCATGGGTCGTTTGTTTTAAAAGGGAGTTCAGACTTTTGACGTTAGAATTCTTGGTTGCCCCTATAGTGGGAGCCATTAGATGGTGAAGAGTGAAGCAGTCATGTGTTGCTTACTTCATTATTGTAGTCAAGTACTTGACAGCCGAGGAGTTGTTGAGTAGACTAGCTGATTCATAAGGTTTCAAGTAAATGAAAGCATGTGAGCAAAAGAATGAGACATTGACAAATTAGTATTGGTTAAAGTTTGTAGTCAAAGAGTTGACCGATGCCTAGAGGATAGTTATGCAATGCAGGGCTGTTTGGGTTCAAGGACAAGTGGGAGATTGTTGGAATAGGTGTCCTAGAAAATCCAATTAGATCATTTCAAATATTAAATAAATAAAATTGTTTTATTTATTTATTGTTTGATTATGTTTTACGAGTAAAACATGCTTGATTATTTTTTTCTAAAACATTCCATGAGATGGATGTTGTCCAAGATGGATATTGTCCTATATGACATGTCATGTTTAGTTTAAGTGGTCAATAAGATCGAATCATGGAAAGACTTAGATCAAACTAGTGACATGTTGTCAAAGTGTGTTCGTAGTCAGTGATAAGTATGGACAACTTGTGTAATAGGACTATAATAATACTCTTGATGACCTATCTTGGTCATGTAGATAGGGATCCAAGAGTATTATGCTGGTGTTTTCAATAAGATTGGAATATTGAGCAGGACCACTTGAATTAGTTATTTCTTTATTGCTATCAGAAATAATTAATTCTGTAGAACGATAACTCTAATTTCAGGAAATAATCCGGACTCGTGCATTATGAGATTAAAATTCAATAACTAGGATCTTAAGTTGTTGGGCAATTGCATGATGTGTGGGGGGAACGGATATTTTACTAGAAATCTACAATGAAAGATGTGCCCTTTGTTGATTCACAAATACATGAACAGATTCTAAAATCTTTGGCTAGAGTATTCCACATGTTTGAGATTAGGAATAAATACAGAAATGGTTTTGGTATTATGAATTGTTCAAGAAGGGTGCGTCGGGAACTATGATGATATAGGTGAGAAAAATAACGATAGCAGTTGAGGTTTTTTTGCTCACGGATATCTAGTAGATGGTTAATAAAATTACTTGGGAAATTCTTTAATTCTAGAGTACAGTAAAACTTATTTAGTGAAATTTAGTTTTATCAAATGGTAGTCAATTGTTATTACAAGATCATAATCAGATTTGACCAATTTAGAGCTAGAGTTAGATTGTCCCTAAGGTCCCTCTGAAAGCCTCAACTTAAGTAATGTTTGAAAGTATTTAAATTGAATTTATAGGATAAATTATTTATTCCTAAAATGAATAAATTATTTTGTGCTAAACATAATTTATAAGGTGAATTATTTGTTTATTAAATGAATAAATTAATTTTTCCCAATAACATTTATGAGATAAATTTTATACATGTAGAAATTTAAATTAAAATAATTTAAATAAATTAAAAAAAATTAAATGTGTATTCAAGCGTTGGGCAAGCCCAGCGAAAGTTAGGGATTTAGGTTGACCCCATGCGGGGCCCACAAAATATGTTGCAATTTTTTTTTTTTTTTTTTTTTTGGCTGTGCGTATTTTTAATTATGTTTTTTATGGTTTTAGGTTTTGGAACCTTGTTTTCTCCCACAACAAAAAACCAAAAATTGTTTTTGAATTTTTCTGAATTAATATTTAGCATAGTTTTTTGAAAAATTATTTTTTTGGAAAAATTAAAAGGAAAAAAATTTTGTTCTGAAACTTTTTCTAAATTAAATATTTTGGGAGCCGACACTTCGTTGCTAATAGAGGTCATTGCGGAAAAGATCTTGAGGTCTCAAAAAGTTCTTTCTTTTAATTTCAGATTTTAAAATTTGGGCTTTGGATTTGCATTTCAGCTATGTCCAAAATTAAGTATTTGATATTTAACTTGTTCTTTCCTTTATTTTGTTTATTTTACATACCATGTCTATACTTGTTGTATTCGATATTTGGTTTGTTATATTATGAGCTATTAGAGTAAGATCTAGGTGTGATTAAATAGTTTAATTAGATCGGGGTATTAGATTTAAAATTGAGAATTTTAAATTGGTTTTTTGCTGCATCCGCTCTAGTCGTTTAGGGAAAAAAAATTTGAAATACGTTCCGAACAAAAAGGGAATGTCAATCTTTACTTGCCTAAAAGTCTCCAAAATGTCTTCCCACTTCTTATCCTTTTCATATGGATATGGTTCAACTAAAACTTAGGGGAAGGATACTCTATGTTCATAGATGATTAGAGACTTTAGGAATGAGAGAAGGGTGCGTGACTTATTGGTCTTCTTCTCTCTTTCATCGCTCTTCTCTTCTCCCTCACCACTCATGGGTACTTCACTCTCATCACTCACCCTATTATCAACTTTCTTCCCATTTCTCAATACTACAATGGACTTTGCTTGCTCTTGATGGTTCTTTATGGTTTGGATAGGGAGTCTTCCCTCATCTCTCCTACTCAAAGCATTAGCTAGCTAACTTACTTGGGTTTCTTGCTTGGAAATCAATTGGGTATGGAAGTGGAGGACTTGGGAATTAGCTTATAAACCATTCAATGCACTTAAGACCTTCTCTTTAAAATTCAAGTTAGAGCTCAAATTAGAAGGTTGAGAATAGTTAAAAACATACCCCTGCAGTTGAAAACCGAGAGGTTGTGGCACATCAAATTGTTGAGGTCGTGAATTCGGTTGTTGTTGCATGAATTGTCCTTCTCCTTTGCATCTCCAGGAGAAGTTTGGATGGTTCCTCCGGCCCAGATTGTTTGTATTCAATTATGGATCATTCCTTGAGAATCCTTGGGCTGCATTAACCTGTTCCTCTTACCACTCAACGAAAGGTGAAGCAGAGAGGCAATCAAATGTGGAATGAGAAACACTAGAATATGTAGAACAAGCGCCATCCATGTTTGAAACATTAGACACATTAGGCAAATTGGAGGGAGTAAATGTAATCTAAAATAAGGAAGTAAGTTGCTTCACATAAGATACAAGAGAATCTACTTTCTTATCTAAGATGGAAGTGTGTTTAATTTCATGCACTCCTCCTGTATTTAACCTAGCAGCATTTAAACATATATGTGCAGTATTTATTTATGAATTCTCATTTAAATGCTCAAAAGGTTCCCATGCCTCATCTGCACCCTTCATAAGAAATTGACCACCACATAAAGCATCAATAGTTTGTTGACCCTTTTCATTCAACCCATAATACAAATTTCGGACAAGTTTCCATTTAGGGATAGCATGATGTGGATAAGCTCATAAAAGTTCTCTAAACCAATCCCAACTCTTAAGGAACTCTTTAAAAGGAGGTTGGGCAAAGGTATTAATGGCTCTTCTAGTAGTGTTGGTCTTACTAATGGGATGAAATTTCTTAAGAAATTTCTGTTGCATTTGAACCCATGTACTAATCGTCCCACTAGATAAGGTGCCTAACCAATACTTGGCCTTATCCACAGGGAGAAAGGAAAAAGGCGAAGTAGGATGGTGTCATCACTATCGTTAGGAATCCTCAAGGTAGAGAAAACATACATAAAACTGTCCAAATGTGTGTATGAGTTTTAATTGCCTAAGCCTCAGAATGAAGGGAGCATCTGTATGTTGATTGGCCTAAGCTCGAATTGCTGGGTTAAAGGTGGCAACCTTGTTGGGAAAACATAAATTTTTTCGGAAAACAAACTCTGACACCGATCGTTGGGTTCAAAATTTTTCAACTGTGGTCACAACAAGGGTACCTATTAAAGCACTTAAAGTAGAAGACTCTTATCTCTACCAAAGCCCCCGGTCGAAGAGTCACACTTCGTGACACCTCACGTGCAAGAGTTCCTGGGAATAGGTTTATTTCTATAAACCCTTTGCCCTAATATCGGTTGTTGGGACAAATTTTAAAAATTCTCCCTAAAGTTTACGCAGCGGAAGGGGTTTAGAATTCATAATTCAAAACCTAAGATTGTATTAAAATTCCTAATTTTAAATCTACAGGCCTTTTACTCTAATATATCCATAACCATACATAAACTTAAACAGGCATAATAATGAATACTGTAAATTAATAGAAAAGAGAAAAACTAAAAGAAGAAGGAAAGAAGGCATACCTGGAATTGCTCCAATAATAGAATACTAGAAAGAAATAATAATCTTGAAAGAATACCAAAATCGAGACCCGTGATCTTCAACGCAATGACCTCGAACTGCCCGGAGGGTGGACTCCGAAACATACTTAACTGAGGAAAGAAAATTTTCAACGAAAATTTTTCTCTCCAATTGGGTCTCTAAACCAATTCTAGAGACCTAAAAATTTAATTTCAACTGAATGCCAAACCTCTGGAATAGGTACCTCTATTTATAGTAGGCTACCGGAGTGAAAAACTCTCACTTTTTTGATGTGGGAATTGCCTAGTTAAAAAAAAAATGTGTTGTATCGTTTAAAAAACATCCTAAAACGCTATGTTTCACAACTCAGAAAGCCCCGCCCCATTTTTGAATTAGCGGGCAACAAGGTGGGCCACGATTGGCTCGCTTTATGACACGTGGATTGTCCAGGAGCAAGCCAGTGCACGATGGTGTTATGATCCGAGAATCCAAAGCATGAGCTGTTAGTGTCCTGGTTGCTGATTGGATGCTGTTGTCCTGCTGTGGTCGATGAGTTGCTGCTATATGATTATGGTTCAGTGTAGGAAAGTTGTAATAGCCTTAGTTGGTGTTGCATGGGTAATAAGTTGCAGCAGCAGGCTGCATAATGTGTGAGGCTTGTGTTAGTTGTAAGGCTGTTGGTTGTTGGCGCGAATAGCTTAGTAGGTAGTAGTTGTTAGTTGGATGTTTTAGTTGAATTAGGTATTTTATAGTTAGAGTCAGTTAGCTTGTGAAGTCTAGATTCATGGTATTACTTTGCTTGTTATTTCCTATAAGTAACTAGTCTTGTGTAATTGGAACTCATTCAATAAAAATATCAAACCAATCTCTTTGAGATTAAACCTTCTTTCTCTCATCTAACTCTCTCTATTTTCTCATCTCCTTCACTTCTTTCTCATCCCATACTCTCTTTATCTTAGGTTAAGATCAAGATTTAATCTCGATCTTAACAAATGGTATCAAGGCCTTGATTTGGCTTCCAAATCAAGCTCTAAATCAGTAAAAAAAATTACAAAATCTGATTGAATGTGTTGCAATTAATCAACAAAAACAGTTTTGATACTGAATTAGTACAATTTTATATGATCAAGAATTCAATTCTAAATTCTGAACTTGAGGAGTTGTATACTGCATTATTGATCTGCAAGTGCATGGAAATTGCTTCGGAGAAGATACTCAAGGATATGTCAAGCTGAAAAGAGTCGATTTTCTGCTGGAAAGAAGTAATCGAGCTGCGAGAGTGCGTTTCAAGGTTCACAACAAACAAAGCTTGGTTCCTATGCAAGCAATTGAGTTGATGGATTTGTATAAACGATGGAATGTCGGTAGACAGGTTTCTAATTAGATCCACAGCAGTACAATAGATGCTTTAAATGATGTAATTGATGTTGGCAGTCCCTTTGACCCGGGAAAGGATGAATTACAAGCGATTGGAAAAGTTAGGCCTCTGGTGCTGCTGTTTGATGATGAACAATTCAATGCCAGTGCAAGCAATGGTGGAAAAATTGTAGCAGCTGTGGCTCATGGTAAAGTTAACATCAAAGCAAGCTTTGAGGAAATGAATTTTACCTATTGCAAGCTACATAATTCAGATCGTGACACTGAAGTCTCAATTGTTCCGAAATTGGTGTTGTTTTGGTTCAAACTCAAGCATTTCCTTGAAGGGATGGTAGTTATTGTTAGTTGGTGGTTTAAGGAGATGTTGGGCCGCTGGTATGACCTCACAGCTGGAGCTCGAAGCCAAGTAAAGACAGATGATAGCACTTGGAATTTGGAAAAACAGCAACTGAAAGGAGCTGATCAGCTTTAGGGCCTGAATGTGTTTGGGGTGATCTGTTGTGGTTGTTCTGAATGGAAAAATTATATGCGCAAGCTTCAATATTTTCTTAATGTTTGGATGGAAAAGATCAGTGCACCATTGAGGATAATTCCAGCTGAAATTAGAGTAAACATCAGCAAGGGAGTTTGGAGCAGATCAGCTCTAGACTTGAAGAAATTTACAGTTGTTCAAGAGTTCTGTAGGTGTCTCCACATGTTAGATTTGTTACTCATGTTTGAGATGGTTGACAAGAAAGCCAAGCTTGATCATTTGAGGCATGTTTGGTGGTTGGATGAGCTTGGGATCCAGGAAAGCATTGAGGACAAGCTGGAAAGTGTGAGCTGCAGCACTATCAATGTTGGTTGGAATGTTTTGGGAGTTCAGGTTATAATAGTGAGTCTTTAGCATTCAACAATGGCTCATGAAAACTTAGTTGCTGTGGTCTATGCAAGATTTTGGAAGGAAAAGGCTGAGATTTTCAGATCGTACAAGTTCTCACTCAAGATTCAAGCAATGGAAGTATTGGAGGCTCCTGAACATTTTTGGAGAATTACGATTCCTTCACTGTCAGCAGTAAATGAGTTGCTCAGATTGAGTGTGGTTGGTGCTAATACGGCCTTAGGAAGATGTATTAACTTGTTCGCATCAAGAAGCTTCCTTGTGGACAAGAATTAAGCTGAAATTTGTGATATCCGCAGCTATGAGTTGTCTTGGTTATACACTGCTGAAATTTTGAGTTCTGCAGCAAATCATGTGGAATTGGGAAGCAGTCAAGAGTATGTGAGTTTGGTCTGAGATGGTTTAGTAAGTGGATGTTTAAGCAATACAAATTTTGGGTATGACTCAAGATGAAAGAGTTGCAACTGCATTCCTATGGGATTTCAATGTGTTTTGTTACCATGATCAAGATATGGGGCTGTTTGAGCTGCACTGGGACATGTCTACAAGCTAATTTTGACACTTGGTTCTCTTGGTTTGAGTTTGGAAGGCCTCTCGAGAGGTTAAAGGACTTCATACGCAGTTTTATGGGTTCAATGACATTCAAGTTCTGTTATGCAGCTTACTACAAGCAAAAATTCAGAAGTACTGATGCATTTTATGGTTCTCTGCAGCAGGATAGAGTTTTGAGCTATATCAACTGCATTACGCGGTGTCGTGAATGTGGCGTTGATGTGTGGTTTGATCAGTGCAGACCCCCTGAAGGGTATTATACATTCAAACGCAAGCATTGTGTTGAAACAAGATGTCATCCTCATGTATCAGCTGCATTTCAGATAGAGTTGCTTTAGATGTCTTCAGCTGTAGAAATTTAGCAAGAAGTTCATCAATTCAGCTATCTTTTTGTAAGCAATAAGTGATCTTCAATGTTACAACTCTCTTCCATTCTTGAGGACAAGAATGTTTTCAAGGGAAAGGGAATGTTATGATCCAAGAATCCAAAGCATGAGCTGTTGGTGTCCTAGCTGCTGATTGGCTGCTGTTGTCCTGCTGTGGTCGATGAGTTGCTGCTATATGATGATGGTTTAGTGTAGGAAAGTTGTAATAGCCTTAGTTGGTGTTGCGTGGGTAATAAGTTGTAGCAGCAGGCTGCATAATGTGTGAGGCTTGTGTTAGTTGTAAGGCTATTGGTTGTTGGCGCCAATAGCTTAGTAGGTAGTAGTTGGTGGTTAGATATTTTAGTAGAATTAGATATTTTATAATTAGAGTCAGTTAGTTTGTGAAGTCTAGATTCATGGTATTACTTTGCTTGTTATTTCCTATAAGTAACTAGTCTTGTGTAATTGGAACTCATTCAATGAAAATATCAAACCAATCTCTTTGAGATTAAACCTTCTTTCTCTCATCTAACTTTCTCTATTTTCTCATCTCCTTCACTGCTTTCTCATCCCATACTCTCTTTATCTTAGGTTAAGATCAATATTTAATCTCGATCTTAACAGATGGTTCGTCCGATTCAGGTCACAAGGATTGTGACCCCTTTGCGCGATATTCGTTATTTTATTTTTTTTGCTTTGTTTCCCGCATGTAAAAATTTATCTTATGAATTTCAAAATTTCAAAATTATTTTATTTTATAATTTCTAATTTTTATTCATCTCATGAATAATATTTGGCAAATTTAAATTTACTTATCTCATGAATAAATTAATTCATCTCATGAATTTTTTAATATTTTTTCGATGGCAATAAATATAGAGGCTTACGCGGGGAGCTCAGGGACAGTTTAAATCTAGCTCCAAATGGGTTAAATTAATCATGTTATGAAATAATTTAAATAAATCTCACTGCACTCCAAACTTAAATCATTTGTTCGATATTTCCCTAATAGACTGTATGGATGACAACAACCTCTCCACTAGATGTTCATGACAAACAATAAGTATAACTGCTACCATTATCCTTCTCATAGCTTCTCCATTAGTTAACGACTCACCCTTCACTGAATAATTCATTTATACTTGAACATATTCACAGTATAAATTTCAAATGTCAAACACTTGGAATACTTTGGCCAAAGTTTTCAAACTATTCAAATATTTGTGAATCGACTAAGGGGGCATCTATATCTCATAAGAGATTGTAGATTCCCTATTAAATACCTGATTCTTATCACACTCCACGCCGTTACCCAATGTACATGGGAATTCTGTCATGCGATTAGACCTTACTTATGGTACACAAAAATAACTAACGCTCTATGCATAAGTCCAAAATACTCTCAGGATTTAGAGTCGTCGTTCAAACAGTACAACATGAATCACTCATCTCTGATAGTAGTCCACAAACAAGCAACTCATATGGTCCAACTCAGTGTGCAAATCTTATTAAACACACCAATGTAGCACTTTTGGATGACAATCCACATGACGTAGACAAGTCATCTATAGTGTCACGTTATAGTCTTAGCATACAAGTGGTCCAAACTTATCTTTGACTACTAGTCTTTCAAACAACAATCAATACCATTTGTTCCAAGTCTATCTGTGGGTTAATCTCATAAACCACTTAGAACAAACATGTAAATTGGTGTCTGAGGACTACACCCATCTCATGGATGTTTCCAAAAAGAAAATCACATGCAGTATAAATGCTCACTTACACAAATTTTAACAAGGAAATGACTGGAATTTCATCTTATTCTTTAATAAAATAATATTAATATAATAAATTTGGATTTTAGGATACTATTCCTAACAATCTTCCACTTGTCCTAAATCCAATTTATGACAAGCTTTACACCCATCTCTTTTGTGTATGAACCAAAAGTCCACTAGGTCAATTATCTTATCTGAACCAACATGCCCTCTATGCAGCTTTTGAAGCTACAAAGTATTTAGCCTCTGTTGGGAAGTTAGTAATATAATATTGCTTGACATTTCTCCCACTAATGGCTCCGACTCCAAGGGTAAAGTCATGCCCGGATGTCGAACGTCTGGCATATATATTTGATTGGAAGTATCCAGTTGGAACCAGCTTGTCACTTTGAAATATCAGCATATAATCTCTAGCTCTTCTTAAGTACTAGAGAAAACGCCGCACTGCCACCCGATGCAACGGGCCTAGGTTAGGCTGACATCTACTTACTATACCACCAGCATTGCAGATATCTGGTCTCGTGCACAGCATGGCATACATGAGGCCTCCCACTGCCACAGCATATGGAAAATTCCACATCTGCTCCTCCTCTTGAGGTGTCATAGAACACAGGTCTAAAGAAAGAGGGACTCCATGTCTAAAAGGTAAAAACCCTCTCTTGGTGTCCTCCATGCTATACCTTGACAACATCTTGCCAATCTAAGTAGCTAGAGAAAGACCCAATATCTTACTCTTATGACCTCGCAGAAGTTTAATCCTAAGAGTAGAGCTGGCTTCTCCTACGTCCTTCATATCGAGCTATCCTGACAACCAAACCTTTATAGCTAATGACACCCCTACATCATTCTCAATGAGTAGTATATACAATACCAAGAAAGTCACTACTTTTTGTTAATGTCATTTGTACATGCATGGTTTCGTTCAATTGATTGCTCAAAACTATAAGACTTAAATGCTTCATTGTGGCTAAAAGGATTAGATTCAATGCCACAGTCAACCACTGAAAATTCACGTTATGAACTTGTCAGGTGTCCTGACTATCCTCCCACCACACCTAAGCTCTCGTGTACCTAGAATATTCTCGTTCCTATCAGTAGGTGCATCTAATGCATCCACTATGTCTTGAGCTGTGTCTACCTCTTTAGAATTTGTGTCATTTTCTTTTAATTCTTATAATACTATTTTATTTTTGCTTTTGCAGTTTAATTGCAAAATCCTTCTCTAAGTATTTTGCATTGTATTTACAAAAAAAACTTTTAAATCAAAAGAACTGTAGAAAAGATCGTCTCTGTTCCTTGTATTTGCAACACCATTCTTCTGCGGTGCACCCAAAGCAGAAAGCTAAGATCTTATCTCATTTGCAGTTAGAAAATCTAGATATTCACCCCAATAATATACACCATCTCGATCTGATCGAAATGAGTTAACTTGTTTACTTAATAGCTTTTAAACTTCAACTTTTTACTTTTTGAAATTTTCAAAATGTCCAACTTATGTCCCATTAGGTAAACATGTCCATGCCTTGAGTAATCATCACTAAAAGTGATTAATATTCATACCCACATCTTGCCTGAACATGTATTGGTCCACATACATCTAAAGCAAGTCACCAACCCTATTGCCTTTACTCTTAAAGACAGACTTGGTCCCCTCTCTTTCGATGCAAGATTCGCAGATTGGTAATGACCTCAAGTCCAAATCCTTTATCTGTCCATCTTTTACCGGTCTTTGGATCCTGTTCAAATTAGTGTGACCTAAACGTTGGTACCATGTGTAGGCATTATCCCTTTCAAGGTGTTTCTCTTTTAGGAGATTGAACAAGTTAGCTGGTGTTAGATTCATTTAAATAAAGACAAAAGTTTTGATAAAAAAATACATGAATAAACAATTTATTCATGTACGTTTGTAAATAAATAATTTATTTCTTCTATTAAAATCTTCATTATCAGAATCAAATGAATAACAATTATTTATTAAATGAAATACAAAAATCAAATTCCTTTGCAGCGCTGGTTTAAATAAACAATCCCTTTAAACAAAAATCTACTACTAAAGTCTTAAGCTAACTTCTCTTACATCTATGACCACTACTCTTGTACTGTCGCTAACAATTAGGTACAGCTCCCCATCGTGCATCCTCTTGGTTGGTCTGAACCCCTGTAATATATTACAGATATGGCCAGTTGAATTTGAGTCCACGCACTAGGAACTTGGTGGATTCTCAACTGCGCATGACTCAACCAAGTGAGATATCGATATATCTTTACCATATGGCATAGTAGCCTTTCTAAGAAGAGAAGCTAAGTACCTAGTGCAGTTTTTCATCAAGTGGCTAGTCTTCCCACAAAAGAAAATACTTTCCTTTTGCCGACTTCTTTATGGACTTCATTGCTATAATAGCAACCTTGCCCTTTCCTTTTTTTCCAGTTGCTCCCTTGTGAGTAATAACTAAGTCCAACTTGATTTTTCTGGGCAAAGTAATTTGGTCCAATGACATCATTATGCATTAGTAATAAAGTGATGTCCACCAGTCGTATCCATTTCAAAATACTTTAAATGCAAATATTCGTGTAACTGTCTAACAAGAGTCATGCATAATGCAGTGATATCTACTCTTTCAATTGACCATACACAATAAGTTAGATATCCACCAACTGTACTATCATGCATACAATGATGACCCAAACACACTACTCCTTACTCCCTGGCAGTGGGGTCTCACGAAGCTAGTTCAGGTGAGAACTATTTTCAATTATCATGTTTTATTGTAACTCTTACTAAACATAATTAACTCACCACTTTACCTTAGTCTCTAACATAACACAGCAGAGCTCCTCGAGAAGGCTAATGCATTACGCTAGTCAAGTGTAAACCATTACCTAAACCTCCATACAAATACACATAATACTCCACGGCAGCGTGGTCGCATAGCTTCTTTGCACTTTGGTTTATCTCAATAGAAGTCTAACCCTGTAATCTGCAAATCGACATCCTCCGCAGGGAGGTCTATCGATCTACTATACTGCTAGACCGGTAATAGAGACTGTGAGGTTACAACAATTAAAAAGTTGCTCCCACTTGATTTTTAAAGCTAGTGATTTTTAATTAACTTGCATTTACAACCAGGATTATCTCATATTCCCCTTTAGAATCTCATTCCAAAATTAACCAAAATTAATTAATTAATTTATTCAAAATATTATCATTTTACAATATCGATCATCTCATAATCTTGCTTTAGAATCTCATTCTAAATTTATTCAATAAAAATAATTGAATAATTTTATTCTTACAAAAAGGTACCTTAGATTATTTTATAACCTATTTTTAGAATCTCATTTATTTAAAACAATACTGAAATTTATATTGTCTCATAATCTATCTTTAGAATCTAGTTCTAAAATTAAATTAATTAATAAAATTAATTTTATTTAAAATCAGTAGCAATTTAGAGCTTAGACTATCCCATTGTCTATTTTAAAATCTTATTCTAAATTAAATAAGCTTAATAAATTTTTACTTTTATTTTAAAATAACAATGATTTAGACTATCTCATACTCTATTTTAGAATCTTATTCTAAAACTAATTTAAAAATAACTTTTATTTAAAATAAAGATTGATTCACAACTTAGATTAGCTAACAATCTAATTTAGAATCTCAT
Organism: Simmondsia chinensis; assembly: GCA_018398585.1. Taxonomy (NCBI): domain Eukaryota; kingdom Viridiplantae; phylum Streptophyta; class Magnoliopsida; order Caryophyllales; family Simmondsiaceae; genus Simmondsia; species Simmondsia chinensis. The sequence goes on along the minus strand of JAGTTD010000010.1, from coordinate 28,500,440 downwards.
CCTTAAAAGAAATTAATTATAAAATAATTAACTTATAATTATTATATAAATCAGTGCTGACGTCTACACATATCAAAAAATAAAATAATAAAAACTTTTTTTATATTTGATTATTATTTTTTTATTGCTAATGTCCGTACTGACATCAGACGTTAGATGTCAGCAGCAGGCGTTGATGTCAACATGACATCAGAGTCTGCTGACAAAATTTGATTTTATTTAAAAAATAATAATTTAATAAAAAATAAAATTAAAAATAATCTCATTAGATTAATTTTATCCGATTTCGCAAATCCTAACCTAACAATCATAATCTCATTATACAAATTATGTAATCCAAAACTTGTAGGTTTTTAGATCCGAATTAACTATAAATTCTTTAACAATTTAAACAATATAAACCATTACTTTAAACAATCTAGTTACCTATTAACTCTTTTAACGATTTCAACAATTTAAGTCCTTACTTTAAATAACTTAGTTAAATACTAATTCTTTTAACCGATTTAAACAATTTAAATTGTTATAGTGAAAGAAAAATTTTATTTAACAATTTATTCTTTAATGATTTAAACAATGTAAATCACTACTTTAAAGAACCTTTCCTTCTTAATAAAATTACTATTTTATTAAATCGCAGATCTATTTATTTCGATCTTATTATACCTATTTATGTATATTATGAATGTAATCAGAGACTGGTTGTGATATTAATTGTTGGGAAAAAAGTATGACTTTGTTGGAAAATAAACTTTGATACTGATCGTTGGGTTCACAAATTTTCAACTGTGGTCACAATAAGGAATACCTATTAGAGCACTTAAAGTAAGAAACTCTTCTCTCTACCTAAGCCTCCAGTCGGAGAGTCACGCTTCGTGACACCTAGGGTTGGGATAAATTTTAAAAATTATCCCTAAAGTTTACGCAGCGGAAGGGGTTTAGAATTCACAATTCTAAACCTAGGGTTAATTTACAATTCCTAATTTTAAATCTATATATTTAAATTTGTAATTTAAATCTATAGATTTAAATTCTTAATTTAGATTTATAGGCCTTTTATTTTAATACATTCATAACAACATATAAACTGAAATAGGCATAATAATGAATACCATAAATAAATAGAAAAGCGAAAAACTCAACGAAGAAGGAAAGAAGGCATATCTTGAATTGCTTCAATAATAGAATACTAGAAAGAAATAATAATCTTGAAAGAATACCAAAATCGAGACCCAGCGATCTTCTACGCAATGACCTCAAACTGTCCGGAGGGTGGGCCCTGAAAAATGTTAAACTGAGGAAAGAAAATTTTCAATGAGAATTTTTCTCTCAAATTAGGTCTCTAAAACAATTTCAGAGACCCAAAAATTTAATTTCAATTGAATGCCAAATCTCTGGAATAGGTACCTCTACTTATAGTAGCCTACTGGAGCAAAATACTCTCAATTTTTCGATGTGGGAATTGCCTAGTTTAAAACAAAACGTGCAGTATCATTAAAAAAATAACCTAAAGCGCTATGTTTCGCAACCCAGAAAGCCGCGCCCTGTTTTTGAATAAGCATGCCAGATGGCGGGCCTCGATTGGCCCTCTTTAGGGCACGCAGATTGTCTAGAAGTGAGCCAACGCGCGACGGTTTGTCTGATTCAGGTCACACGGACTGTGATCTCTGTGGGCAATTTTCGTTATTATTATTATTTTTTTTTTTGCTTTGTTTCCCACTTATAAAAATTCATCTTATGAATTTTAAATTTTTAAAATTATTTTATTTTGTAATTTTAAATTTTTATTATCTCATGAAAAATTTTTAGCAAATTTAAATTTACTCATCTCATGAGTAAATTAATTCATCTCATGAATTTTTTAATATTTTTTCAATGGCAATAAATACATAGGCTTACGCAGAGGCCTCAGGAACAGTTTAAATCTAGTTCCAAATGGGTCAAATTAATCATCTCGGAAAATAATTTAATTACCATTTAATGAGACTTAATTTCCCTAAATAAATCTCACTGCACTTCAAACTTAAACCATTTATTCGATATTTTCTTAATAGGCTGTATTGATGACAACGACCCTTCCACTAGATGTCTATGACAAAGGATAAGCACAACTACTACCATTATCATTTCACTGTTTTTTCATTAGTTACTGACTCGCGCTTCACTGAATAATTCATTCATACTTGAACATATTCACAGTATAAATTCCAAAATGTCAAACACTTGGAATACATTGGCCAAAGTTTTCGAACTATTCAAATATTTGTGAATCAACTAAGGGGACACCTGTAACTTATAAGAGATTGTAAATCCCCTATTGAATACATGATCCTTATCACACTTCACACCGCTACCCAGTGTACGTGGGAATTCAGTCGTGCATTTAGACCTTACTTATAGTACACCAAAGTTACTAACGCTCCATGCACAAGTCGGGAATACTCTGAAGATTTTTAGTAATTGTTCAAACAGTAGAACATGAATCACTCATCTCTGATAGTAGTTTAGAAACAAGCAAACTCACATGGTCCAACTCATTGTGTCAATCTTATTAAACACACCAACGTAGCACTTTTGGATCACTATCCACATGACCCAGATAAGTCATCTATAGTGTCACGTTATAGTCTTAACTTACACGTGGTCCAAACTTATCTTCGACTAGTAGTCTTTAAAACAACAATCCATACCATTTGTTCCAAGTCTATCGGTAGGTTAATCTCATAAACCACTTAGAACAAACATGTAAATTGGAGTCGGAGGACTAAACCCAGCTCATGGATGTTTTCAAAAAGAAAATCACATACAGTATAACTGCTCGCTTACACAAATTTTAACAGGAAAATGACTGAAACTTCAATTTTAATTTTTAATAAAATAATATTAACATAATAAATCTAGAGTTTAGGACTCTATTTCTAACAAACCTAATGCATGAAGGTGAGGCGCAAGTGGTGGGAGTAAAACACTCCATAAGTGCACGTGATTGTTGTTCGTCAGCCATTATGGTTTGTGCTCAATGTTGAGCCCTAAAGTCTTTTAAGGTCTTTTCAATTTTAGGGTCTAGAATAGTAAGGCCATGAGACACAGAGCAATGAACTTGCATAAACAAAAATGGTAACAAGAAGCAAGTAACTAAGAAATCAAGAACTAGACCACAAAATCAACAAAAAGAAAACAAAACACAAATAACAAGCAAATAAACTAAATAAACTAAAATTCCTACGTCCTCCCCTAGCACAAAACCAAGACAAAGAACAAGATGAATTCTAAAAATCCTATGTTAGAAAGACAACCTAAATCAAAACTAAAAAAGAGCACTTAAAAAAAAACCTATGTTAAAATCAATGGTTAACAAACTAAAATTCAAAACTTACGCTAAGAGGCTGCGAAATAGACTCAATGAAAATTCCTAAAAATCTTTCTAATTTGTTTTGTTTTTGGAAATGGGGCAAATAACACTTAAAAAAAAATACTGAAAATCCTAAGTTAAGAATCAAAGAAAATCACAAATAAACTACGAAAGTTGCCTAGTCCCCGGAATTGATGCCAAATCTTAATGTGTTTTTGTATGTTAATCAAAGTTTAATATTAAACCCCATCCACTGAGCACATCTAAATTGAAGTTTGGGGCAAGAGAGTGTCGAACCACATGGACTCAGACTATGTGAATCTATTATGACTTAGATTGATTCGAGGAAAACTAAGGGATTTTGTGTTAATTAATCTACGAAAACTACAATTAAACTAATCTACAATTAAACTAAGGTATTTTACTGTTAAGGAGAAAAGAGTATGAAATTAGAACCTACTTTGAATCCACCATTATTCAATTTTTCTTGCGTTCACTCCTAAATTGGGATTATTGATTGTTACACGGACAATGGTTGAGGCTACAACTCTCAACCCACTAAGGTAATGTTGTTAGTATCACGTATTGACCCTATTTAGCAAAAGCATAAATAAAATAGGCTATATCTAACGTATTGTTAATTATCACATATTGACTCTATCTAAGTAAAGTATAGGGAATATAGACTCTAATTAACAATTCAGTAAAGCCTATTGCTTGATTAACTAATTCTAAGGCTAAAAACACAAAGAATTAATTTATAAATATCAATATCAATGATCAAAGATTACAAACTCAATCATCATCTCAATTGAATAACGATAAAAACATAGTACTTCAAAATATTTATCTCAATCAAGCAATTTATGTAAGCAATCAAATTAACCCAAATTAAAAGTAATACAAGAATAAAAAGAGTAAGATTTCATCTAACCCTAGAGAGCAAGTTAGCTCTCCATAAAGGATGAACCGGTGAAGGAAGAAATTAGCGAACCCATGTCGGCGTTTGTGCTAAATTGCTCTGGGTCCAAATTATCCAAAAAGAAGTAAAATCAAAGTGGAGAGAGAGAGAATTGAGAAGTAGTGGAAACGGTGATAAAAAAATAGAGAATATCCCACAAAAATCAAAACCCAGAATCCTCTGTTAGATATTTTAATAAAAAATAGATTTATTTAATTGTGAATCTGAAATTTAATACAATTCAGATAATATTATTTATGTCTTTGAAATTGTTGATAAACAATTCTATGCAAAAATAAAATATTAAAGTGTCACCTTTATTTTGGTTTTAAATGTTGATATCTATGCTTATGATTGGTTACAATACAATGGCAGTGTAAACATTGGAACCAAAGACCTAATTATAAAATTCTCATGTTTGTACAAGCTTACAACACCATAACCAGAGAAAGATTACATAAAAATAGGGGCTTTTGATACAAAAGAAATATTATTTATTTTCCATTTCTTTAAAAGGCTTGGTCTTTTCCTCTTTTGGCTAAGTAAAGGTGTTGGTAAGGCTTGGCTTTCGAGGTTGTGCAGATCATGAAGGCGTCAACAGTGGTTGGACGTTGTATTCTGGAGGCAGCGTGCCAGTACCTGTCACACAGGCTTAGATCCGATAGGGGCGCGAAGCCGTCTTAAAGAGAGCGTGATCCGCGCCTCGCTCAACTGTGGTTTTATTGGTATTTCGTCATCTCCACAAGTTATTGGTAATATCTTTCTGCTTCATAATTTTTGTATATTATTATTGTGTTTAATTCCAACAATTTTAAGACGGTTTATGGCTCTCTATGAGTCTAGTCGGATCACTGCTAATGATTATAATCCTACAGAGTATTTCATAGCCATGATAACTGAATTAAGTACCATTGCAAATCATGGTGGTTGATGGGTCGACACCGATGCTTCTAGGCATGTGCGTTATGATAAAAATTTATTGAAGGCTTATAGTATTGTTGAGAGCGACCGTAAAATATTGCTAGGGGACTCTCAAACAGCAAATGTCTTAGGCATCGGTGACATAGAAATTAAGTTTATCTCCGGGAAGATTATAACTTTAAAAGATGTCCTTTACACTCCTGAAATTAGGAAAAATCTCATTTTTGGTTATCTCTTGAATAAGGTGGGCTTTGAGCAGATTTTTGAATCGGACCAATATATTTTTCCTAAAAATGTTGTCTTTATCAGTAAAGGCTATACTTGTGATGGTATGTTTAAACTCGATATTAAGGTTGATAAAATTGCTCCTAACTCTGTTTATTCTGTTTCTTGTGTGAATCTTTGGCATGCTAGACTTCGTCATGTGAATAGCAAATGTTTGAGAAATATGAGTTATCTAGGCTTACTACCCAAATTCGGAAATAACTTTGAAAAATATGAAGTCTGTAGTATGGCTAAAATTACTAAAGCGCCACACACAAAAGTACAAACAAATGCCGAGTTGCTAGAATTAATCCACTCGAATATGTGTGAATTTGAAGGAACATTAACGAGGAGTAGAAAAAGGTATTTTATAATCTTTATTAACGATTTTTTAAAATACTCTTATGTGTGCCTTATGAAAAATAAAAGTGAAGCTTTTGAGAAATTAACAACTTTCCTCAAAGAGGTAGAAAATCGTTTTGATAGAAAAATTAAAACGTTTAGAACCAATAGAGGTAAATAATATGACACATATGGCCTAATCGATTATATTCAATCCGTTGGTATAGTACATGAAGTCACTCCTCCCTATTCTCCTCCCTCTAATGGTGTAGCAGAACTAAAAAATAGATCATTAATTAACTTGACGAATGCTATGCTAGTTAGCTCCAGAGCCCCTAACAATCTATGAAAGGCAATTCTCACCGCTAATTATATATTTAATAGAGTGCCTCGTAAGAAAATTTTAAAAACACCCTACGAATTATGGAGGAATAGAAAACCAAATTTGAGTTATCTAAGGGCATAGGAGTGTCTGGCCTATGTCAGAAAAACCGATCCCAAAATTCCTAAGCTAGGAATAAGAGCAATAACAAGTGTCTTTATATATTATGCTTTGAATAGTAAAGCCTATAGATTTTTAGACCTTGAGACTAATGTGGCAATAGAATCATTAGATGTAATATTTCATGAAGATAAATTCCCTTTTAAATCCAAAAATAGTGGGCTGATGAAAATGATAAAAGAATAATTGATAATTATGCTAATTTTTTCCAACCTAGAGAAGAGGCTAATCTTGAACCAATTAGAAGGAGTAAAAGGCAAAGAATAGAAAATGACTTTGGTTCTAATTTTCTTTTATATCATGTTCAAGATCCTTGTAAGTTTGTTGAGAACTTCATTTATGTGGTGGACAATGAACCTAAGTCAATTCATGAAGCCTTGTCATCACCGAACTCAGATTTTTGGAGAGAAGCAATAAATGATGAAATAGACTCTCTAATGACTAACCAAACATGGAAGTTAGTAGACTTACCTCCGGGATGCAAAACTATAGGTTGCAAATGGGTACTTAGTAGGAAAGGTAAACCTGATGGTACCATAGACAAATTTAAAGCTAGATTAGTCGCTAAAGGTTTTACCAAAAGGACGATATAGATTTCTTCGATACCTAATCTCAAGTAACTAAAGTAACTTCCATAAGAATTTGGTTGCTATAGCCGCTTTACATAATTTATTATTTATCAAATGGATGTAAAAACGGCATTCTTAAATGGAGAATTAGAAAAAGAAATATATATGGATCAATCTGAAGGGTTTGTCCAACCAGGGAATGAGCATAAAGTTTGTAAATTGACAAAATCATTGTATGGCCTTAAACAAGCCCTAAAACAATAGCATGAAAAATTTGATCAGTGTTTAATTTCTAATGGGTTTAAGCTGAATGAAGCTGACAAATGCATATATTATAAATCTGTTAATGATGCTCATGTCATTATCTGTCTATATGTAGATGATTTGTTAATTTTTGGAATCAATCTAAGTATTATCAATTCAACAAAGACTTTATTAAAGAGCGTCTTTGATATGAAAGACATGGGTGAAGCAAATATTATTTTAGGGATGAAAATCTAATGATGGCATTTTTCTTGATCAATCCCACTATGTTGAAAAGATATTGAAGAAATTCAGTATGTTTGATTGCTTGCCTGTTAGTACACCGTTAGACCCACATGTTTATCTCTATCCGAATGATAATGATGATGATATTATTAATCAGAGCGAGTATGCTAGTGTGATTGGTAGTCTAAGATATGTTGCTAACACTACTAGACCTGATATTATTTATGCCGTTGGTGCACTTAGTCGATTTACTAGTAGGCCTATGTTTGATCATTGGACTGATTTGAATCGTGTTATGAGATACTTGAAAAGAACTATAGGCTACGGTTTATATTATAAAAATCACCCTACTGTTCTTGAAAGTTTTAGTGATACAGATTGGAATTCTCCTTCCGGTGATGCTGTTTCTACAAGTGGTTACCTGTTTACACTTGGTGGCGGAACACTGAGTTGGAAATAAAAAAAAAAAAAAACAATTATTGCTAAGTCCACCATGGAAGCTGAGCTTGTAGCTCTAACCACTACTAGTGAGGAAGCACTGTGGTTAAAAGGACTATTATTTGATATTCCTGTGTGGGATAGACCTATACCACCATTTCTCATACATTGTGATAGCACTGCAGCTATTGGTAAGGTTCATAATAAATTTAATAATGAAAAATCCAGATTTATAAGAAGGAAGCATAATATAGTGAGGTCACACCTCACGAATGGTGCCATAACTATTGATCATGTGAGAAGTGATGATGATATTGCCGATCCACTAACAAAATCTCTAGGCAGAGGAAAGATCTGGATTGCATCAAGGGGGATGAGACTTAAGCCCAAAGAAGAAATTGTTCACCCATGAGGATACCATGAAAAGGGACAAACGAATCATGGAGTGATCGGGGGTTGGCCTACGTTTTACTTTATTTTAGTCCATCCCTATGGTTCGGCATGCTCACTTGTAGCGATGTTGAGGTTGAGCTAATTATGCTCTTAACGAAGTCTATAGCCCCTATGTTGGGGTGGGGTGTATGGCCACGAGTACACTCTTGATAGACCCACCTATATGAGTGTGGAAGTAAGGCCGCTTCCCATGAGAGCTCGGGCTGACTCTCTAGAGCACTCATGAAACCAGGACGTAGCACAGGGCCGTAATGTGCACGCTTTAAGAGAGCGTATGGGGCACCTTGGATACCATGTGTGTGAAGCACTCTGCATGCCCTCAAGCAACCAAGGTTTAAAGGCTAAGTCCACCGTAGTCTAGCATGGGAGTCGCTGAAACACTAAGTGAGGGCTTAAAAACATTGCCACTCTCATGATACATGAGGTCCTCACTTAGCTAAAGACATGTTTCTTTTCAAAAATAACTATTCTTGTTCATTTTTATTAAAATAAGTGGGGGACTGTTAGATATTTTAATAAAAAAATAGATTTATTGAATTATGATTTTGAAATTTAGTACGATTCAGATAATATTATTTATGTGAAATTGTTGATAAACAATTCTATTCAAAAATAAAATATTGAATTGTCATTGAATCACCTAGTATCACCTTTATTTTGGCTCTAAATGTTGATATTTATGCTTATGATCGGTTACAATACAATGGCAATGTGAACGTTGGAACCCAAGACCTGATTATAAAATGCTTATGTTTGTACAAGCTTACGGCACCATAATCAGAGAAAGATTACATAAAAATAGGGGCTTTTGATACAAAAGTAATATTATTTATTTTCATTTCTTTAAAAGGCTTGGTCTTTTCCTCTTTTGGCTAAGTAAAGGTGTTGGTAAGGCTTGGCTTTCGAGGTTGTGCAGACCACGAAGGCGTTAACAGTGGTTAGGTGTTGTATCCAGGAAGCGATGCACCGGTACCTACAGCATCGGCTCAGATCCAAGAGGGGCGCGAAATCGTCTTAAAGAGAGCGTGATCCGCGCCTTGCACCACTGTGACTTTACTGGTATTTCGTTATCTCCACGAGTTATTGGTAATATCTTTTTGCTTCATATTTTTTTGTATAATGTAATTGTGTTTAGTTCCAACATCCTCCAATCAAACGATGAATTTAAACGATCAAAACTAGAGCCCCTCACTGTTGTCTTCTCAACGCGTGCCGGTGTTAAGGTGAAGAAGTGGGCCTGCGTTCTGGTGCTGGGCTGGGCTGGCATTGGACATAGGTCAGCGGTGCTGGTGTTGGGCGGAGGCGGGTTGACTATGTAGTTGGGCCTCATGGTGAAGACATGCTGGTTGTTGGGCATGGATTTGACTCGCTAGTTGTGATGGGCTAAGGTGGTATGGCTAGACTATGCTGGACTAAGCAAGGGTAGCCTTGCGATGGTGATGATGGTGGATTCTAGTGACGTTAGGTTAAGCTGATGTACAGATTGGGCCAAGCTATCAGTGGGTTCTGGTCATGTTGTTGGTGGTCTAAACGTAGGTGGGCTGGGCTGAAAAAGGATGCAGGTTGAGCTGGTGGTGTGAGCCTGTGTTGGTGGTTGCTGGTGTGTGTGTTGGGCCTAGGCAGGAAGATGCGGGTGTGGGTGGTGTGGGTCAGGTTCATATGATCATGTATTGATCTCCACTTGATTTAGAATTTTGTCTCGTTTGCCCAAAAATTTAACAATTTAGGAAATTTAATGTTCAAACCTATAATACATAAAAATTACCAAAGTGAAGTTATAGCGATAATTTAACATGCGCGAAAGAGCTAAAATATTAATGAAAAGATGCGTAAGCATGAGACACTTCATTACCTCACCTTAGGATCGGGACTTAGGAATTCCCACTATAAATAGCATGATTTGTGCTTATTAAACATCTCTCAGTTTATTATGATTAATTTTATGGGTTTTAGTCCAATTTCCCTCTATTAATATATTATCACACCATGATATATTTAGGATATTATATATTATTGTGTCATCCTGGGAAGTCCTCAACCTCAGGTTGGGGGCACTAGGAAACAGCCTCTTTTCAGGTTAACATCGGGAAGGGGGGAGGCTGCGTACATCCCCCCCAGACCCTGCGTAGGCGGGAGCCCTTGGGGCACTGGGTATGTTCCTTCCTTCCTATATTATTGTGTCATCCCTTGTCCACTTTCTTATATATATATATATATACACATATGATATTTCAACAAGGTATTGCTCTCATAGTTATTCATATGATATCAAAGTAAACTTAACCCTAACCTTAATTTCCTTTCTCTTCTCTCTCAAAACCGCCGCTAGCACCCTAATAGGCTGATTCCTAGCTCTGCCATCACCAGAATCAAACCACAAGTCCCTTTGGCCTCCAACTGGGCGGTGCACCACTAAATCCCTTTTTCAAGCCCCTCATTTGTCGTTGGCTGCTCCCTCTCTCTATGCATCGTGCTTCCTCATCCACCCTACCGACACCATGTGCTTCTTCTCAGTGTGTCACCAGCTGCCTTCCCTTGAGCGGCAACATCCTACTGACCCCCAGACCACCGACTCCTTGGTGAATCGAGGACTGACCTAGGTATTTGTTAGAATTGGTGTCATGGGAAACCCAATTTATGTGAATAATTTCATTATTTAATGAGATTTATTTATTCTCGTCTTTGTGTTTACGAGTTTATAATAATGTGTGTGCTTTTATTTTCTTTCAAGTAACATACCATGAGATGGGCCCAGTCCTTAATTGATATTTGGAATATCTATTGTAGTGAATAATGAGATTATGCCACAGATAATTAATAATAAATTAAAATGTTTATTAATAGTTAATTTGTGGTCAATGATAAGTTTGGACTACTTCTGTATTAAGACTATAATATAACATTTAGATAACTTTTCTCTTGGTTATGTGGATGGTGATCTAGAATGCTATGTTGGTGTAATGCAATTAGATTATTGCACTAAATTAGACCATGTGACTTGCTCATATCTACACTATTATCATACATAAGAAGCACAGTTTTTTTTATTTTGTTCATACAATGACTTTAAATCCAGGGAATATTCTGAACTTATGCATGGAATGTTAGTTACTTTGATATTCTAAAAGAATATTAGGTTACAATGTACAACTGAGATCTGATGTTCATTGGGTGACTGCATGAAGTGTAGCGACAACAAATAATTTATTGGGAATCTACAACATCAGATATCTCCACAGTTGAATAGCAAGCATTTGAATTGATTCTAGAGACTTTGGCCAGAGCATTCCATATGTTTGACATTTGCAAATAGTACAAAAGTGTTTTTCTGTATTATAAAATTATTCGAGATTGCCGAATTGGGACCTAAGAAGGTAATATGAGAAAGAATAATAACAACACTTTATATTATTTTTCTCATAACTTTTAATAGACGAGTCAATTGTGAGTAAACAACTATAGGGAGAGTAAATATATTTATTTCTGGAGTGCAGTAAAACTTGTTTATTGGAAATAAATTTTATTAAATGGTAATCAATTATTATCATGAGATGATGACAAGATTGGCCCATTTGGAGCAAGAACTAAATTGTCCTTGACGTTGTTGCTCAAGCCTCTATAAATTGGACTTTTAGAAAAATCAAGAGAATTCATATAGATGAATTATTTATTAATGAGATGAATAAATTATTTTTTACTAAACCCAAAATCAATGAGATGAAGTTTCACTAGAAAAAATTGAATGAAAAAGGAAAAAACGCAAAAATACAATGTGGGCCGACCAATGCATGACACGTGTCACGCATTGCGACTAGAGATGGCAATTGGACCCAAATCAATCGAATATCCATCAAACCTAATCCATTTATGATGGATTTGGATGTTGAAAAAGGGTTTTAAATGGATTTGGATTTGGATGTTAACATATGGGTTTTGGATCGGGTTGGATTTGAATGACATCAAATCCAACCCAAATTTGACCGAAATCTTACCCGAAATTATATTTAGTGTATAAGGATTATTGGTTAAGAGTTTTTTGAATGGTTGTCTAATATTATATTACTATAATCATACATATCAAATAGAAAAAAAAAAAAATTTGAGAAAAAGACGCAATGGTTAATCTAAATATTTATTTTTAAGGTACAATTATTATATTATTATTACATATATTATAAATTTTTCGAGGGTTTAAATGGATTATGGATTTGAGTTAGATATCCGTTCCACCCAATTGATTTGGATTTTGGTTGAATTTATATAGAATAAATGAGTATGGTTTTTTTTTTTTTTTTTTTTTTTTTGTATTTGGGTTGAGTCGGAGTTTTTCTGAGTTGGATCTGGGTGGAGGCAAACCTGACCCAAATTTTACCCATTTCCATACCTAGCTATAAGTGCTAATGGTTTTGATCTGATTCTAACAGCCCGTACCAATCACAAGGAGCCGCGTGGCACCTTGTGATGCAGTGCTAGGGAGAATTTTTACGCGTTTTTCTTTTTCGTTTTTGGATAGATTTCTTGCTAATTTTACTTATCAAAAATCTTAATTTTATTTTATTTTTAATTTCTAAAATTAAATTGGATATTTTATAGCTCTTAAAAGAATCAAATTTTGGATTTTGCATAACACTTTTCTTTTGACCTACTTCCTCTAAAATTAGAGAATTGAAGAGAAAAAATATTCTCCCGATTTACTTTCGAAAAAGTTTTTACATTACTTGATTTTACGATGCCCACACATCTAGTGCAAAGGAGAATTACAAAGAAGACGATGGTAGTGTCTTTTGCACCTCAGCTTTGCATTGCAACTTACATCGAGGTATGCAAACTCCCATTTAATTCTTTTAGGTTCTTTTTTTTTGGGGGGGGGGGGGGGGGGTGTTATATTTATTCATGATATGCATTGTCATGTATAGTAAGAGTACAGACCTTTTATTGTTTAAAATTTAAAATTTTAAATTGCAAGTCTTCTACGCTTAATTCAACAACTTTACAAAAATTTTAGTTACGAAATTGAAATTCTCCCAATAGTTGGTATCAAAGCCAGGTTTCTGATTGTTCATTACTCGCATGAGGACATTATAAGGCATAATTGAGAATTATATTAGTATACAAATTAGTGATGGACTCATGTTAAAACAATGACATAATTGTTGTTGAATATTTTCATATAAATCATGGAGTGTTTGATTGATTATTTTAAACTGTTTTAAATCTCAAAAAGGGAATGTATTCATCAATGATAAATCTTGATTTAAATTTTGTTATGAAAATATTATTTTCATACTTTGTTAAACTACTCTCAATAATTATCTAATGAAATTAAATAATTTCATTGATATGATATGATTATGATCAATTAAATATGAAATTATTTTTAATAAAAAAATTAGATGACGCATGCTGACGTTAGTCAATAAAAAATTTTACTTTTTGAATAAGATTCTAAAAGAGATTATTTGGCAATCTAATTTTCTTAAAGTTGTTTAGAAAATTATTTTCAGTCTTTTAAGACTTCAAGTGAGGTTAGTAAAAGGAGTTTTAGAAACAAGTTTAATAGGAATGAATAATTTAAATGGTCCTCATTGAATTAGGATGCTAATTTAATTATTCTAAGAATACTAAAAGGTTATGAGATAATCAAAGATAACCAAAAATCCACTAAATTACTAAAATCAAGTGGGAGCAGGATTCAAAGGTTGTAAATTCACGGTCTCCATTAATAGTCTAACAATACACTAGGTCAGCATTACTCCCTAAGGCGAATGTTGATTTGCTGTAAACAAGGTTGGACTTCTGATGGGATGAATTCAACTGCAAGTAAACAAATGTGACCACGCTGCCATGGAGTATTTCGTGAACTTGTATAAATTCTCAGTTAATGGTTTACACTTGCCTAAAATAACACATTTGCCTCCCCAAGGAGCTCTAGTATGCGGTTTTAGAAACTAAGGATAGAATGGCAAATTATTAATATTTAGTAAGAGCTTACAAGAAAATATAATGAGAGAGAAAATTTCTCAATTGAAGTAAGCTTTTTACGACCCCACCGATGGGGGCGATGAGTGGCTAGTTTGAATCATCAATGCATGCACTGTATTTGGTGTAGTGGAAATCCGATTAATAATGATTGATAAATTTAAAACAAAAAATTCATAGTTAGATGCATAACTTGTAATTTATTATTCTACATGTTTATAATGTAATAATAACGACTGTTGGTCCACTGCATCCCATACTTAAGGATAATCAACTTACTGGGCAAAATTACCTAAATTGGAAAATGAACTTAGACATTGTGCTGACACATGAGGGACACAAATTTGTTTTAACTTAACTATGTCCTCCTGTGCGTGCTAATAATGCCACCATCGATGTCAAGGAGTGTTATAAACGGTAGATTAAGTCTAATGATTTAACTAGGTGCCACATCTTGGCTTCTGTGTTAACTGTTCTCAAGAATCAAATCCTTGAGATGAAGACAACAGATGAGATGAAAGAACATCTTTAGAAGATGTTTGGTGGTCATGATAGAGAAGCCCGACAGGAACTGATGAGAAAGATGATGCTCATGATAATGTCTGAAAGAAACTCAGTCCATGAGCATGCTTTAAAAATGATGGCTCACTTAAATGAAATGGAGTTCCTTGGTGCAAAGATTGATTGTCAATCGTCGCAAGACATGATTCTTGGTTCCTTGAAAAAGTCATGTACTCGATTCCGGCTGAACTATATAATGAATAATAAGGATTATTCATTGGCTAAATTGATGAAGAAGCTGCAAGCAGCGAAAGGGTGATGAAGGCTGTGGGAACTGTCGACTAAACCCATGCACCCTGGAGGAGGAACAGAACGTCTTCAAGGAGAAAGTTTGGAAAAAAGAACAAGGGTAAAGCTACTAGTATCGCTTCTACGCTAATGAAGAAGAAACCTTCAAAAGGAAAGTGTTTCTTTTGTTAGAAGGATGGCTGCTAGAGGAGTAATTGCACTGAGTACTTAGCTACTCTTTCTACGAAGACAAAAAAATCACCTGGACAAGGTATGGAGATATCTAATTCAGTCACGTGTAGCTGAGAGTCCACTAGGGTTCTAGTGTGTGGACTTTGGTTCAACTAACCATGTCTACAATATGTTGCAAGGGCTCAGGCCGACTAGGAGGCCACATGATGGAGAACTATACCTGGCCATAGGAGATGAGAGATGCGTTTCAATCTTAGGAGTGGTAGATGTTAGGTTAGTTTTTAATAGGAGAATTTTGATTTTAAAGAACTGTCTTTTACCTGCATTGTGTAGCAATTTGATCTATGTGTCTCGTTTAGTCGATGATGGATATTCAATTGTTTTTGGAACTAATTTTGTAGTTAAGCATCTTAAAAGGTTTATTTGCAAAGGTACAAATGTCCATGGTTCATTTATTTTGATTCATGATCAAAACTCTAATGGTTTCATGTTCTAAATAACACTAGTAGATGTACCACTTAAAAGCAAACGTCCTTAAATTGATAATGCCGTTAAATGGCACCAATGTCTTGGTCATATCAATTCATATGGGATCCAAAGACAAGTTAAAGAAGGATTGACAGAGCCTTTAGATTTGAAGTCCTTACTCGTCAGCAAATCCTGCACAAAAGGAGAGATGACTAAGTCTATCTTTAAAAATAAAGGCGACATATAGTTGGTAACTTGCTTGAGTTTGTTTACACAAATGTGTGTGGACCAATGAATGGTCGTGAAAAAGTAGGGTATGAGTGTTTCTTCACTTCTACTTATGATTACTAGAGGTATGGCTATGTTTTACTTGATAAGACAGAAGTCTAACTTCTTTAAAAATTTCAAAGTGTTTAAAGCTGAAGTTGACAATCAGATTGGCAAACATATCAAGTCACTTCGATTTGATCAAGGTGGTAAGTACCGTTAAGAAGATTTTCTAGATTTCTTAAGTGCAAATGGGATTAGATCTCAGCTTCCTACACCGAGTACACCAAAGCAAAACGGTGTTGAAGAGACAAGAAATAGGACTCTCTAAGAGATGGTAAGGTCCATGATGATTCATGCAACTTTGCCAATCTCTTTCCGGGGTTATACCATTGAAATGGCAGTTTATGTTCTTAACTTTGTTCCCTTGAAGTCAGTTCTTAAAATACCCGTGGAGTTGTGGATCACAAACCTAACATAGGATATCTTCATATTCGGCGATATCTAGCACATATGTTGAAAAAGAATCCTGACAAGTTGGAGTATAGAATAGAAGTGCGTTTGTTTTTAAGCTAGCCTAAGTGTCTAAGACGTGATCTTATATGTAGTCTTACAGACCAAAAGGTGTTTTCTAGCACAAATGCCAGATTTTTGGTGGAGGATTTTCTAATGTACTACAAAAGTAAGAGTCAAATAGTATTGGAGGATTTGAGTTAAATTGACACAATATCTAAACAGTTAGATGGGTCTCGAGATCAAGTAGAGGTATTAAATACACCTGCGGTTGATCTTAAAAGAATTCCAAGTACACGGGAACCTTAGTGTAGTGGGAGAATTGTCAGGCAACCTATCGAATACTTGTCTGGGGCCTTAATGGTTGAACAAGATGATGCGTCTGATCCCCTTAGTTATGCTGAGGCACTCGAGGACAAAGATGTTGACCAATGGGTCTTAGCAACGAATGTAAAGATAGAATCCGTGTATTCTTATCAAGTCGGGAATCTTGTAGAGATGCCACCTGGCATTAAGCCTATTGGATGTAAGTAGGTCTACAAGAAGAAGATAGGAGTGGACGAGAAGGTAAAGACTTTCAAGTTAAGACTGGTTTCTAAGGGTTATGCTCAAAATGAAGGTGTTGATTATGATGAGACCTCTCACCAGTACCAATGTTGAAGTCATTTAGGATACTCATGTCTACTATTACTCATTAGGATTATGAGATTTGGCAAATGGATGTCAAGACTGCCTTTTTGAATGGAAATCTTGATGAGGACATCTACATGATGCAACCAGATGGGTTCATTGATAAAAATTAGGAGCATATGGTATGCAAACTGAAAAGGTCCATTTATTGACTTAAACAAGTATCTCACTCAGGGAATAAAACATTTAATGAATCGATAAAATCCTACGATTTTGAACAATCATTTGATGAACCGCGTGTGTACGAGCATAATATAAAGAAAGTTGTGATTTTCTTATTATTGTATGTGGATGACATCTTACGCATTGGGAATGATGTCGGAATTTTATTAGAAGTTAGGATTTTGTTGTCTAGTCAGTCCAATATGAAAGACTTAGCAGAAGCCAACTATATTTTTTGGATCAAACTTTTGTGAGATCGTAAGAATACGGTGTTGGGTTTATGTTATGATTCTCAAAGTTGGGGTATATGAAAGCGAGTAGGAATAAGTCATGATGTAATAAGTAGCATTAGTATTTTGATATGTCATGTAATAAGTGATGTTTAATTGCTAAGTAGCTTCGGTGGTCAAGGCCGGTCAATGTTGACGGCTTGTTAGGTAAGTTGGCTAGAGCTAGGTGTCATGATGCCATGTAATTGGCAAGACCACCTCTAGCTTCGAAGTACTATATGTAATCGAGTCTTGATTGTAATCCCTCATTCAATCAATTACAAAGAATATCTTTTGATATTAAACTATCTCTTTCATCAAACTTTCTCTCTATTTTCTCATCTCAATTCACTTCTCTTCTCATCTAAACTCTCATCTATCCTAGGTTATGATTTGAGGTTATCCTCAATCCTAACAATTGGTATCAGAGCCTCGTTTGGCTTCCAAATCAAACGTGATTTGATATCAAATATCTTGATCGTATTGCAAAATTGATTAGGAGTTCAATTTTGAATTCTTGGTTGGTTGATATCAAGTTCTTGAGCACTTGATCAAGAACATATCTGAAAACTACATTTAAACAACAAAAAAAAGAGGTTGAATTTGATTTTGACTTGAGATCTTGAATTCAAGATCTCACTATTGACAGTTAAGGTTCAAGTTCTGCTGTTAAAGTTGCATAGGATGAAATTCAATCACAACTTGTGGTTATGGAGTGGTAATTGAGTTAATTCTTCAAGTAAATTTTGTTGAAGCAAATTTGTAGTTGAACTTGCTGGAGCAGATTGTCTTAATCAAATCCAGAAAGATCAGCTTAGCAAAGCTGAATTAAGGTAACATTCTGAATTTTTAAGTTACATTTGATCAGAATCCACTCCTTTGCTGCTGAATTGAATTGCTGATTGAGTACTGCTGAATATTGGAGAAATTGTGGTGATAAGAATACAGGTGTATAGGAATTTAGCTGATTCTATAAGAATTATCTGAAACCGAGTTGATGCTTGCTTAAAAGTGGAACTAACAACGAACTAAGAATAAAATCGCAGAAATCTGACTTAGTTCTTGTGGATTGTTGTGAGCAAAGTGTTGAGGCCATTATTGCAGCTAAGTTCAAACCTATTTCAGATTCAGTGTCAGAATTGTTCGAGTAATACAACTGTTAGGGTTTGATTTGAGTTTTTCTTGATTCGCGAAGTTTGGTAGTGAGGGTTTGATGTTCGATTATCATTTTCGGCTGAGCAGTGATATTGATTCATTGATTGCGAAGAATTAGGGTTGGTTTCGAAGTGTTGATTCATTGGTTGCGAAGATTCTTGGCTGCTAATGTGCTTAATTCTTGCGTATGTGTGGAACCATGAGCAAATAGCCTGAATTGCTACAAAGTTCACTTGATCAAGACATCAGTGCACAGAGATCTGTTGTACATCGAATTGGCAGTACACAAAGGTCAAAATGTATGCTCGATCTTTTCGCCAAATCTCCATCGAAGATGCTACACTCTTAGCAAAAGTTTTCGGTACTCTCCGTCCCATCACCGAAGATGTGCTTCATTAATTGCTTAGTCCCTATGGTTACCTTGAGAATATTAAAGTGGTTTCAAGGTCCTACTCCATGGTGGAGGCGAGGGGACCTATACCTCCCGAAGTTATGCCGAAAGTGCACTTAAACACCTTCAATTTAAACAATCTCAAAAAGGACACTGCAGAGACTATTTTTGGGAGATAGAAGTCCAATATCTTAATCCTTGTAAAGACGTGGGACAAGAAATGAAGGTGTCGGCTCTTATGGAAACAATTAAGAGTGCGAAAGATTTAATTAAAGGCAAATTGCAACAGTTGAAACATGAAGAAGTTGGAGAATCAAAGGTAGTTTCTTCTTCAATTGGTCCTGTGGAGCTAAGGGATAGTGGTGTAGCTCACGAGAAGAAGTTTAATCAAGAGAATGAGCAAGATAAAGAGGTTGTTATGACTATGGAGGACAAAGGTTCAGATCTGCCGCAGGTCTTGCAGACAAATGAGGTGGAAATAGGGTCTTGTGTTGATGGTGAAGGATTTAAGCATGATAATATCAAAGTAGAAGCTCATAAGTATAGAAAAATAGATGAATGGCTTGCTAAAACAAGTTTTAGGGTTTGTTGCAGTAGGCTTGGATTCAGGTGAGGTTGATATGGAGCAAGAAATTGATCCAAATGTTATTGGATGTGATGGAATCAGCCTGAATTTAGAATCTAATGCAGAACAACAGATAGATGATGCAACATTGCACTCATTAGATCAAGTTGAGCTGGTTAAGCAGCCACATGAATTGAAAATTCCGGATAAGTTTAATGTTACAGCAGCACAACAACTTGTTACAGCAAATTCAGCAAGCAATCTAGGAGTTTGTAATGCAGAACCATTGAATTCAGGAAAGCGGATGTTGCTGCTGTGCTATCATCAAATGCAGAACAAAGTATGCTCTTAACCCCTCCTAAACCAGGAGAAGGAAATTATGAACTCAAGCCAACTAAAGCACACTGTCAGTTGGATGATTGGCAAGATCGGTTTGATCTGTATCCTTCTTCAAGTGGAGTTATTACTCATCCAAGTGCAAGCACTTGTGATAGGCCTCCTCCTGATCCAGCAGAGGGAATTCAAGGCCTTAAAAAGTTGAGACAAATGGATTCGATGAAGGAACATGTGAGCCAAGTTGTTAAAATACATCCTAGATTTCAGAAGAAGAAAAGCCATGCTTCTGGAAAATCAGAATTTCAGTATAAACAACAGCTCAGACTTGGGATTGAAGAGCAAATAGCTGATCTGTTGGGAGTGTACAAGTAGGTTCGAGTGCCTATTAATCAATTCGAATTTAAGTATGAAGGGCTCTTGTTTAGGAGGAATAACAATGTGGTGAAGTCCCTTCTCAAGGAAGAGTGTGTTCTGCTGCTACAGCAATCGTGTGTAAGCTTACCTGGCTTTGGGCTTGGATAAAAGATGGTTTCAATAGCAAGCTGGGTTGGTTGAAGGAATCCGAAGCTTATTGACAAGAATTCAGCAATGCAACATGCTGCTACTTGCGGAAGTACTTGTCTAGTGCAAGCAGGCCAAACGGTTCACTTGTGTGGAGCTGATTGGTACGCAACTATGACCATTGATAGCAAGCCTCCTGATTTAAATGGTAAAGGCTACAGTGTGGAGAGTTTGGTGGTTCAGTCTACAACTGAGAAGGTAGAACATGACTTGGGAAGGTGTAAGAATCAAGCTTAACTGGAAGGAAAACATTCAGCCGGTCTTATTGAGCAGTGCCACAACAACTACATGAGCAAATCAAAAATTGTTTAGTTTCAAACAAGTTTGTTGTGCTAAATACAAACTTGTGCTTGATTCCTTGGAATCTATTTCTCCAATGCAATAGGATGTTGCTGAAACAGATGCGCATTCTAGCAGGACAGCCAAGAACAGGTCTGTTTTTGATCTTGAAATGATCACAGCTATTCTAATGCTTCATTGGGTCCGTGGGCTGGTGTATTTCGCATTCATACTTAAGCTCATTGATAAGGGACTAAAGTTTGCTCAATTGAGACGAGATTAGTGGCTTGAAGAACATGGAATACAGGGTCTCTTGAATCAATTTAGCTGCAGCATGTCAATTGAAGGCAGGACGCTGAAAGGGTTCAAACAAGAGATGAAGATCTTGTGAATAACCTGGACGTTGTGAGCTGCCGGTAGAGGACAATCAATTGGGATACTTTAGGAGCTCAAGCTGCTCCCTTGGATTTCAACTGTGACTTTTGAGGACTTAGCATGGCGGAGAAAAATTCCCAATTTACAAGCCAACGTCTCAAGTGCTCAAGAAGTCAAGCTAGAATGTTGCATTAGGAAGCAATGTATTAGATTTTTTTGTGCACTCTCTTCATGTTTTGGCAGGACAAGAGAGTGAAAGTATATGGTGAGGATGACAAGGATCAACATCAAGTTATGGTTGAATGTGCAAGAGTTTGGGAAAAACAAGATAAGGCTTCCATAGTTTTGATGTTTCGACCTAATGTGCAGCCAACAGGAATCAGAGGAGCTAATGTTAGTTCAGTGATTAGCTCATTGTACCCATTAGGATCAGCACTTACAGACTCTAATTGCACAAGATGATGTGCCAACTAGATTACTAGCCCTGGAGACCTGAGAGCAACTGAAAGTCTTGCCTTTAAGCAGAGGAAGAGCGGGTTACTGCAAGGTCAATAGCTACTACATCCCTTGGTTACATCTGCTGCATTCTTGGCCAGCAGTGCTCCTTTGCGGCATTACAGTGATGTCGGGCTGTCTAGTTTGCATCAAGAGGTTCTGCAATGGGAATGCTGGTGTTGGTGGTTGGTTGATTTTGTTCGGTATGGCCAGACCACCTGAGGTGAACTTTCCCGATCAGATGCAAGACATTGTTAGCAGAGATTGTGTGTGGGTTTTAAAAGCTGCTCATTAGTGGAAATAATTATGTTGACGTTGGCTAATTTGGCATGGTATTAGTAGACCTTTTGTCAGATACACAACTATTAGATGCTACCATTGGAGACCAACACAGAAGTTCTCTGCAGCCGTAAATTCCATTATTTTAAAGCTCTTTTAAGCTGCAGATTTCAACAAGGATTCTCCTACATCAATAAGTGTTCTTCAAGGTTCAACTCTCTTTTTAGATTTTTAGGGACAAGATTCTTTTAAGGGGGGAAGTATTGTTATGTTTCTCAGAGTTGGGGTATATGAAAGTGAGTAGGAATAAGTCATGATATAATAAGGAGCATTAGCCTTTTGATAAGTCACGTAATAAGTGTTTAGTTGCCAAGTAGCTTCGATGGTCAAGGCCTGTCAATGTTGACGGCAAGTTAGGTAAGTCGGTTGGAGCTAGGTGTCTTGATGCAATGTACTTGGCAAGACCACATCGAGCTTAGCAGTACTATATGTAATTGAGTCTTGATTGTAATTCCTCATTCAATCAAATATAAAGAATATCTTTTGATATTAAACTCTCTCTCTCTCTCATCTTACTTTCTCTCTATTTTCCTATCTCAATTCACTTCTCTTCTCATCTAAACTCTCATTTATCCTAGGCTATGATTTGAGGTTATCCTCGATCGTAACAGTTTATCTCAGGCTACCTATAGACAAAGTGTTGTCTAAGCATAAAAGAAATGGGGTCGTTAACGACGTGATTATCATCGTTAAAAGCTTAGTTCACCATTTTTGCTTTCGACATTAATACTATCTGGGATCAATGACTGCTAACATGAGCCGTCTTTAAAAAGTATCTACGATGGTATATTATATCCGTCGTTAAAAGTGAGATCAATAACGACGAAACAAGTTGTCATTAAAAGTAAAGGGAATTCAATTACAGGACGCGCCTGCATGGCCGTTGCAACTAGGGGGCGATTTGGGGGTTTTTTCGCCACAAGCTATGGCGCGCGTGTGGGCAGGTGCGATGTCGTACGGGGGTGGATCCTGTGGCTCTGCATTCACCAGTGTCTCTACTTCCTGGTGGTGGTGCCCTCTGGTGAACTCGGCAACAGTAGAAGGGTGAAAATAGAGAGAGAGGGTGCTAGGATTTGTGGCAACTGGTGTTTTGCGTAGGGCGTGGGGGCCCTGCTTCCGGCAGGCCCATCTCCGGCTTCTTATCCATGGTGGCTCGCCTCTCTCTGCTCATCCTTCTGGTGGTTGTCCGGCCTTTCCTGGTGCTGGTGAGGCGATGGTGGCTGGACTTTCTCTCTCCTCACGATCTCTCTTCGTTTTTTGGAGCTCTCACGCATAAGTCTTCACTAGTCCTTCACTAATCGTCCTTGCTGGGTGTTGGTGGCCGGATCACGATTGATTCTTTGGCCGATGAGGTTGTCAACGGTGCACACTTGGGTGGTTTTTGAAACCCTAGTTTTCTGGGGTTTATTGCTTTTCTGCTTTTTGTTATTCACGCACCATGGCTGAGGTACGTGAACCCGTGGCTCATGGGGTGGGTTCGGGTTCAGGTCCGGCTGAGGGTGGTGCGGATGCACCAACATGGGCTGACCATGTTTGTTCTTCATCGAACAACTTGCTTCGGAATGTTCCTCCAGTCCGTGTCGATGGCCAGTCTGTGGAGATCATAACACGTGATTATTTCACTTCTGGCAATAATGAGAAGTGGGAGCACTGTCTTATGGGACGTTTGCTTGGGGCGAGACTTGCTTACTCCCGAGCTCAGGAGATTGTAAACCTCCTCTGGGCTAATAGGGGCCTGAATGTGTTCTTTCGGATGGAGAGGTGTACATGTTTCGGGTTCGCGTGAAGGAGCAAGCCCAACGTGTGTTTCTTGATGGTCCTTGGTTCTTCATGGACACATGTATGTCGTTCCAGCTTTGGAGGGAGGGACTTACAGTTAGGAAGGATTGTCTCACAACCCCTATTTAGATTCGTATTTCAGACCTTCCACTTACGTTGTGAAGGCCTAATGTGATTAGTGTGGCTAGTAGCACTGTTGGAGCTCCGTTGTTCAGGGATAAGGTGACAGCGGATTGTACTCGACTCGGCTATATTCGTGTCTATGTGGAGGTTGATGCTAAGTCTCTTATCCCTAAGGAGACCTATCTTGAGATTGACTATGCTTGGGTCAAACAGAGTATTGCATGCGAGGTTGTACCTAAATGTTGCTCGGTGTGTTTGGTCTTTGGGCACTTGTGTGTTCCGCTTGGTCCCTATCACGGCCCTACCATGGCTTCCCCAGTGGCAGGGAGGAAGAAGAAGAGGAAAAAAGGAAAAGAGAAGGGTGTTGGAGCTGCTGGGGACTCCATGCGTGTGGCGCTCGGTGCGGCACGTCTACCGGTGGTGCCGACGCGGGGCGTGGTGGTGATGCTGCTAGGCCCGGGGGGGGGGGGGGGGGGGGGGGGGGGGGGGGGGGGGAAGGCTATTGTTCCAAGACCCATTGGTGGTGGACGGGGTGTCGATGTGGGGAGAGAGAGGGTAGGGGCGGTTGTGGTCCCTGCGCAGGAGATTGGGTTGCCTGCCGGTGGCAGCCCAACGAGTCCTGCAACCCAAACTAGGCCAAGGGAATAGGGTGAGGAGGGGCCCCCCAGCCCGGCCCATCATTGGGCTAGGGCTCGCACCTGCGCTGGCTCCTACGCATTGGGCCATATGTGGGCCAAGCCAGGCTTGCTTTGGGCTTGGTCTTGGACCTTCCACAGGGAAAAACACTTGGCAGCTGAAGCTGCAACTGACTGCAGCTGAGGCAGCCCAGCCTCGGGTACTAGAGGACGAGCCACACCGCCTTCACCCATAAAGTCGCCTCGTTGCGAGGAGAGCCACGCCCAACCAAGTGGCAGGTCCCACTCTGTTACGCTCGGGCTTGAACCACAAACGTAAACTGAATTTAATTTGGATAGATTGAGAGTATAAGATGAGAAAGAAGGGAAATTAAGATGAGAAAGTAGAGTTTTAGAGTTAGATGAGAGAAAGAAGGGAAAGGGGATGAGAAAGAAGAGTTTAATCTCAATTTGAGATTGATATTTTCATTGAATGAATTCTAATTACAGCATAAGGCACTACTTATAGCAATTAGGACTAGCTAATACATTGCATCAAGACAAATGGCTAAACAACTTAAGCTAGAAACTATCTAGAATATTCTAGAATACAACTAACTAATATTCAAATTTATTATTGGAGCCAAGGACAGAACAGCAGCAGCCCAGCAGTACCCACGCAGCAGCAGCAGAGTGAAATGCAGATCAGAAGCAGAATTTTAACTACCAACTACAATTCCTGCCAACAAGCCAATTTAAATCTATGCCTTGGATTCTCGGTTTGTAACATTCCCTTCCCCTTGAAAACATTCTTGTCCTCAAGAATAGAAGAGAATTGTAACAATGAAGAACACTTATTGCACATGAAAATACATCTGAAACGTTTTGCTGCTGAAATGTCATCTGAAATACTCCACTCGTGCAGACATGAAGGAACTGATGTATTGAACTACTGAACGTATTGCAACTGTAACTAGCCAACGATGCACTGACTTTGTAATGCAGCAGGTACCTGAGGTCTATATTGATCAACCACATATCAACAACACACGCACTACTCTTTTTGTTGCACTTCACACAGCCCCAAAGCCAGTCTTGCTGCTGAAATTCCCAAAATGCAGAAACAATTATGTTTTTATGCATGTAGTAAGCTTCATTACTGATTTCGTGTATCTTTGTCCCCATTAAACTGCATATGAAGTCCTTGAGCATCTCGGGAGGCCTTCCAAACTCAAACCAAGAGAACCAAATGTTGAATTCAGCTTGAAAACCTTCCAAAACGCAGCTCCAACAACCATATCTCTTGATCATGAAAGCAACACACATACTAAATTGTTTCATCTTGGATCTTATCCAAAATGTGTAATGCTCACACAACCATATCACTTGAAAACTCATGAC
This sequence comes from Simmondsia chinensis, assembly GCA_018398585.1. Classification (NCBI taxonomy): domain Eukaryota; kingdom Viridiplantae; phylum Streptophyta; class Magnoliopsida; order Caryophyllales; family Simmondsiaceae; genus Simmondsia; species Simmondsia chinensis. The sequence goes on along the minus strand of JAGTTD010000010.1, from coordinate 28,474,407 downwards.
ATGCTTAACACATTCTTGATTGCTTCCCAAATGCACCAGCGTTGCTACAGTATCCAGAAGTTCAGCAGTACCAACCTGATGCGATTCATAATAACATTTTGCAGCTCGGTGTATGTCCATATGGAAGCTACTTGAAGTGAAAAAGTTAGTACACCTTCCAAAAGACATAATAGCACAAATCAAACGAAATCTGAACAGCTTATTCTTAACTGATAGTGAAAAGATTGTAGATTTCCAACAATGTTCAGCAGCCTTAGCTTCCATTGCTTGAATTTTGATTGTGAGCTTGCAAGATAGGAAATTCTTAGCTACTTCTTCCCAAACTATTGCATAGAACACACAATTTAGGAGTTCCATGTACCATTCTTGAATGCCAAATGCACAATGTCATATCGTGAACACCCAAAACATACGCAACGACTCTTCCAATGCTGCAGCTCTCCCTTTGTGATCTGTACAGCCGACTTCTTGGGACCCCAAGCTTATCCAGCCACCAAATATGCATCAAATAATCGAGCTTTGCTTTATTACCAACTAACACAAGCATAAGTAGCAAATATATCAAGTGGAGACACCAACCAAGCTCTTAAATAGCTGAAAACTTCTTCAAACACAGAGTTGTTCTGTCCAGATCTTCCTTGGTGATGTTAACTTTGATTTTAGCTGGAGTTCTCCTCAATCTTGCGTTGCTCTTCTCCACCAAAACATTAAGGACATATTGGAGCTTGTGCAAATGATTCTTCCACTCAAAACAATCACAACAAATCACTTCAAACATGTTCGGAATATTGGCCTGCACTGCATTTTCCTTGAAACGCGTTCTCGCAGCTCGAGTGCTGCTTTTCAGCAAGGATTCGACTCTTCTCAGCTTCATATAGCCTTGTGAATCTTCTCCCGGATCAGGAGCAACTTATCATTAGAGCGTGCACTTGGACAAGTCATAACTCTACTCACATAAAGGAATAAATCATTTCGAACTTGCCGATCGACATGCCGAAAATGCATATCAGCTTTTAGAATTGAATCTGGAGGACTAACACTATCAGTTGAAGGTGCACTTGAGGATTAACCGTCACAAGCATGGCCAATGTCATCTTTTCCTTCATGAGATCATAAGAATTGTTCAAATATACCTCATTTGGAAGCTCATGAGATCGCACAGCAACTTCTGAAATGTGATGTTGAGACATGCCTCCATCTGATTGAAGAGGGACTTGCCAAGGGACAATACTTAACAAATGTGGAGATGTTTTCAATGATATTTCAGCAGTGGCGTTAAGTTTTCCCGTTGGAGTCTCAGATTCTGCTGTAACTAATTCTCGTATTCCTGCATACATATCGGTAAGAGCAGCCTCTTGAGTTAAATCCTGTTGATCATCAAGCATACTAGGTTGAGCCACAACCACATGCTTCAATTTTGGCTTGGACAACTTCTTTTTACCCACAACATCTCCCAATGCTTCACTTAGACGATTTCTCTTAGACTTACGCTTTGCTTTCTTAATCATTCCTTGGACATGAGAATCATATTCCCAATCCGGATGCACGTCATGTTGTACCTCAACGTCATCAAGATACTCTAACTCTAACAAAGAGTCTTCATAAGAATCATCTTGTTCAGCCTCAGGTTCTTCACGCCTGTGTTCATCAATTTCGGCATTGTCGTGGTCGATTTCATCTTCAACAAAAACATATTGCACCTTCTCTTTTTGCTCAACAAAGAACTCTTGCTGTAGAACCACTTCAGTAGGTGGAACAATCTCAATTTGTTGCAACCAATCTTGCCCCTTTACATCTTTGCCCATTAACAATGACAGAATTTGATCCATCTTTTGATCAAAACCTTTCTGTAAATCTTGAAGGTCCTCTTTAGTAGCATTCTGAGGTTCGATCGTAACATTTATACCAGCTTCAGATCGAGTTCTCCCTCCATCAGCCATATTTGCAATGAACAACAACTTCGATCTGAAATCAGCACATTCGCAGAGCAAAATTTCGAAATCGCAGAAATGTAAAACTTGTTTCGCAACTCTTCAACAATCAGTTGCTTAATGAAGTTGTACTCCTTTGATTGCACAAACAATCCCTTGCTATCGGTTCCACGACCATCAATGATTATAAACCCTAGCTGATAAACTTCGAACAGAATTTCGAACAAACCCTAAGCACGAACGATTTCTGACAACAACATTTAGTCGAGTAATTCGACTTACACTTCTGAATTAGGCTCAACTCTAACTCAAAATCAAGTCCTTAACACAACACTCAAGAAATCCTAACGAACGAATCGGATTTCAACACCTTCGCTTCTCCTGTCAGATTTTCGCCTGTTGACAGATTTGTCGCCTAAGCAAATCTTGACTCCATAACATATAATTCTCAAGGATCACCTTAGATTCTGATGAATTCTCACTACTTTTAAGCTTAATGACATAATTTCGACATCATCCAACAACAAACACGAATTCTCAATGAATTACAACTTGAAGATAAAAAATCCATTACCTCAATCTTCAACTTCTGAATTGCAAAATCCGTCATTACCTCCAGTCAGATGATTTTATGCTATTCTGATGAGGATCAAGTATAATGTGGATCATATAACTCAATTTCGACTTCTTCTGGGCAGATTCAGGTGAAGGATCGATCTAGGATATTTAGCTCAACACCAAACTTCAGCAACTGATTTTGCTTGCTTTTGCACTAACACTCAGCTGCTAATGCTGGATTGATTCTACTGAATTCACTATGAATCAGCTTAAATGTTGATTGTACTCCACCAATACTGATCAATTGAACTTCCTCCAATGTAATTCGATCACTTTAAATCCCCACCGAAAGCAACTCCCAGGCTGATGCAGAAAACTGATGCAATACGCGCCAAAACTACTTCAAAATTTCAGATTTGAATTCAGATCCAAATCTGACTTAATGCAATATCAAACCTTCTTTTGTTGATTAATTGCAACACAATTAATCAGATTTTATAAATTTTTTTTTTTCAGATATGAGCTTGATTCGGAAGCCAAATCAAGGCTCTGATACCAATTGTTACGCTCGGGCTTGAACCACGAACGTAAACTGAATTTAATTTGGATAGATTGAGAGTATGAGATGAGAAAGAAGGGAAATTAAGATGAGAAAGTAGAGTTTTAGAGTTAGATGAGAGAAAGAAGGGAAAGGGGATGAGAAAGAAGAGTTTAATCTCAATTTGAGATTGATATTTCAGATATTTTCATTGAATGAATTCTGATTACAGCATAAGGCACTACTTATAGCAATTAGGACTAACTAATACATTGCATCAAGACAAATGGCTAACCAACTTAAGCTAGAAACTATATAGAATATTCTAGAATACAACTAACTAATATCCAAATTTATTATTGGCGCCAAGGACAGAACAGCAGCAGCCCAGCAGTACCCACGCAGCAGCAGCAGAGTGAAATGCAGATCAGAAGCAGAATTTTAACTACCAACTATAATTCCCGCCAACAAGCCAATTTAAATCTATGCCTCGGTTCTCGGTTTGTAACACGCTCTTCTCGTCCTGGCACAGACACAGCTACTGATATTTAGGAGGGTGGCTCACTCGAGGATCTAGGTTAAGTGCTTGTTCCTTTTGAGATTGAGGAGGCTCAAGATGCTCTATTTGGGATCGTTGAGCCTGCTGCATGTATTGAGAGCCGGTTGATGGGGGTAGTACCTAGAGTTGAGTCTCCGAACTGGTTCGCTGTGTTAGCTGAGGAGCGTACGGCCGAGGTATCTACTTCTAACAGTACTTCGCAGGTTACCCCTATTGGTCGTCATCTTATGCACTCTGCTGCGGCCTGTGGGGGGCATGGAGGCCATGGATTACACTAATTTCCAGCTTCCGATCATCGGATGCTAGAACATGAGGGGGTTTAACGACCCTAATTTTGTCGCTGCAGTTCGAGGTTTGATTTCTTCCAACCATTTGAATTTGGTTGGCTTGGTTGAGACTAAGACTAATCTTGCTGATATTGAGTCCGCTATTGCCCACTATGATGAGGGGTGGCAGTATATGTATAATGGGGTGCGGAGCTGATTAGTGCCTCATCGTTGCTCTTTGGGACCCAAGCTTCTACCGTGTAGTGAGAGTACTAGGTAGAGATCAGCATCTCACATGTAAGGTGACTAACATTCGAGGGGATGCGGACTTTGTTGCTACATTTGTCTATAACTTTAACAAGCTGGGACCACGTCAGGATCTTTGGTAGTATATTCGAGAAGCCAGCATAGCTCCTCTGGAGGAGCCTTGGATACTCTTGGGAGACTTTAACGCTATCCTCAAGCATGGTGACAGGAGCGGTGGTTAGGGCACTTGGCCTTGCCATATGGACGACTTTCAAGACTGCATCTATGAGTCAGAGCTCACAGTACTTCCGTATTTGGGACTTTGTTTTTCGTGGTCTGGCACATTGGCTTGAGGCGCTCTCATTCTGAAGCATCTCAACTGGTGTTTGGTGAGTGAGAGATGGCTCCGCTCTTTCTCTTCTTCATCTGTTCAGCATCTTTCATGGGATCATTATCCCTTTGTCGTTAGAGGTCTTAGAGAGCGCCGCCCCCACGGCTCCTGTTCAAGTTCTTTAACTTCTGGGCTGACCATGAGGAGTTCATTCCTACAGTACGGAGGGTTTGGGAGACTAGTATTGAGGGCACTCCTATATATCAGCTCACTCAGAAGCCGAAGAGGCTGAAAGGTGAGTTGAAGGCCCTCAATACTAGGAATTTTAGTCACATTTCAGCTCGAGTGGTGGCGGTGAGGGACGCCTGGATTGCAAGCCAGAGGGCTTTAAATGATGATCCTAAGAGTGTGGAGCTTCAGGCTAAGGAGCGTCGCCTTTCTCGGGAGTATTCGAGGTTATGTCAGGACTAGGAGGCTTTCTACCGTCAGAAGGTTCGCATCCAGTGGCTCTCTTTAGGGGATCAGGGTACCCTATTCTTTCATAAGTCTGTCGCCCATCAACAGGCTAGGAACCGGATCTCTTCTATTGTGTGTCTTAATGGTAGGAGGACTTACGATGACAGGGAGGTTTCAGAGACCGGGGTCCCTTGTTTTTACGAGTTGTTGATTAAGCTGAGTGGGCCGCTTCGTGAGGATGTCTCGGGGACGTTTCAGACTCGTCTTTCTATTGATCAGGCTAGGCCGCTGACTCTTCCGATTTCTAATGCCGAGGTGAGAGATGCTCTTTTCTCTACTGGTGATGACAGGGTGCCAGGTCCTGATGGTTATACCTCCCTCTTCTTTAAGAGGGCATGGGATGTGGTGGGTCAAGATGTAGTTCGTGCCATTTGTTCGGTCTTTGAATCAGGGACCATGCTTGGAGCCCTGAACTCTACCCATATTAGCTTGTGCCCGAAGGTGGAGAATCCCTCCACCTTCGCTGACTATCGCCCGATCTCTTGTTGCAATGTAGTCTACAAGTGCATCACTATGATTATTGCAAACAAGTTGAAAGGGGTTCTCCCTTTCCTGATTGATGACTCGCAGTCTGCTTACATGCCTGGTAGGAGGATATCAGACAACAATTTATTGGCTTAGGAGCATATGCGCTGCTATCACCTTCAGACAGGGGCACCTCGGTGCGCTCTGAAGGTTGATATTCTTAAGGTTTTCAACACGGTGTGGTGGGACTTCATCCTCTCTGCTATGTGCTGTATGGGTATCCCCGAGGTTATGATTCGATGGGTGCAGGAGCGTCTTTCCACAGCGAGATTTTCAGCAACCATTAACGGCGAGCGTCAAGGGTTCTTTAGCACGAGCCGGGGTATCAGACAGGGCGATCCTCTCTCTCCCTATCTCTTCGTCATCGCCAAGAGGGTCTACGGGGTCTGCTTCATAGTGCCACTACAGACCGGCAATTTTGATTTTAGCGTCGCTGTGATCGTACTTGCCTCCTGACCTATGCTTTGCTGAGGACCTAATGATCTTTAGTGAGGCCGATTCTTAATTTTTCGTGAGATGTTGGATCGCTTTGCCGTAGTTTCGGGGTTGTCCTCGAATGCGGCTAAGAGCACCGTCTTCGTTTCTAGGGTTGATCTTGAGTTTAAGTAGTGTATTGCCGACAGTCTAGGGTCCAGATTGGGGCAGTGTCTGGTCAGATATCTGGGGGTGCTGCTTTTATAGTCGAGGCTTCAGTTCGTCCACTGTAAGCCTCTCTTGGACCACATCCTTTCTCACATCCAACTATGGACTTCACGAGATTTATCTTACGCTTAGTGATTACAGCTTATCATATTGGTCCTCTTCTCCATCCAGGTCTTCTAGGAATCCGTCCTCCTTCTTCCGAAGGCGATTATCCAGAAGATTGAGTCAACTCTAACTGCCTTCCTCTAGAAGGGCACTTCGCTAGCCCGGGGGGAATGAAGGTGGCCTGGAGGCACATATGTTATCCTCATAGAGAGGGTGGTCTTTGGATTCGGAGCTTGACTGAGTGGTACCATGCTTCTCTTACGAAGCACATCTGAGTCCTGCTCACAGATAGTGAGTCCCCCTGGCCTCGATGGATTCATTCCAACCGACTTCAGGGGAAGAGCTTCTGGGAGATTGAGGCCAAGGGGTTGATTCCTTGGTCTTGGATGAGTATCCTTGATGTTCGGCCTCTATGTGACATGGCGTTCAGGCATATTATCAGGGATGGTTGAGATATTGTTGTTTGTACTGATTGCTGGCTTCCTTGCGGGCAACTCGTGTGGCGGATCTTTCACCACCTCTTGCACTCCACTGGTCATTTGTGGGGCTCTTGGGTATCAGATATTATTGAGGTGATCAGTGGAGGTTTCCTTAGGATAGGGTTTAGCTGCTGCTGTTTTGGGCGTCTGTTGATTTCAAGCCTCAACCAGGTGTGACAGATTGTGTCAGGTGGATGGGTGACCACTCAGGAGTATTCACCACCAAGTCAGCTTGGGAGATGATTCATAGTAGGAGGGAGGAGGACTCCATCTACCATCTCCTTCAGTTTCGGTTGCACATTCCGAGACATTCCTTCATTCTTTGGCTTGCCTTCCATAAGCTACTTTGGACCCGTGATAGATAGCTAAGACATAGGGTTCCAGGCGTCTAGCCTTCATTTATGCCGTGTGGTTCAGATGATGAGTCGCATAGCCATCTCTTCTTCACCTTCAACTTCTCTGCTTCTGTTCGGTCTCGAGTGTCATCGTGCACCACCATTGCTTGGCCTACGCTTCCTTAACGCGAGATTGTTGAGGGGGCTTCTTCTCATCTCCGTGGTCGTGAGGTGGACCACATCCTTGCCCGCCTTTGTTTCTCTGCAACGGTCTACATCCTCTGGTACGAGCGTAACCTGAGGATTCAGCATTCACAGTCCAGACCTCTTCTGCTTTCATTGAGGAGATCACAGGATTGGTTCGCAATCGTCTTATCACTGCTCCTATGCTCCGTGGTGCTCATCGTCATCAGCTTCTTCAAGAGTGCGAGATTGAGCATTAGTTATTATTTGGCTTTCAGGTTTGTTTTCCTTTTCATGATCATGTTGATTTTTGATGCTTTTTTGCTTTGTTTTCTTTCATTCTTTTGATTCACTGATGTAGGCCTCTCTGGCCATGTCTTAAGATATACCCCTCGTAGACTTGTACATATATCTTTTCCTATATGGTAGCTTTCATTGACTTACCAAAAAAAAAATTTTTTTTTGATTAATAATGACAACAATTGTTGTCGTTACAAATATTTACCGCAATTTAGGAAAATATTTTAACGATGAAAAAAACCGTCATTAAAATTTTTCGCGCTACTTATTGAAAATAGTAACTACAATATGAATCGCCATTAAAAAATATCAACAACAATAAACAGACGTTAAAACGTTTTCCATCAAATAACAACACCAAAGCCGTCATTAAAAACGCTTCCCCCATCACAGACAATTCTAACATAAAAATTTATCAACGTTAAAGACATTGTACATTCATATAGTACAATGCATACATTCATAAAAAGATAATTTTTTTATGGTCTTATAACACATGTACATCCATATAAAGACAATTTTTAGGTTGTTCATAGCACCTATCCATAAATGTAGTATAAAGACATTTCCTTTCAGTTATAACACCTGCAGAATAGTACAGTATAATCATACAGAAATAACTCTCACATATTATTTAATGTAGCAACGAATTCTAATAAAAAATAAAAATGTCACAAAAACATAAATATCCAGGTACTCACAAAAGCCAATTTACATATAAAAAATACTAAAAGCATACATTGTTAAATTTGTCACCTAAAAACTTAGAAAAAACTACAAATCCAACAAAAGTTCCCAAATAAAAGTTTCAACAAGACCAAGCATTTGCAATGCAATCTTCCAATACCTGAAAAAATAAATACAATACTCATGTTAGAAAATTCTTTTCATCTAAGAATCAATAATAAGTAGTAAGACACACAACAGACGAACAACAATAACAGTCCTAGCATCCCAAGGGCTCCCGCCTAAGCAGGATCCCTTAAGAGGGGGGATGTAAGCAGCTTTCCCCCCTTCAGGGTATCCCTGAAGGGAGGCTGTATCCGAGGAATCCCAACCTAAGAAGCGTGGCCATGGAAGCATGGCAGCTTGGAAGTATGAAAGCAACAAAATATAAGAGCATGATATAGCACAAGGCAAGCATTACGAAGCAAAACTTAATGGAAAACAACTGCAGTAATAGGCAAGTAGGCTGATAAGAAAACAAGTGCACCCAGAGAAGAAGTTATAGAGGCCTAGAAACACTAGTGTTAGCAATAATAAGCATCATTTCTCTACGCCGCTACATTGGCTACCCCTATGCTAGCTCTTCACCGAGCTCTATCTAAAGCCATCCCCTCCTGTATGTTTAGGTGAGTGAAGTCTTGTCGGATTGTCTCCAACCATCTCTTCTTTGGCCTGCCTCCCCCTCTCTTTCCTAGCGTAGTATGGCATTATAAAATTAATGCCATACTAAATCTTAAAAGATTAAGGGGAAGATATTAAGCTCAGAAAGTTAACCATTGATTGTCTCCAAGCATCAGCCAAGTTCCTTGTAACTGACAAACTTTAGGTCCTACCTACACAATTAAAAGATATTCACAACACCACTCATCTAAATAAGAGATCTAATTAACATGTGATGTCATCAAGCTTAACCGTAAAAAGCATCTTTGAACTACAACAAGAGGGATTAGGCACGTGCCCAGATGAACAAAACTCACCTAACAATTGCAACAAATCTTGGCCATCAAATTCTGCATGAGAATGCCTACATTTGTAAACCATATATGAAAAATAATGAATTAATTTCTAAGAACAATCCTTCAAGAAAATGAAACAAGATATGACAATAATACAATGAATCAAGGGAAAAAAAGGAAAGATAATATACGAATCTTAAGCCTATATATGTAAACTATTGGTAAACTCACAAGCTGTACAAAACAAAGCTTTTTTTGGGTCTATTCTCTTCCAATTGCTTCATGACTTTGTCCATTGTGGGTCAAACAATTATGCGATGTCATTTATTCCCTAATCAAGCTCTAGTCTGTAAACGAACAATCATTCATGTTACATCATTCGCTAAAAATTTCTAAGAAAGAATATACTTGGCAAGTCAAACTTGAAATAAGCTGGTTCCACTCATTTGCTCCCCTAATGTGCATAAAAGAGTTAAGCTAAGCTTCATTTAGCCAAGTTTTAAGCCAATATGAGCCCAAATGAGCTAACTCTAGCTTATAACTCTGTGAGTCAAGTCAAAGCCCCTAACAAGCCAAGCTCAAGCCCAAGTAACCCAAACATTAAGGCATGGGTGTCCCAATGGCCCAATTTCACCATGACACATGTGGTTTCCTCTAGGGCTCCCACTTAGAAAAACACAATTACCCATAGTCACCCCAAATTTCACATCACCATCCACCACAATCCCCAATCTCGTTTCCTAGATTTCTCTCTCATTTGCCTCATGCATCACAATACCATATGAATAGAACAGTCACAGATATATCAACATGTATTCACACATAAGGTTTGGTAGAAAAGACTAAGGGAGTTCCAAACCAACCACAAATCACTTACAAGTGTCATAACATTCAACCACACCACATAAACGAACTTACAATCAACAACATTTAAACCAAACTTACTAGGCCCATCTACACTTCAAATATAACAACTCACCCTAAATGATCCCCAAATTTTTTTCCCTAAGTAGCTTGAGGGTCAATCCTTCTTGCCACCAACGACAACAACAATATAACTCAGTGCCTCAAGGGCTCCATGCTAAATCCTTCTTGCTAAGATCTACAATTTTAAGAAGCAATAAAAAAACAAAAGCTTAGGAAACTTATAAGGTTCATAACCCTTTCTCTCTCTTAACTACTTAAAGGTTCATAACATGCATCTTAAGGCCTCAAAACTCTCTCAACCCTTTGATAACACCCTAGTTCAACTTTAGGGCATTTAATTTCTCACAAATCTTAAGCTCATAGTTGACAATCTAATATGAAATTGTCGTACAAACTCACTATCAACTACCTGAGGCCGGCTTGAAGGTGGTGCAGCTTTGGAGGGGAGAGAGAGTGCATAGCAAGGTCGATTTGAGAGAGAGCGAAACATCGGAGTAGGGAGGTTGGCATTCGCGTTCATCCCGGCGGGCGGAACAACAAGAAGTGGGCGACGTGGTGGGATGTCAAGCAGGCGACGGGATTTTGGAGTTTCCAGCAGTGGTGGGGCGTTGAACTTGGTGTACCAGGGGAGGAGTGGTGGTCGACAACGGGTGCTCGGTGATTTTTGGGTTGAGGAGTGACTGTTGGGATTTTGGAGTTGGGGTTAACGAAGCGAGAGAGTGGAGCAAAATTGGGGTTTTAGAATGAAATCGAAAGTGAAAATAAGGAAACGAGAATTTTAGTCTAAAAACAATTAAGTATTAGTTTCAGTATTTGTTTAAGTGAATTTTAGGGAAAAGATATTAGTTTAATATTTTTGAAAAAATTAATTTAATGTAGAATATGTTCTTTTGTAGTGGAAAAACTATTTTGGTTTGCCTTTGTCCAAAAAAAATATTTAAAAAATAAAGTGAATTTAGGTAATGGATTTACAAGATTGCATAATATAAATAGATTTAACACTTTATAAAAGTCGTTACCTAAAATATGGCTTATGTAACAATTTTAAAAAGTGTTATATTAGGTAGTAAACAAATGTAACAAATATTAAAGTGTTACCTAAAAACTATCTATAGCAACATTTTTAATAAATATTACATTTTAGGTGTTACCTAAGGTCACTTTTGTTGTAGTTATTAATCACATGTTCCTTGGTTTGCTGCAGTGCTCTGGTTGACAAACTACCAATAAAGACTCATTCGTTGGTTCGCAGCTGCTCGCTAGTGTTTGAATGAGGGTTGGGGGAAACATGAATTGTTAGGGTTTTGATAGGTGTGGTAGGAGTGTAGGTGGGTTATGGAGGGAAGAAGGGAGGGAAATGATTTTTTCCAAAATTGGCTTGATATCTTTTTTGTTAAATTATTTCATTTATTATATTTTTTAATTAATTAAAAAATATATTTTAGTATATAAAATAAAAAATTATCAAGTATAAATGAAACATACTAAAAGAGTAAAATATCAAATTAAGTATTAATTGAAATATTATTTAATTCTCGAACTTAAATTACAGTATGAAAGGGTGAAATGTCAATTAGAAAATTTGAGAAAATTAAAAAATTGGCAATAATAAAATTTAAAAAAAAGGGGCTGAACTTTAAAAAATTAACAAAATTTTTAACTTTTTAGACCAAAATTTTACCACTTACTTTATCCTATTAATGATGGTTTGTGAGTGGAATTAACGGCCATATTTATTGCCCGTCATTATAAGCCCAACATATACCACCTTTTAACTACAATATTTTAATCCCGTTGCAACTAGGCACTGCACACCGCCTTCTAAAGCAAAAAAGAATTCTAGTCGTTATTTTATGGCCATTAAAACTAGCTTTCTTATAGTGATGGTAGACTCCAACAAAAGCTTTTTAGCTTTAAGGTATGAAGTGCCTCTTTTTTTAGAGCAGTGTCCTAAGACACCTCAAGAGCAAGAGGAGATGAAGAATGTTCCATATGCTTTGGTTATGAGAAGCCTTATGTACGCTATGTTATGTGCCAGACCTGGTATCTTTTTTTGCTAAAGGAATGGTGAGTGGATTTCAGCCAAACCCAGGTCTTAGGCACTGGGTGACACTAAAGCATATTCTCAAGTACTTAAGAAGGATTAGAAATAATATGTTAGTTTGTCATGGCAAAGAGATGATTCGAGTGGGTTACTATGAGTCAGATTTTTAGCCAGATAGAGATGCAAGACGTTAAAAATCTTGATACGTTTTTGCCCTTGATGGTGGAGCTGTTAGTTAGGAGAGTGTAAAGCAGTTTTGCATTGCCAACTCCACCATGGAAGCTTAGTATGTGGCGGCTTCTGAAGCTACCAAAGAGGCTTGTTGGCTAAGAAAGTGCTAGGAGCAAGAGGGTGAAGTGAGACTAATGCAATAGAGCCGTAGATGAAGACTGCAGAAAATCAGGTCAATCATAGCCCTAATCCAACATTGTAATTTGCTTGATCAAAATAGATTCATCATCACCAAATCTCAACACAAAGTTTCTTCCCAAGTGCCCACACACACTCCTTAGAAGAAAATTTATCAACGTCTATATTTTTTTTTTGGCCCCTCTTTCCTACATTCCTCCTTCTTCTTTGATTACTCAAAGGCTCCACTAATCTTTTTGTTTTGGGAAGAAAATTCTTTAATTATCACAACCTAAATTTCTTAGGAGGTACTAGCACATTTGATGATATATCAAGCTTCCGCAATAATCTCGATTAACAATTGTCTAAGCAGCATTGCATCACTCCCATGGCTATTATTGCCTCTTGCCAATGTTCGTACCAGTATACATTAGGCGGCCACTAGCACCACCAGCATTAATAATCAAGTGGCTGCTTACACCACCAACTCGCCAACATTGGATAATTCATAAAATCTCTTCAGTGGGAGCATATACTAATAGACCTATACTAATACTTTTGAATACATTATTCAAATATTATAACAAATACAATGTTATTATATGTTATTTATTAAATTTATAATCATCGAATATATCTAGTGTACATAAATATTTTGTTTTCAAGTCGTATTCAACGACTGTGCAAAGTAATAGATAACATATGATAATATATTTCTGGAAAAATAACATTATATTTACCACATTTTAAAAACCTCGTAAAGAGTCTGAAAGCATCCACAAATACCAATGTAGAAATAGGGTTAAAAGGATTGGCATAGAAAATTTGAAAAAAAAAATTTCAAGGTGATATTTTTATACAAATAAATAGACTGTATAATATTGAGTATGTTAACCCAAATCACAGAGGGCATAAAAGGTTATCATCGGTTTGAGCACAATTACACCGCTAACATGAGACGCAACACAACCCTCGTTGTAGCAACCCTCTATGCATCTCTTATTTCTTGCAATCCAAGTGATTCTACTTGGACTCCCTACTCCAGCGCCACACATAAAACGTTCATCAAGTGAAACAACTTCGACTTTCACAATCCACAACCCGACCATTACGTCTTTCCCGTATACTCCATTTCTCTTTCACAAACTACCCAAACGTTTTAAGTCTTTAATAATTACTGATGATAATCATATCTCACTTGAATTATTTCTTGATACTTGTGTTTTTCAAGGACCTCAGTACGGAGAGCGTTCTACTCTAGGGCTCAACTGACAACGTCCTCTGTCAACTTCGGCTCTACAAAAACCAATGTTGTATTTTTTCTAACTTTTCACTGTTTCAAGATTTAAAAAAAATTTAAAAGAGTTTTCTATTTTGAAAATAATATATAGAGTAATTAATTTTTAAATCCATAAAATATAATATCCTTTTTAACACATTTTTTGTTCTTAATACCTCTTGGAAGAGAAAAAATAATGAGAGAGACAAGTAAACAATATATTTGGCTTACTTTAAAAAAATTACTTAGACCTCCTCTTCAGTTAAACTTATAATTTGAAAGATGCAAAAAAGTATAATTTTGTAAAATAATGAGTTGATTTCAAGACTTTAAATGTTATAGTTCGATATAGAATCTAAATAATTACATGAAATAAGAAGTTATTGGATTCAATAGCAAGATTTACGGAAAGAATTCTATGATCATTCTTTCATTATTTTCAAATATATAATCCATATTCGTTCCAATAAAAAGAAGGAATGCGCATAATCGATAAGATATAGTCGATCTTATGTAACTGTGTTAACAACCAAACTAATAATACAATAAAATGCATGCATCTTAAATATTATTAAGTATCATTACGGATACTTCATATTTGTCTCATAGATTTTAATAATTGTTTTCGTCAAAAGACTTTGCACACGTTGTCGCTTTTGTACAGCCTCAAGCATACAGTTTTGCTTGTTGTGGAACGGCTTTTCTAGGTACTCTATCCCCCACTTGAACGGTTTCATGATTCTACAAAATGGGGCTTATGAAATTAAGTACTAATAATTCATACGCTTTTAAATAACTAGTATAATTCCTTAATCCTAGCTTAATTAGCTTTCTTTGCCTCTTGTATATGTCAAGTGAGTCAAATGTTAGTTGAAGGTCAAGAATGGCAGCTAGGATGGTTAATGTCGGTTAGTATTAGGGGTCTATGTGGATTGTATCTAGTTAGCCTCTTTTAGCTTGAATATAGTTTAAGTATTAGATGCATCTCTTGTATATAGGGATTGATGAATGAAATTGATATCTTCTACTCTCTCTACACTAACTTATCTCTACTTCTCTTCTCTATTCTCTCTATTTCTCATCTATTTCACTTCTCTTCTCATATCATATTCTCTTATCCCTAGGTTATGATTTAAGTTTGATCTTGAATTATAACAATTGGTATCAGAGCTTGTGATTTTGCTTCCAATTAAGTTGATTGAGTTCAATTTCATTAAATAAGCATTAGATCAAGCTTAAGTTGATATCATGACCTTTGATCAGGTTGCAATTGATCAAGATTTCAACATTTGAATTCTTGTTCAGTAGTTTGTTATTATCAACTAAATTAAGCAACTATTTTTGAAAAGCTTAAGTATTTGCTTTTGATTTAGTTGAATTTACTTCAATTAAATTGAGTGTGTATTGAATCAAGCATGATTTACAACATGAGCCTAGCAGTTGGAGAATGAGATATTGCTGTTAGTAAGATTCAGCAAGAACATATTGCTCAAGTTCAGTAGCATAAACAATAGCTCCCTCAAGAATTCAGGCTTACATTGTAGCAATCATAACAATTATATGTGCCAAGGTAGCTGTAAATTCAGCAACAAATTCATAGGAATGTAGAATCTAGGAATGTAGAATCTCAACCGATCGTAGTACAAGAACAATATAATAGACAGGGAGGAACAATTAAAAACTCTTTCACATATTCTGCTAGAATTGGAATAAGTACAAGCTGGAATACAAATGTTGCAAGTCAAAGTAATGCAGAGCTAGCACAACAAGTTGTTTATGATGGATTGATAGGGAATTTTAGTGCCAAGCTTGCTGCATTAGAGAATAAAACAGAGCAATTGAGCTGGAATTGAGTTATGGTTGATCAAGCAACTGTCATTGGCCAAAGACAAGTTCAACTTCATTTGTGAATGCTTTGGGAGCAGAACGATCTGGATTGGGAGCACTACAATCTAAAATTGATGCAATTCAGTCAGAAATTGAAGGATCACAACCTGAGGGACAAGTTAAGGAATCAAATTTTCTTGCTGCACTCAAATGACAAATACAAATTGAATTCCTAAGTCTAAGAAAATTGAGGCTAAAGTTCATATTGCAGCAGAATGTTGAGATTAGTTTGATAATTCGCCTTAATTGTAAGAGGTGTTACTCAAGTAAGAAATTCAGAGAGAAGGAAAAGTCAATTTTGGTGTATACAGGAAAGGCACCAAATTTCTTACAACTTGAAGAAAATGAAGAGGCTCTTGAAAGGTTATATGAGAGTAAGAAGTTGGGAATGAAGCAGCCTAAAGTGTTATTGATGTCTATTGATAGGCTTGAAGAAGTTAGGAATGAAGAAGCCTAAAGTGCTATTGATGTCTATTGATAGGCTTGAAGAAGTCAGGAATGAAGCAGCCTAAAGGGTTATTGATGTCTATTGAAAACCTTAAAGCATTCTCTTGGATCCAAAGAAGTATCAAGAGGTTCAAGAAGGGATACAACGCTAGTAATCAAGTCACGAGATCAGCATTAAGCTAAGAAAATTGTACTGCATACCTACCAAATACATAACAAGTTACTGCTATTGATGGTGCCAACGTTACTGCTGGCTGTTGTGCTATAGTTAGAACTAAAGCCGAAGTAAATCAAATTGAGGAAATTAAGTTTCTAATGCAAGAGATGCCTGCCGTAATTCAGTTATTGGATCAAAATCTTCAACAACTGCACTTGCGGGTCAATGGTTCGGAAGAACAATTCAATAAAAAATTTTTACCTGCGGAAATTGGATTCATTTCAAATGTTAGTCAACAAGTTCAACCACCTGAGGTTGTGCAACCTCCTGTGTTCGAGGAATTGCTGCAGAAGAACTCTTTAGGAGAGTATGTGATGCGTTTTGAGGAATGGAGAACAACAAGGTTGTCTCTGCAACAAGAACTTGGTGAAGAATACTGTGTGACTTGCTTCATGGATTGTTTTTCCTCCACACAAAAGCATATAGTGAAGGCCCTTAATCCTAGCATTTTGGCGATAGCATATGCTAAAGCTAGGTTGTTTGAGTCCTTAACGCTTCCCCAAGTGGAAGCAAAACAAAAAGAAATTGATCAAATTCCAGATAAAGCTCCTCACTTTCCAAAAGCAACTCCAATATTGAGTATGGAGACAGCAAGACAATCTGTAAAGTTCATTCAAGAACTATATACAAGGTTGTTGGGTGCAGCGAAGCTATTGAGCAATAGAGTGTCAAGACTGAATTCTACAACAAGTTCAAGTGCTAAAGGCATGCTAATGCCATTCAAGTGGGCTAGGATGAAGAGAAAGCATGCAGTGTTCTTCCAGCAGTGCATTCAATTATGAGGCCTTCGAAACAGTTATTGTCCCTTCTCTCAATGCAAAGTGGTAAAATTAAGCAAATTTCCAAGAGGACTAAGTGTCTGAAACACGTTTGGTGGTATGTGGGAACAAATGTTGGCCTAAATCCATCAAAAACCGGGGGCTCAACTTCATCAGTAGATTCTGGAATGGGCCATACTGATGAATAAATTGCAACTGCTACCTGACTCTGAGCTTTCACAGCTTGTGGGAATACTAAAAAGTGTTCTTGTCCAAGTAAAGGAAGTTGGAAAAAGTACAATGATTGAGGTAGGTTAGGGCAAGTAGAGTATTGATAAGAGCACAAATATGAGGCAGCCTAAATGGAAGTTTAATTAGCTTCTCAAGTCTGGATCAGAGGGAACAATGAAGACTCGATTGGTTTTATCACACACTGCAGTTATTGTCTTGGTAGTTATAGCACGTTAGAAGTTAACTACGGCAAATACAACATCAATTAAGTGTTAAGCTTTAGTCTTATTAATGGGCATGCTTAAGGAAGTGATTCCACCGAGTAATGCAACAAGAAAGTCGCAAGTTCAAGTAGAAAACTAGCTCCTTAAGTGGCTACAAGTGAAGTCTAGGATATGGCTAAAGCAGGACATTGAGAAGCATCAACATCACAAGAAAAAGGTTATATGGGACATCATTCCAAGAGGCTGTACAGATTGGGGCAAGTCATGGAAAGGAAATATGCTGCAATTCTCACACAAGGAAATCTAAAAGCTTGGCTTCTTAATGTTGATAGTAAGGTGGAAGACTAACCTGATTTTGAGGACACATATGCTTGTGCCCAGAAAATTGAGATGCTTTTAAAACCCAAGGTCAAATCTAGAATGCAGGTATCAGTTTTCGAGGAAGCTGATGTTAGGTCATTGGTTAATTCAGTGGAATCAATGGAAGAAGCAGTTATTGGTGCTAAATGGACCAAGGAATGTGCAAGCTTGATTCCTGAAAGCCTTAGGAGCTCGAGAATAGTTGAAAGCCTTTTCCAAAGCAGGACAAGAGCTAAGTTTTGCAAGGTTAACAGGAGAAGAGCACTTTGGTTCTGTAAAGGAATGATTAGACAATTGAAATTCAGATTAAGGCGGAGGTTCTTGGGTTACAACTACTATAATCTTCGCCATCAGTGCACCTCTACTGCAAGATATTGATGTTTGGCTGTACTAGTTGCAACAAGAGACTCATCGGTGTGGTTATTGGTGCTAGGGTTTGATTGATCTGGTATGAAATTCACAGACCTCCTGATGTAAATTCTTCAAATTAGATGCAAATATACTTGGCAGAAGTCGGGAACATGGGATATGAGATAGCTGTGTGTGTGGGCATTAGAAGAGGTCAATGTAAGCGGATGAATCTTAGGAGTTCGTAATGCTAAAGCTAGTGGTTTCCTGGATTGGTGAGGGTTTCTTCAAGCCGTGTCTTTAACTCCAAGGTTAAAGAAGGGACACAACACTAGCAATCAAGTCACGAGATCAGCATTAAGCTAAGAAAATTGTACTGCATACCTACCAAATACAGAACGAGTTACTGCTATTGATGGTGTCAACGTTACTGCTGGATTTTGTGCAGTAGTTAGAACTAAAGCTGAAGTAAATCAAAAAAAAGGAAATTAAATTTCTAATGGAAGAGATGCCTGCTGTAATTCAGTTATTGGATTAAAATCTTCAACAACTACACTTGCGGGTCAATGGTTCGCAAGGGCAGTTCAATAGAAAATTTTTACCTGCGGAAATTGGATTCGTTTCAAATGTTAGTCAACAAGTTCAACAACCTGAGGTTGTGAAACCTCCTGTGTTCGAGGAATTGCTGCAGAAGAACTCTTGAGGAGAATATGTGATGCGTTTTGAGAAATGGAGAACAACAAGGTTGTCTCTGCAACAAGAACTGGGTGCAGAATACTGTGTGACTTGTTTCACGGATTTTTTTCCCTCCACACTCAAGCAAATAGTGAAGGCCCTTAATCCAAGCATTTTGGCTATAGCATATGCTAAAGCTAGGTTGTTTGAGTCCTTAACGCTTCCCCAAGTGGAAGCAAAACGAGGAGAAATTGATCAAATTCCAGATAAAGCACCTCACTTTCCAAAAGCAACTCCAATATTGAGTATGTAGACAGCAAGACAATCAGTAAAGTTCATTCAAGAACTATATACAAGGTTGTTGTGTGCAGCAAAGCTATTGAGCAATAGAGTGTCAAGGCTGAATTCTACAACATGCTCAAGTGCTAAAGGCATGCTAATGCCATTCAAGTGGGCTAGGATGAAGAGAACGCATGCAGTGTTCTTCCAGGAGTGCATTCAATTATGAGGCCTTCGGAACATTTATTGTCTCTTCTCTCCATGCAAAGTTGTAAAATTTAGCAAATTTCTATGCGGACTAAGTGTCTGAAACACGTTTGGTGGTATGTGGGAACAAATGTTGGCCTAAATCCAGCAAAAACGGGGCTCAACTTCATCAGTAGCTTCTGGAATGGGCCATACTGATGAATAAATTGCAACTGCTACCTGACTCAGAGCTTTCACAGCTTGTGGGAATACTGAAAAGTGTTCTTGTCCAAGTAAACGAAGTTGGAATGAGTACAATGATTGCGGCATGTTAGGGCAAGCAGTGTATTGATAAGAACACAAATATGAGGCAGCCAAAATTGAAGTTTAATTAGCTTCTCAAGTCTGGATCAGAGGGAACAATGAAGACTCGATCAGTTTTATCGCACACTCCAGTTATTGTCTTGCTAGTTATAGCACGTTAGAAGTTAAGTACGGCAAATACAACATCAATTAAGTGTCAAGCTTTGGTCTTACTAATCAGCATGCTTAAGGAAGTGATTCCACCGAGTAATGCAAAAGAAAGTCGCAAGTTCAAATAGAAAACCAGCTCCTTAAGTGGCTGCAAGTGAAGTCTAGGATATGGCTAATGCAGAACATTGAGAAGCGTCAACATCACAAGCAAAAGGTTATATGGGACATCATTCCAAGAGGCTGTAGAGATTTGGGCAAGTCAAGGAAAGGAAGTATGCTGCAATTCTCACACAAGGAAATCTAAAAGCTTAGCTTCTTAATGTTGATAGTAAGGTTGAAGACCAACCTGATTTTGAGGACACATATCCTTTTGGCAAGAAAATTGAGATTCTTTTAAAACGCAAAGTCTAATCTAGTAAGCAGGTATCTGTTTTCGAGGAAGCTGATGTTAGTTCATTGGTTAATTCAGTGGAATCAATGGAAGCAACAGCTATTGGTGCTAAATGGACAAAGGAATGTGCAAGCTTAATTCCTGAAAGCCTTAGGTGCTCGAGAACCATTGTAAGCCTTTTCCAAAGCATGACGAGAGCTATGTTTTGCAAGGTTAACAGCAGAAGAGCACTTTGGTTCTGCAAAGGAATGATTAGACAATTGAAATTCAGATTCAGGTGGAGGTTCTTGGGTTACAGCTACTATAATGTTGGCCATCAGTGCACCTTTACTACAAGATATTGATGTTTGGCTATACTAGTTGCAACAAGAGGCTCATCGGTGTGGTTATTGCTGCTAGCGTTTGATTGATCTGGTATAAAATTTGCTGACCTCCTGATGTAAATTCTTCAATTTAGATGCAAGTATACTTGGCGGAAGTTGGTAACATGGGATATGACATAGCTGTGTGTGTGGGCATTAGAAGAGGTCAATGTAAGTGGGTGAATCTTAGGAGTTCGTCATGCTAAAGCTAGTGGTTTCCTAGATTGGTGAGGGTTTCTTCAAGCCGTGTCTTCAACTCCATGGTTAAAGAAGGGATACAACGCTTGCAATTAAGTCACAAGATCAGCATTAAGCTATGAAAATTGTACTGCATACCTACCAAATACAGAAGAAGTCACTGCTATTGATGGTGTCAACGTTACTGCTGGCTGTTGTGCTGTAGTTAGAACTAAAGCTGAAGTAAATCAAATAAAGGAAATTAAGTTTCTAATGCAAGAGATGCCAGCCTTAATTCTGTTATTGGATCAAAATCTTCAACAACTGCACTTGCGGGTCAATGGTTCGCAAGAGCAGTCCAATAGAAAATTTTAACACGTGGAAATTGGATTCTTTTCAAATGTTATTCAACAAGTTCAACCACCTGAGGTTGTGCAACCTCCTGTGTTCGAGGAATTGCTGCAGAAGAGCTCTTTAGGAGAGTATGGGATGCGTTTTGAGGAATGGAGAACAACAAGGTTTTCTCTGCAACAAGAACTTGGTGAAGATTACTGTGTGACTTGTTTCATGGATTGTTTTTCCTCCACACTCAAGCATATAGTGAAGGCCCTTAATCTGAGCATTTTGGCTATAGCGTACACTAAAGATAGGTTGGCTGAGTCCTCAACGCTTCCCCAAGTGGAAGCAAAACGAGGTGAAATTGATCAAATTCCAGATAAAGAACCTCACTTTCCAAAAGCTACTCCAATATTGAGTATGGAGACAGCAAGACAATCTGTAAGTTCATTCAAGAACTATATACAAGGTTGTTGGGTGCAGTGAAGCTATTGAGCAATATAGTATCAAGACTGAATTCTACAACAATCTCAAGTGCTAAAGGCATGCTAATGCCATTCAAGTGGGCAAGGATGAAGAGAGCGCATGCAGTGTTCTTCCTGCAGTGCATTCAATTATGAGCCCTTCGGAACAGTTATCGTCTCTTCTCTCAATGCAAAGTGGTAAAATTAAGCAAATTTCCATGTGGACTAAGTGTCTGAAACAAGTTTGGTGGTATGTGGGAACAAATGTTGGCCTAAATCCAGCAAAAAAGGGGGCTCAACTTCATTAGTATCTTCTGGAATGGGCCATACTGATGAATAAATTGCAACTGCTGCCTGACTCAGAGCTTTCACAGCTTGTGGGAATACTAAAAAGTGTTCTTGTGCAAGTAAAGGAAGTTGGAATGAGTACAATGATTGAGGCAGGTTAGGGAAAGCAGAGTGTTGATAAGAACACAAATATGAGGCAGCCTAAATGGAAGTTTAATTAGCTTCTGAAGTCTGGATCAGAGGGAACAATGAAGACTCGATCGATTTTATCACACACTCCAGTTATTGTCTTGGTAGTTATAGCACGTTAGAAGTTAACTACGGCAATTACAACATCAATTAAGTGTCAAGCTTCGGTCTTACTAATGAGCATGCTTAAGGAAGTGATTCCACCGAGTAATGCAACAAGAAAGTAGCAAGTTAAAATAGAAAACCAGCTCATTAAGTGGCTACAAGTGAAGTCTAGGATACGGCTAAAGCATAACTTTGAGAAGCATCAACATCACAAGAAAAAGGTTATATGGGACTTCATTCCAAGAGGCTGTAGAGATTGGGGCAAGTCAAGGAAAGGAAGTATGCGGCAATTCTCACACAAGGAAATCCAAAAGCTTGTCTTCTTAATGTTAATAGTAAGGTTGAAGACCAACCTAATTTTGGGGACACATATGCTTTTGCCAAGAAAATTGAGATGCTTTCAAAACCCAAGGTCAAATCTAGTACGCAGGTATCAATTTTCGAGGAAGCTGATGTTAGTTCATTGGTTAATTCAGTGGAATCAATGGAAGCATCAGTTATTGGTGCTAAATGGACAAAGGAATGTGCAAGCTTGATTCCAGAAAGCCTTAGGAGCTCGTGAACAGTTGAAAGCCTTTTCCAAAGCAGGACAAGAGCTAAGATTTGCACGGTTAATAGCAGAAGAGCACTTTGGTTCTACAAAGGAATGATTAGACAATTGAAGTTTAGATTAAGGCGGAGGTTCTTGGGTTATAGCTACTATAATCCTGGCCATCAGTGCACCTCTACAGCAAGGTATTGATGTTTGGCAGTACTTGTTGCAACAAGACACTCATCGGTGTGGTTATTGGTGCTAGAGTTTGATTGATCTGGTATGAAATTTGCAGACCTCCTGATGTAAATTCTTCAAATTAGATGCAAGTATACTTGGCAGAAGTCGGGAACATGGGATATAAGGTAGCTGTGTGTGTGGGCATTGGAAGAGGTCAATTTAAGTGGGTGAATCTTGGGAGTTCGTCATGCTAAATCTAGTGGTTTCCTATATTGGTGAGGGTTTCTTCAGGCCATGTCTTCAACTTCAAGGTTAAAGAAGGGATACAACGCTAGAAATCAAGTCACGAGATCAGCATTAAGCTAAGAAAATTGTACTGCATACCTACCAAATACAGAATAAGTTACTGCTATTGATGGTGTCAACGTTACTGCTAGCTGTTGTGCTGTTGTTAGAACTAAAGCTGAAGTGAATCAAATTAAAGAAATTAAGTTTGTAATGCTGAAGATGCCAGCCGTAATTCAGTTATTGGATCAAAATCTTCAACAATTGCACTTGCGGGTCAATGGTCCGCAAGAACAGTTCAATAGAAAATATTTACCACCTGAGGTTGTGCAACCTCCTGTGTTCGAGGAATTGCTGCAGAAGAAATCTTTAGGGGAGTATGTGATGCTATTTGAGGAATGGAGAGCAACAAGGTTGTCTCTGCAACAAGAATTTGGTGAAGAATACTGTGTGATTTGTTTCATGGATTTTTTTTCCTCCACACTAAAGCATATAGTGAAGGCCCTTAATCCTAGCATTTTGGCCATAGCATATGCTAAGGCTAGGTTGTTTGAGTCCTTAATGCTTCCCCAACTGGAAGCAAAATGAGGAGAAATTGATCAAATTCCAGATAAAGCTCCTCACTTTCCAAAGCAACTCCAATATTGAGTATGGAGACATCAAGACAATCTGTAAAGCTCATTCAAGAACTACATACAAGGTTGTTGGGTGCAGCGAAGCTATTGCACAATAGAGTGTCACGACTGAATTCTACAACAAGTTCAAGTGCTAAAGGCATGCTAATGCCATTCAAGTGGGCTAGGATGAAGAGAAAGCATGCAGTGTTCTTCCAGCAGTGCATTCAATTTTGAGACCTTCCGAACAGTTATTGGCTCCTCTTTCAATGCAAAGTGGCAAAATTAAGCAAATTTCCGTGAGGACTACGTGTCTGAAACAAGTTTGGTGGTATGTGGGAACAAATTTTGGCCTAAATCCAGCAAAAAAGGGGGCTCAACTTCATCAGTAGCTTCTGGAATGGGCCATACTGATGAATAAATTGCAACTCCTACCTGACTCGGAGCTTTCACAGCTTGTGGGAATACTGAAAAGTGTTCTTGAGCAAGTAAATTAAGGTGGAATGAGTACAATGATTGAGGCGGGTTAGGGCAAGCAGTGTGTTGATAAGAACACAAATATGAGGAGGCCTAAATGGAAGTTTAATTAGCTTCTCAAGTCTGGATCAGAGGGAACAATGAAGACTCGATCGGTTTTAACACACACTCCAGTTATTGTCTTGGTAGTTATAGCACGTTAGAAGTTAACTACGACAAATACGACATCAATTAAGTGTCACGCTTTAGTCTTACTAATGAGCATGCTTAAGGAAGGGATTCCACCGAGTAATGCAACAAGAAAGTCGCAAGTTCAAATAGAAAACCAGCTCCTTAAGTTTCTACAAGTGAAGTCTAGGATATGGATAAAGCAGAACATTGAGAAGCATCAACATCACAAGAAAAAGGTTACATGGGACATCATTCCAAGAGGCTGTAGAGATTGGGGCAAGTCAGGGAAAGGACGTATGCTGCAATTCTCACACAAAGAAATCTAAAAGTTGGCTTCTTAATGTTCATAGTAAGGTTGAAGATCAACCTGATTTTGAGGACACATATGCTTGTGCCAAGAAAATTGAGATGCTTTTAAAACACAAGGTCAAATCTAGTATGCAGGTATTAGTTTTCGAGGAAGCTGATGTTAGTTCATTGGTTAATTCAGTGGAATCAATGGAAGCATCAGTTATTAGTGCTAAATGGACAAAGGAATGTGCAAGCTTGATTCCTGAAATCTTTAGGAGCTCGAGAACAGTTGAAAGCCTTTTCCAAAGCAGGACAAGAGCTAAGTTTTGCAAAGTTTACGGCAGAAGAGCACTTTGGTTCTGCAAAGGAATGATTAGACAATTGAAATTCAGATTAAGGCGGAGGTTCTTGGGTTACAGCTACTATAATCTTGGCCATCAGTGAACCTCTACTGCAAGATATTGATGTTTGGATGTACTAATTGCAACTAGAGACTCCTCGGTGTGGTTATTGGTGCTAGAGTTTGATTGATCTGGTATGGAATTTGTAGACCTCCTGATGTAAATTATTCAAATTAGATGCAAGTATACCTGGCAGAAGTCGGGAACATGGGATACGGGATAGCAGGGTTTGTGGGCATTAGAAGAGGTCAATGTAAGTGGGTGAATCTTAGGAGTTCGTCATGCTAAATCTAGTGGTTTCCTGGATTGGTGAGGGTTTCTTCAAGTCGTGTCTTCAACTCCAAGGTCAAAGAAGGGATATAATGCAAGCAATCAAGTCACGAGATCAGCATTAAGCCGAGAAAATTATAATGCATACCTACCAAATACAGAACAAGTTACTGCTATTGATGGTGTCAACGTTACTGTAGGCTGTTGTGCCGTAGTTAGAACTAAAGCTAAAGTAAATCAAATTAAGGAAATTAAGTTTCTAATGCAAGAGATGCCTGCCGTAATTCAGTTATTGGATCAAAATCTTCAACAACTGCACTTGCGGGTCAGTGGTTTGCAAGAACAGTTCAATAGCACACTTTTACCTGCGATAATTGGATTCTTTTCAAATGTTAGTCAACAAGCTCAATCACCTGAGGTTGTGCAACCTCTTGTGTTCACGGAATTGCTGCAGAAGAACTCTTTAGGAGAGTATGTGATGCATTTCGAGGAATGGAGAACAACAAGGTTGTCTATGCAGCAAGAACTTGGTGAAGAATACTGTGTGGCTTGTTTCATGGATTGTTTTTCCTCCACACTCAAGCATATAGTGAAGGCCCTTAATCCCAGCATTTTGGCTATAGCATATGCTAAAGCTAGGTTGTTTGAGTCCTTAACGCTTCCCCAAGTGGAAGCAAAACAAGGAGAAATTGATCAAATTCTAGATAAAGCTCCTCCCTTTCCAAAAGCAACTCCAATATCGAGTATAGAGACAACAAGACAATTTGTAAAGTTCATTCAAGAACTATATACAATGTTGTTGGGTGCAGCGAAGCTATTGAGCGATAGAGTGTCAAGACTGAATTCTACAATAAGTTCAAGTGCCAAAGGCATGCTAATGCCATTCAAGTGGGCTAGGACCAAAAGAAACCATGCTGTGTTTTCGAGCAGTGCATTCAAAAATGAGGCCTTCGGAACAGTTATTGTCTCTTCTCTCAAAGCAAAGTGGGAAAATTAAGCAGATTTCAATGAGGACTAAGTGTGTGAAACAAGTTTAGTAGCATGTGGGAACATATGTTGGCCTAAATCCAGCAGAAAAGGGGGCTCAACTTCATCAGTAGGTTCAAGAATGGGCCATACGGATGAATAATTTGCAACTGCTACCTGACTCAGAGCTTTCACAGCTTGTGGGAATACTGAATAGTGTTCTTGTGCAAGTAAAGGAAGATGGACTGAGTACAATGACTGAGGCAGGTCTGGGCAAGCAGAGTATTGGTAAGAATACAAATGTGAGGCAGCCTAAATGAAAGTTTAATCAGCTTCTCAAGTCCGGATCAACGGGAACGAGGAAGACTCGATCGATTTTATCACACACTCTAGTTATTGTCTTGGTAGTTCTAGCACGTTAGAAATTAACTACGGCAAATACAACATCAATTAAGTGTCAAGCTTCAGTCTTACTTATGAGCATGCTTAAGGAAGTGATTCCACCGAGTAATGCAACAAGAAAGTCGCAGGTTCGAAAGGAAAACCAGCTCCTTAAGTCGCTACAAGTGAAGTCAAGGATATGGCTAAGGCAGAACATTGAGAAGCATCAACATCACAAGAAAAATGTTATATGGGACATCATTCCAAGAGGCTGTAGAGATTGGGGCAAGTCATGGAAAGGAAGTATGCGGCAATTCACACACAATGAAATCTAAAAGCTTGGCTTCTTAATGCTGATAGTAAGGTTGAAGACCAACCTGATTTTGACGACACATATGCTTGTACCAACAAAATTGAGATGCTTTTAAAACCCGAGCTCAAATCTTGTATGCAGGTGTCAGTTTTCGAGGAAGCTGATATTAGTACATTGGTTAATTTAGTGGAATCAATGGAAGCAGCAGTTATAGGTGCTAAATGGACAAAGGAATGTGCAAGCTCGATTCCTAAAAGCCTTAGGAGCTCGAGAACAGTTGAAAGCCTTTTCCAAAGCTGGACAAGAGTTGACTTTTACAAGGTTAACAGCGGAAGAGCTCTTTGTTTCCGTAAATGAATGATTAGACAATTGAAATTCAGATTAAGGCGAAGGTTCTCAGGTTATAGCTGCTATAATCTTGGCCATCAGTGCACCTCTACTGCAAGATATTGATGTTTGGCGGTACTAGTTGCAACAAGAGAATCATCGGTGTGGTTATTGGTGCGTGTGTTTGATTGATCTCGTATGAAATTTGCAGACCTCCTGATGTAAATTCTTCAAATTAGATGCAAGTATACTAGGCAGAAGTCGGGAACATGGGAAATGAGATAGCTGTGTGCGTGGGTATTAGAAGAGGTCAATGCAAGTGGGTGAATCTTAGGAGTTCGTCCTGCCAAAGCTAGTGGTTTCCTAGATTGGTGAGGGTTTCTTCAAGCCGTGTCATCAACTCCAAGGTTAAAGAAGGGATACAACGCTTGCAATCAAGTCATGAGATCAGCATTAAGCTAAGAAAATTGTACTGCATACCTACCAAATACAGAACAAGTTACTGCTATTGATGGTGTCAACGTTACTGCTGGCTGTCGCGCTGTAGTTAGAACTAAGGCTGAAGTAAATTAAATTGAGGAAATTAAGTTTCTAATGCAAGAGATGCCTGCCGTAATTTAGTTATTGGATCAAAATCTTTCACAACAGCACTTGCGGGCCAATGGTTTGCAAGAACTGTTCAATAGAAAATTTTTACCTGCGGAAATTGGATTCTCTTCAAATGTTAGTCAACAAGTTCAACCACCTGAGGTTGTGCAACCTCCTGTGTTTAAGGAATTGCTGCAGAAGAACTCTTTAGGAGAGTATGTGATGCATTTTGACGAATGGCAAACAATAAGGTTGTCTATGCAACAAGAACTTGGTGAAGAATATTGTGTGGCTTGTTTCATGGATTTTTTTTCCTCCACACCCAAGCATATAGTGAAGGCCCTCAATCCTAGCATTTTGGCTATAGCATATGCTAAAGCTAGGTTGTTTGAGTCCTTAACGGTTCCCCATGTGGAAGCAAAACGAGGAGAAATTGATCAAATTCCAGATAAAGCTCCTCACTTTCCAAAAGCAACTCCAACATTGAGTATGGAGACAGCAAGACAATCTGTAAAGTCCATTCAAGAACTATATACGGGGTTGTTGGGTGCAGCGAAGCTATTGAGCAGTAGAGTGTCAAGACTGAATTCTACAACAAGTTCAAGTGCTAAAGGCATGCTAATGCTATTCAAGTGGGCTAGGATGAAGAGAAAGCATGCAGTGTTCTTCCAGCAGTGCATTCAAATATGAGGCCTTCGGAACAGTTATTGTCTCTTCTCTCAATGCAAAGTGGTGAAATTAAGCAAATTTCTATGATGACTAATTGTCTGAAACAAGTTTAGTGGCATGTGGGAACAAATGTTGGCCTAAATCCAGCAAAAAAGGGGGCTCAGCTTCATCAGTAGCTTCTGGAACGGGCCATACTGATGATTTATTTGCAACTGCTGCCTGACTCAGAGCTTTCACAGCTTGTGGGAATACTGAAAAGTGTTCTTATGCCCGTAAAGGATGTTGGAATGAGTACAATGATTGAGGCAGGATAGGGCAAGCAGAGTATTGATAATAACACAAATATGAGGTAGCCTAAATGGAAGTTTAATCCGCTTCTCAAGTCTGGATTAGAGGGAAGAATGAAGACTCGATCGGTTTTATCACACACTCCAGTTATTATCTTAGTAGTTATAGCACGTTAGAAGTTAACTACGGAAAATACAACATCAATTAAGTGTCAAGCTTCAGTCTTACTAATGAGCATGCTTAAGGAAGTAATTCCACCGAGTAATACAACAAGAAAGTCACAAGTTCAAATAGAAAACCTGCTCATTAAGTGGCTACAAGGGAAGTCTAGGATATGGATAAAGCAGAACATTGAGAAGCATCAACATCACAAGAAAAAGGTTATATGGGACATCATTCCAAGAGGCTGTAGAGATTGGGGCAAGTCATGGAAAGGAAGTATGATGCAATTGTCACACAAGGAATTCTAAAAGCTTGGCTTTCTTATTGTTGAGAGTTAGGTTGAAGACCAACCTGATTTTGAGGACACATATGCTCGTGCCAAGAAAATTGAGATGCTTTTAAAACCCAAGGTCAAATCTAGTATGCGGGGATCTGTTTTCGAGGAAGCTGATGTTAGTTGATTGGTTAATTCAGTGGAATCAATGGAAGCCGTAGTTATAGGTGCTAAATGGACAAAGGAATGTGCCAGCTTGATTCCTGAAAGCCTTAGGAGCTCGAGAGCAGTGGAAAGCCTTTTCCAAAGCTGGACAAGAGCTGAGTTTTGCAAGGTCAATAGCAGAAGAGCAC